>CM058043.1:72616245-73124701 GCA_030169165.1 Centaurea solstitialis
ATATTCAATGGATGCTATATCGTGTATGCACACATGACAGACACATATACATGATGGGGGACACATGTAAGGATTGGGATTTGTTAGATTAAATTGTCTTTTAATCATTTAAAGAAATTATTCAAACTCAAATATTTGGCTTTTTTTATAAAACAAGTTTTAATAGTTGTTTTAATTAAGTTGGGGTAAAATGGTCATTTGTAACATTCAGACTGTTCATTCAGCATAACATCCGAACAACAATTTATTTGTTAACATACAGATAACTATATCCATACAGACAACTATATCCATATAGGTCTTAACAGAAAACGAACCGAACAGCACCTAAGTCAAGTCTGGTACAACTCATGAGATACATCAGACTGTCTAGTATTCTTGAGTATTCCACTTTGTGCAACACTATCCTCTCTTATTCTTGGATAGATGTTGACTAGTGTCACTAGGAGTTTTAGTTATACTTGTGTCTCCTTTATAAAATTTCTCAAGAATCTTGTCCACATAATGTGTTTGACTTAACACTAGACTATTTTGAGTTCTTGTGATCTTTATTCCAAGTATCACATATGATAAACCCATGCCTTTCATGTCAAACTTAGATTTCAACATATCCTTCGTGGACCTTATCATTTTGTCATCACCTCCGATGATAAGCATATGACATAACCGTAAGTGGTGTCATTCATATAAACACACTTATTTTAAAAACACTTTCCAACATGGATTGATCAATCTTCTGATGTCATTGCTTTGGAGCCTGTTTTAAGCCATATAAGGTATTAACAAGTTTACACACCTTGTTCTCTTTACCTTGGGCAACGAATCCCTTAGGCTGCTCCATATAAATTTCTTCTAAATCTTCATTTAGAAGATCAATTTTCACATCCATTTGGTGCATTTGCAGATTTGCAATTCCCAACATAAAACTAATGGATGTTAATAATCTAAACTTTCCTTTTGTCTATATCCTTTGATGAAGATATCTATACATTATACCATTGTATAATGTTATGTCATCTAGTGACTTTTCCATCCTTTTTTTTCACCATTAAGATATCATAACTTATCAAATGTTTTATGATTTCTAGTTTGTAAGTCTCTCCAAATGTGACCAAAAACTATTCGGTTGCTTAGAGTCTTCAAATTCATACATGAATCATTTGCACAAATCTTGATTCAAATGATATGATTATCTACTCAATCTGTTTCGCATAAGTTGATACAACTAATGTATTTAAACATTTTCATTGAGTAATATCTTTTTTCTATATCATGAATAGAGTTGCTAGCTATGCAATACGTTTAAGCTATAACAAGAACACACACATATGTTGATGAATTCACAAAAACATTGGCCAGATGTTCTTGTCAATGCATCATACATGAGTGTTATTTTCACCACCAAAGAGCTTAATCGCAACTATCTATAAGTGACAATCTAGGCATCCAAAACTCTAGGATCCTAGTTGTTCTATAAATATAGTCATACTCAATGATCACTCTATCATGACTATATTCTCTTTTTGATATATTTAGCTTAGGTTATACACAAAGTTTTACCTTTACTTTCATTGCTAATATTTCATCAAACTTATATGATGATTTAGATCCAAACTTATTAGATTCGTCTATCAATTGATATCATGGCATTCTATTACCAATCATGATTAATTCGTTATAAACTCACAATTAAACGAATTAAAAATTGTAATAATTAATTCATAATTGACAAACAATTATTCATAATTGACAAACAATTATATGAATTAAAACTGAAATTTTAACCATGTAATTAATTCGTAACTGACAAACAGTTAGACGAATTAAAAATGAAATCCGTATTTAACGTAATCAATTCGTAACCGACAAACAGTTAAACGAATTAAAATCAAAATTCGTAACTGACGTAATTAATTCGTAACCGACAAACAATTAAACGAATTAATTATCACATCATTTTTTTTCAAATGTAAGGTACCCCCACATTTCAAGGTACTCAACCTTTCTTTCTGATCATAGGTGTACTTTTAGAAGTTGCAAGCCGATAACATGACGTATATCTCACTTCTAATTAACTTGTGAATCATCATATATTGTTGATTCACATACAAAATCATAAGCTTATGATCTACCTTTCATAATTGGTGATCTCTTTATCACATACAAAATCAATGATATACCTTTTATCTGTCCATAGAATAAAATTCTATATGCTTATGATTTTATTTGACTTACTTAAGATGCAAAGTCAAAAATTATCTACTCATCAAAATATTATTAATCGGCTATCATATTATTTGGGATTTTAACATATATTAAAACCCACTTTAATATCAAGAAAATATTGACATGAGATCAAAATTTATCCAAATTTTGGTTACGACAAAATGCCATATTATAGCAAACTCATTTCTTAACAATGAAATAGATAAGCTATTTTATTTTTCTTGCAAAACCAAAATCCCATCACATAACAAATGGAGTTTGTGTATACAAAGTTTTTCACTTTTTGAAATCTCCATATCAAGACTTTTACATCTCATCGTGGATGCATCATTTGCCCAAGACACCAATTGTCCTAACAATTAAAGTCCCTCCTTCAATATGGAGTGCCAAAAATATCCATCTTTAACCAATTTGCTTGTGGATATAAACTGTTAGAAACAACATTCTTTCATTAACCTTGTAGAAATCATTGTTCTACTTTTCCAAATTCCATCAGTTTTACGCACCCATCATTAATGAGTACCACATATTTCATTTGGAACCACTCACATGACATTTGGTTCCGAAAACCAAACATCTTCCCCTTCGCGAGGATATTCTAGTTTTAAGACCGGCGTTACCCATTTTGCTTCCCACGAAAGAAATAATGCACCATTTTGTTTCCCACAAAAGAAAACAATGCACCATTTTGTTTCCCACAAAAGAAAACAACGCACACTTGTATGTATAAAAGTTTCACTCTTATAAACATCAAAAGAGGTTATGAACAAACATTTGCACTTAAAACAAGATATTGCATTTTATAAATTAACTTCTTCCATTTATAAATTTTGTGCATAAATAAGCAAAGAGTTGCTTAAATATTGTGCACTAACAATTTTAACATATGCAAACATATTGCAAATCCAACAATTGTTTTAGGCACTATAGATGTATTTTTCTCGAAACACATCATACAAGTAAATATTCGGAATATTTCTATTCATATTTCACAATCTCAAATTTTGCCAAAATCAACATAAATTCGTTGTTTCAAACGATAACAAAATATAAGAGAAACAAACATATCATTTCTTTTCTTGGTTTTAGAAGAAGAAAGCAATGAAGGTTGATATATACAAACTCATCTTCTACAATAATCAAAGCAAAAAGTTTTATTTTTCAAAAATAACACTTGCTCTTGCCCATTTTCACTTAGAAAAACAAAAGTAACAAAAGGTTACCAACCGATTGGTGAAACAAAGAAATATCGAAATCGGTTTTAAGATTGTAGGAAAATAGTTTCACCAAAAATAGAAAAAGCAAGAAATAAAGAGAGATGGGAACAAACCCACGTAATGAGTCGAGGCCCGTCTTAAACACGGTTTCCTTAAAACCGATTCACCCCCTACCGGTGCGTCGATTTCCCAGGATACAACGACTCGAAACAGAATCGAGTTCTGTCGGACTTCACTATGATGCCTGAATTTGAGAATATATGTCTTGGTTTTTCACGTGTGTTTGGCTTTCTATGAAGTTACTTTTTCATATGTGTGTCTCTCTCATATTTTAGCATATCTCTCTCTATAGAACTCAAGTTATGAGTACTATATATATACATAACACATATGTAACTCATAGAAGGTTTTAAAAGCCAACAATTATGACACATTATTATTTCTTTGGTATAACCTCCATCTTTAAGATCAACCATAATGGGTCATTATTATATTTTCTATAACCTCCATCTTAATTTCCATTCAAATTTAAATTAATATTTATATTAATTTTCCAACATTATATACTTATATGGGGAACACTATCAATAGTATGTTGTAACAAGAGAATTTTTTTTGTTTTAAAAAGCAGGATTTTATTACCAGCCATAGTGTATAAGAATACATTCCATTCGAAAGAAACTCAAGAAAGTCAATTTTGACGGTTAGACAACTATTATTAAAGAATAATTATAAAATATATGTTAGAATATAACAATGATATTTACAAGGTGCTATCCGTAAATAAGCATAATTATTGATATTTTAAATAATTATGTAATTATTTACAGATAAACATTAAACCTTATTTGAAATATTAAACCTATGGGTTATATAGATAGAGTGATAGTAAAACAAATTTCAGATTCTTCAATTCTTCATATTTAGTTATTAGATCAAATACATAGGACTAGCACCAAGTGGAAGATCTATGCGTGTTTATATGTGGATCAATTATTGTACAGGCTTCGTTTGGTTTCTAAGAGCTTCATCAGATTCTTCATCAAATCTAAAAGATACAATTCTAAACACCTATGGTGTGATTTTATTTAACTAAATGCGTCATCAAATCCAAATTTGGTTTCATAGAAAAGTTTTTCTAATTCAGTCTGCAACCAAAATTATTTATCCATTGCGTTTTACTAGTACAAGTTTTATTAAAACCCGACAATTTCTAATTTCAAAACTAACTTTCAAAGTTTGAAAGAGCGAACATGTTTAAAAAACATATTAATGATCAAAGTAAAATATTACTAAAAATTGGTCACTATTAATAATAATAGCCTTTAAAACGTTGCATGTAGTTGTTAATTCATAGTTACCAAACTTGTTGGTGACTTGCTTTTTTGTAACCTTTTGTAACCCAAAAGTCATAACTACCAAAGTAGAATGGGACACCTTTTTTCGTATGAAATGGAGTCAAATTTAAAGCCACATCCAATAAAAAAAGTTCCCTTAACAACTATTGGGGTCGGAATTACAAACATTAATTAAAAATTCTTATGTAATTGAATTGGTAATGAAGGGGCTGATTGATAGTTGTCGAATAGTTTGGTACTAGATGATTAATAGGTTTTTATAATATGGTGCAAAATGAAATATGATGGTTCGGTAATTGTTGATAGTGAAATCAGGACTCTGAATGGTTAAGAGACGCTCATGATACAAAATCATTCAGGGGTTTTTGGAACCACTAAGAGCAATCTATGTTTTTGCCAAGCAAAATGTACCCCTTAACGATTAAGAGGTTGTCCCTTAATGGATCTGTTAAGAGGTAAACAAACATCCCCGAACATAGAATATATAATGTAATGAAATAATTTTCTTTTAACACCTTTCATATTTTATTATTCAAAAAAGTTCAAGAAAACCCAACAAAGTTGTATAATCTTTCATTCTCTTTTTTTTTCTATAACACCTTTCATTCTCTATAACACCTTTCATATTTTTCATTTCTATAACACGTTTCAAATTATTTCATTTCTGTAACACCTTTCTATAGAAATGAAAAATATGAAAAATAATTCTATAACACCTTATATATTTTTCATTTCTATAACACCTTTCATATTTTGTTGGAAATATTTTTCATTCTCTATTTTAGAAAATTATAGAAATGCGGTTAGAGAATGAAAAATTTTCATTATAGAAAAATTTAAGAAAAACCCAACAAAGGGTTTACTAGTTTTTCATTCAAAATGAAAAAGTTTTGGTGGTCTTTTCATAAAAAAAAAAATAATAATTTAAGAACTTAATCTTTCAAAATAAGATAGTTTGTCGTTATTTTTTTTGAACTTTTCTCTTATTAATTATTTGGGCAAAGAAAGGTAATTACCAACAAACCTAACCAAGACATCAATGTGAGAGAGCATTTTTTGATCACTCAGAGTGGTTAAGATTGGAAGGGGGTCAGGGGCTTGGATCGAACGTATGACATGTATTGTATTTGAGCTAAGTTGTCGGACACCTTTACCAACGGAGCTATACATCAGAAGTACAATCTTATTCTTCATTATTCTCCTTTTATTATCAGTAACACTCCAAGCGTCACAAATACTTCTCTTGATCAAATTAAGACAAAAATGCAAATCTTATTTGTGGGATTTAAAAAAAAATCTTAAGTTAACATAAGACATATAATTTGAGCTTTCATTTCTTTCTTTCTTTGAATTACTATTATTCTCTTACATGATGTTAAAAGCAACAATTGTAAATTTGATGTTTTTTACAAAGATATCTTCTTTAGTTTATTTTTACTATTTTCAGTAAATAAATATTGTAAGGTAAACGGTGATGAAGATAGTTGACAAAAGTAGAAGATACTGAATAAATTGATCATAATAAATGATTAGGTTAATAAAGAAATGTCTATAACTAAATAATAAATGTATAATGTTTTAGATGTAGGTTAATTGTATTTTTACTAAAAGTATTCAAAGTAACAACTAAATTTAAAAAGACTATTCTTTTTAATGTTTATACATTTTGTACCACATTTTCTTTAAAATTTTGTTGACCAAATTAAATAATTCCTTTTAAAGAGATGAGTAATTGTCATGTAATCTTGACAATGTAATCTAAATGTTATAAAATTTTCATGTAGTTGCGTACATGGTTACTAATAACATGTGTACATGTATATATAACTTGTTAAATCATCATTCTTTTTTATCCAAACACATGTACAGAATAATGTGAAATAAAAAGTTTTGTTCTTATATTCACCCTCAAAATCAAATCATGTGTCCCGTAAGAATCAAGCATGAACTTTATTATATGTATACAACAAATATCGTCAAATCACATGTAAATATCTTTTTATTTATTGGTTTACGGTCTCATAATGTTAGTTGTTCCTATTTTGCACCTTTATGATGCCTATATTGTTTGAATGTTTGTTATACATTGATAGTCATTGTTTTAAAATTTGGTAAAACTAATTTCATCCATTTCATCATCTTTGCTATACATTGATATTTTTCATCTTTATGAATGATTTATGACTTTTAAATAAATATATATGAGCACCATTGCTAATAACATGCATTGACAAACCAATAAATCGTAGGTTGAGTTTAACTCGCTAATTTCGTTCTATCCTCCATGTAAATTTATTGGGCATCGGTTTTTTGGTCTCACAAAAGCAACAAGCCATGAAATTGAAAGCTTAATTGGGGTTTCTTTGATGCCAATGGGAGTTCAAAGCTAGGAAATCAATGTCTCCTAGGATGTGAGTAGGCCAAAAGTTGAAGGACAGTTAAGGGTAAAAATCTTAACTATATGGAATAAAGCATTACTTTCTTCTTACTCATGGATCCTTAATACAAGGAGAGAATCCCTTTCGGAGCGTTGGATGCATACTTTTGGTATAAATGGACATACCATTTAGGACACCCACATGCTTACAAAAGCAATGTTGGGTTGGTGCAAGCTTCCAGAGATCATCTGATAGAGTGATTGGAAGCATATCATAAATGATGGGGGTGGAACAAATGCTTATTTTGATAGTTGGCTTCGAATAGGTTCACTTTCCAAACTTTTACTGGTCGTCAAATTTCCCAACAGGGTTATTCTCAACAGACTATGGCGCATGAATGTTCGAGAGTTTGTATGGCCGGAGGAGTATTTGACTCCCATATCTAACCTGAAAGTGGCTAAGCATGTTATACAAAATCTTGTTTTTGCAATTGTGGTGTACTATATTTGGCAGGAAAGAAATACAAGAATCTTCCATCAAACAAAGCGTTTAGTGGAAGATATTGAAAATGATCTAGTGGACACTAGTCATGCAAGGATGTTTGTCATTAAGGTTTAGATGTAATCACATAGTCATGCAACTTTGCCTCGCAACCTGAAGTCATGGCCAAAGTCGTCCATCCGTTTTTCTTATCGTTAATGTAAAATCACATTTTGCATGTGATTTTTCATTTTCATACCCTATTAAATAGTTAGCATTCTCATTTGATCCTTCTGCTATATAGATTTTTAAATTATTTTTTTATTTATTATAATACGGGTATGGAGCGGGACAGGGAGTACAATACCTAACCGTGGCTCCAACCCCATCCCCGGTAGAGCCAAATGGGGATCCCGTCCTAGGACCTGGTTTAGCAAATAATCCACGTCCCTGATCGAGGTGAGTGAACCGAGTTCACCAAACAGGTTGAGGCAAATCATCATGCCTACCAGTGGAAGAGGAACACGTTTCCGATAGTCCTGATAGAAATGAGCCCACAATGGACTTGAGTGACCATCATGCTCTATGATGCTGATGACAAAGTGATTGCTAATGCTATTCTAGATCATTTAAAACAAGATTTTATTCATCAGATTTACACCTCTACGAATGACCTTAAGTCTCAAAGGGCAATAAGGTCAATACATAGCGCCATCTTTTGGTTAAACTGATTGCTCGTCCTCTATCTTTTTAGGAGATTGACATATATTTATACAAGAAAACTGAAACAGGTTAGAAAGTCCTACCTAACTACTCGCCTTATTCTCTTCATAGTTCATACTTCCTCCACTTGTAGTTCAAATTCATCTATCTCTTTAAAGTAAGCTTGTTGCTGCTCAACAAAATCTTGTGGTAATGCATATTCATTCACACCTTTCATCGATGAGCATCTCTTCTTCTGTACAACAATCGTTTGTTAGTTAAAATGATTGATTTCTGAAAGAAAAAAAAAACAATAACTTGTATTGACCTTTTAGGAGTGAACTTTTTTTTTGGAAAGGTTTACCTGGACTTTGGCCAGGCTACATCCTTGGCAATTTTTACCGAGAGCTAAAGCATGCTCCCCTGGGATTAATACTCAGTGGCCCCTGGTTGCTCACCCCCGGATTCGAACTTGGGTGGGTTTTTCCCCAACACCAAGCCTTAACCGGTAGGCTGCCCCATTGGGGTTAACCTTTTAGGAGTGAACTTGGTATGTGTGACAATAACTTGTTATAGAATAGAATGGACAGAATAGAATGGACAGAATCGAACAAAAATGCATTTTTTTCGTCCTACCAAAATAGGTGGAACAAACCTAAAAAAGATGAGAGAAAATTGGAAAATTACTAAACTACCCATGTCAAATTAAAACCCTAAAACTTCCTGCAATTCTTCCAACCGCGCCTACCGTACCAAACACACCCTAAAAGAGCGTTGCATTTCAATGAACAGTTTAGTGATATTGGTAGAAAACTAACAAGTAAACCAATACCCAAAACAATATATTCCTCCACCCCAAAGAAAATTCAACACTTCCCATGTCCCAGTTTTCTTTTTATTAACACCTCAATCCAAGTTTATATATTATCCCATTAGCAGCAATAATCACTAGAAGTTGGTGACATTGATTTTGACCCACAAATTTCCCCAATTTTCTCCAACCAAATGCTATCATAAATAGTTGATTATTAATAAAAAGAATCTAATTAAACTATGTGCACGTCGTCTGTTGCAATTTTTGAGATGGAGGGAGTATATTGTTCATAGATGGATGTTTAAGCATACCTTTTTATCGAGAGGAGGATCTGTTTGTGCATTAGATTGGAATATATCTTTTGCTCCATCAACTTCATTCCTACTCAACCAAGAAGCATAAAGATTGTATCAGTTTTATAACCAAATGCTGCATCAATAAGTACTATCGTAGAGGTAGACATAAATTATAACATGC
Organism: Centaurea solstitialis; assembly: GCA_030169165.1. Lineage (NCBI taxonomy): Eukaryota > Viridiplantae > Streptophyta > Magnoliopsida > Asterales > Asteraceae > Centaurea > Centaurea solstitialis. The sequence goes on from CM058043.1 coordinate 72,625,898, forward strand.
GTTTGAATGTTGATTGTAAGTTTATCTCATTATTGTTCATTCACGGAAGGATGGAGTCAAACAACGAACTTGAAGTGATACCATTAGTGAACTGAAAGACAATGTAATCAAAATTTCAGTTCAAAAGTAAAAAATATTGTAAATAATAATCTAGCAGGGTATCCTTTCCCATTTCTTCAGAATGAGTCAAGCAAATGCAATCTCAGCTTTACGAGTACACATTCATGTAATTGTGTGTAAGCCAAAGACATAGAGAAAGGGAGATACCACTTGCCGAAACCAAACCAACCCAATAAATCCCATACAGAGCTAGGGTCTAGCGTAGGATGTATGCAGAACTGGCCTCCACCCAAGGGGTACATAGGTTGTCTCTAGGAAGACCCCTGCTTGCAAAACAGATATTAAAATAAACAAGCTAAAGTTAATTGATACCTATTGCTTGTGGTCCTCAAAAGAGGTGGACAACTACTTCGTTTATCCTTCTTCTCCAGAGTATGATAATTGATGGGTGTAGCAACCGCCTTCCCTTCATCTTTTTGGGCAAGATCAACACGACTACCTTTATCCTTCTTCTCCAGAGTACGATAGTTGATACGTGTAGCAACTGTCTTCCCTTCATCTTTTTGGGCAAGATCAACACGACTACCTTTATCCTTCTTCTCCAGAATACGATAATTGATAGGTGTAGCTACTGTCTTCCCGTCATCTTTTTGGGCAAGATCAACACGACTACCTTTATCCTTCTTCTCCAGAGTACGATAATTGATAGGTGTAGCTACTGTCTTCCCGTCATCTTTTTCGGCAAGATCAACACGACTAGAACCCATAACTGTTTCCCCTCTATCTTTAATCTTCACTCCGGAAAGAGGCATGCGAATTTCGACCATACTATTCTTCACTTTCTTCATAGGAGGATAATCAAGTGGCACAGCAATTTCCTTTCCTTTATCCTTTCTCTTCAATAAAGGGGGCATTATAAAGGACATGTCATTGTTTGTCTTCTTCATAGAAGAATAACTAGATTGCACAGCATTTTCCTTCCCTTTATCGTTTATTTTCTCAGCAGAATGAGGAATAAGAGCGTCCGTGTTAGTTTTTGCGTTCTTCATTTGACGGGCAACGAAAGGAACTTCGGTTGCCTTCCTTTTGTCCTTGATCTTCTCCATTGAAGAGCACTGAAGAACCACAGATTTCTCCTTCCCATCATCATTCGTTGTTTTATCCAGAGGAGACTGATTTCCCTTCCCGTTACCCTTTGTTTCCTGCACAGCAGCCTTAACATTGCTCCTGGTTTTCTGTGTGCTCCGAGTTCGAGCATACGCTATACGATTCTCATCACCAACCAAATGATCTAAAAAAGGCAATCAAGCTTAGTCAAGGTATTCATGAAATAACAAATGAAAACAATTCATAAGCCCATTGATAAAACAGTCATGATTCACAGTTACGTAAACAGTCATGATTTACAGTTTCGTACACACCATTCATGATTCAGAAAAAATGACAACGAACTTGATCACTAAGGACTCTGGCTCTTGATATTAAACAATCAACTTCACCTGAGAAATCCATGTTATACCCACCAAAATCCAAGTGATTTGAGAAATTAATTCTGTGTCACAATGAACTTGTATATCACACTACGAACGAAGGATCAGAAGGGTGTTGATTGTTGAGTATGGTGAGCCTAATTACCCGTACAACACCAACATAGAAATTTAAGAAATCATGTATAAGCGAAAATGTGAAATAAACTAATGGATGAACGTATCATTAAGGCATTGTTTGGTGAAAATAAGCTAGCTTATATGTCAGCTTATAAGCTAGTACATGTTTGGATGCATCTAGTAACTTATGAGACTTTTATTTTTTTATTCCAAATATACCCTTGCTACTTTTTACACTACCAACTTTTAAACATGTCCTTTTTGTCATTTTATAGCCATAAGCTTCCTTATCAACTAGTTTTTACTAACACATCTTATCCATCAGCTACCTTATGAGTCATCAACTACCTTATTAGTCATAAGCTAGCTTATCAACTAGTTTGCCAAACATAGCCTAACTCATAATCATTAATGGCGATGGTGAATTATGACCGAAAAAGTATTTCAGTATCAGAAGACACAAAACCACAATGTTACATTCTCTAGCTAATGATTGAAAGCATCAAATCAAAACCAACAGGATGAAGAAACCAACAACTACAAGAAGAATTGGGAATAAATGGTGCAATAGTGATTCAGAGGAACTACCTAATTAGAAGAATACGATCATATACAAATTATTCATGAGAAGTAATTAACATCTATACAATATTATCAACACAATGAACTTCCAGATACACAAACAACATATCCTGATTTAGGTTTCAACATATGAAATCGATTCCAATTTAGGCGATTCAGCTAGCAGCAAAAACCAGATATCAACAATTTCATACCAGAAGGAAGAGAGTGGTCCGGCGGAAGGACATGGATCCGAGATTGGGTGGTTCCGACGCTTGAATCAGAGGCAGGGGAAGATCCAGGCCGCTTGGATTGAGAGAATGAAGAAGGTAGGTTAGGTTTTCGGATGATGATGTTAGTGAGATTAGCGAAGGGTTTTCTCTTGATTGATGGTTTCGTTACCACCATAGGTCGTTGTTGTTTCTCTAGTTTAGCAGCTTCATCCATTGCTTTCCATTTTCAGTAGAGAACGGTTAATCGGTTTTATACCAAGATCCTGTGAAGATTGTAGATTGTCAGAGAAACTTCAACTCGTCAATGGCGGGATTTTGGGTGCCATTTGAAAGCCTAATTTTATTGGATCGGGTGTATGAGCCCGTTATTAATTTGGGCTTATTATGCCTTCGGACCGGTTATCAAATGGTAGTACGATACGGGTAATTTTAAAAGGATCCGAACCCGATTATCCGGATCGGCAAAAGAGCTTTCTTCCGTTTGCAATTCCGATGGTGATGCACGTTTAGCAGCTCAATTCAGCTCCGTAAGTCTCTATATATACTCGAATGTATTTCAATGATTTTTACCTAAAAATCGTTTTACAAAATTTAATTTTTGTGATTTGAAAGTTAGATTACGTGATTATGCTGATAATTTCAAGTTGTTTATGCTTAATTGCAGTATCTGTACAGAAGCAGACCAGTGAATGTTAGATAACGCCGGTATATTCATCTTATCATGAAATAGGTAATTCTCTTCTGAACTATGAGCTTAATGATTGTTAGTTTTTGTTGTTGTTGTTGTAGTATGCTTTCTATTCATGTTTAATGCAAAATAACGTTACAAGACTCTACAATAACAGTTCTTGAGAATTGAGATTACTAATTACAAGACTCAAAATAGCGGTTAGAATTAGAAGGTATTTGAAGAAGGTAGTCATGATATCATAATGCTTCTTTGGATTTTTAACTTGTGGGAAAAATGATGATGTACCCTAACTTAGATCCCCTCTTTCTCATCAACACCACAACTTGGAAGTGTGTCTTCATATTTCTATATCAATCTGGCACAAAACCCTTCACATTTTTTACTTTTTCACCAACAACATCATCATCACCACCATCACCTTAATCATCTCCTGATCGGTGGTTTGTTATTTGGCTTTAGCGCATCTAGGGAAGGTTATGGCGGTTGTTTGGACCAATATATCACACTCAAAAATAGAGTCAGGAGGGTGGGTGTAGGCAGACTTGTCATCTGTCCCAAAGGCTAGCTCAGATGTTTCCCTGAAGACCCCAGCTAGTGCATAGTAATACATGATTCTAATAGGGAAATTTAGCAAGGAAAACTGGAGAAATACCAAAAAGAAAAAAAAAATATAGAAAGGCAATAGAAATTTTGTATTGGTTTCAAACTGTGATGAACTCCGTCAGGGGTAATCTTCTTTCACTTAAAGCACTTATATCATGTGAAGCTTATAGTATTAATTAAGGTATGAGAAAGCCAAGAAAAGACGTATATCACCCCGCCCTCAGTGCATAAATAAATACATTGCTCTTACTTTGCCTAATGTGAGTAATTTGTCTTAGTTCTACTCAAATTTTCAGGTATCACAAGCCTGTTTTCTGTGTGCCAATTTCAACCTCTGTCTGTGCAAGTATGCACATAGTTTCACCATGTGTTATTAGCATTATTCTCTTTGTAATCAGAGATCCAATTCTTATTGAATTTCATTCTATAAATTCTGCAAATTTGATTCTCGTGCTTCCTCTCGTAGCCAGGATGACTATATTTATCCTCTTATTTTCTAAGAGAATCAGTTATTTGCATGCTGCCTTTATAACTGCTCCTATCAATTGCTTGATGTACATTTGTACATTGGTTCCAGATGAACGAGCAATCGAGGAGGAGGCTGAAAAGAAAATAGGATGGCTTTTTAAACTTATCTTTGCTGGGACTGCAACATTTCGTTGGATACCATATCTTTCCATACTTGGGTATTTACTTTGTTTTGTAAATCACTTGCACGATTACTTTTCCTCATCAACTCCGTACCAGCAGACAAGTTATGTTGGGAGTGGAAGGTCCTTTATGTGGTACCGAAAAACTAATTGAAGCTTAACTGCATTTGTGAATCTTCATTGGCAAGATTTTTTTAATAATGGATCCTTTTAGGTGGTAATCTGATTCAGCAGTCTGTGTCACTTCTAAACGTGAAGGACCCGCTATTTAAAAGGATGGGTGCATCAAGATTAGCTCGTTTTGCAACAGATGGTATGGTTGACGTATATCCTGTTATATGTATTTGTTTAAAATTTCCCAATCCTGTTATAGTGTGAAATCTTTTATTAACGTATGATCCTGTTAATATAGATGAAAGAAGAATGAAGATTGTGGAGATGGGTGGGGTGCAAAAGCTTGTGGATATGTTGGGCGCTGCAACAGATGATCGCACACGTAAAGAAACTTTGAATGCTATTGTTGCCATTGCTCGTAAAGGTTAAAATCTTTTATTAATCCTCCTTTGTGAGTTTATCTGCACAACTACATAGTATTAAGATATAATATGTCTGCATATGTATAGAGTTCTCTTTTTCCTGATCCCCCATCATCATACTTCTCCGCCTTTCTCTAAGGTTTTTGTCTGCATGACAACGTAAAATGCGATACAGTTACAAGGGATTAAGCGACGATTGGAACAACTTCAAGTTTTATAATTATACCATTTTTATATTCGTTCATCTTTAGCATTAAATGGCGAAAACAAGCAGACTAAAAGATTGGTTAGATTTATAATCAAGTAAATTGTGGTTAAATCAGCTTGGGTTACTAGAAAATATCCTTAATCTTCTCCTTCTGGTGTTTGGTAATATGTTAGATGAAGCTGTCAGGGCTCTGCAAAGCCCCAGAGCAATCTCAGTAATCATGGCTACTCCGGAATCCAGCAAAGATGCCGAAATCGAGAGATGTAAAGGGAAGCTGCTGAGAAGACTAGGAGATCTGAAACATGATGAAAATTCATCTCCAAGTTAAGGTACCTTTTCTTTTAACTGTGTGAGATTTAGTAAGCAACTCAAAGTTCCAAAGAAAGGGATATATATGTCTACCTCTGCAACTTTGTTTCTCGTGTGAATCCTTAGGGGGCGTTTGGTTTGCTAGATTCCTACTGAATCTCAAGGAACTAGAATGTCAATTCCGTTGATCATATTCGGTTCATCGTTTCTTTCATTCTTTGGAGTTCAATCCAGAATTCAAATTCTCTGAACTTTAGCAAGAAATTTTAAATTCTCTGAGCTTTAGCAAGAAATTTTAAATTACATTCCATCATATCCCTTGAGAAAGGCCATTTACCGGTCAAAGCCAGGTCCCGGGCCAAGATTCCTTCTTCATAACCAGCCCCGGTCTGTATTGTAACCGTCACTAGAACCAGTCCCAGGCTGGGACCCAATCGGTCCCAAGTTTTTTTTTTTTCAAAATCGATTTTGAACATATAAAAATTAATTTATGAAGATTTTCTAAGCATATAACAATGTTATTCAAATACACTTTAAAATATGTAATTAGATCAATCAAATACACTTAAAAATACTTTTGATTAAAGTTTTGCTATTATAAGTTTTTGCATTCGGTTTACTTCTTTAAATAGTATGTAATTCGTACGCAATAGTAATAGAAACTATGAACGCTTCTTTGCATTTGTGAGTTTGTATCTTTCTCCATGCACATGACTTGTAGATGGGTTAATGGGAACAAACAAAAGTCTAAAATTGCTAGCAATCTCAAAATTCGGGCTTTGGTCATAACCGGTCACGGGCCATGATTCTTTCAGAAAAGAAACACTCCCGTGTATGATTGAACGAATAAACACACAAAAAGCACACAGTCCGAAATCCGAATGCAAAAATTCAAAAAAACACAAGCATTGCTTAATTCATCATTAAAAACAAAGTTACCAGCACCTAATCGCCCATCAATGATCGCAGAGCAGTAATGCAATCGCCATCCTTCAATCCGATATCATTAGTCGTCTTATTCTGATCACCATTAATGATACGCGCATTATAAACAAAACGAACAATATCGTAGTCAGCGGTTCCGTCCTGATCACTCCACCTCATCATAAGCCGTTGCAGCGGTTCATCGCGCTTCACCCGGAAACCCATCACTCGGCCGGTCATCTCCCTTATCTTCACATTGATGAAGGAATCTTCTTCTCTGGTTGGATGCTGTTGCTGCTTCACGGTGATGATTGAATCTCCGGTTTCATGTTCGTGCTTCACGGTGATGATGGAATCTCCGGTTTGGTGTTCGTGCTTCACGGTGATGATGGAATCTCCAGTTTCATGTTCTTTCTTCACAGTGATTGTGGTTTGATCATGTTGTTTGAGAGTGATGAAGGAGTCTCCGTTTTCATGTTCTTGCTTCACGGTGATAACGGGATCTTCGGTTGGAGATGAAGAGGAAGCCATTGATACATATAATTATTACTTGTTTTTGCAACAGGATTAATATTCAAATTATTTTTATCCGACGTAGCAAATATCATAATGTTTTTTTACTTATCAAAATATCATATTTATCCAACCTAAAATATTAGTAATATTATATTTATCTAAATGCTAAATTTTAATCATTTAAAATCAAATTTAATAATAAAAAGCAATTAAATAAGTATTATACCCTTTTTAAATAAATAAAAGGAATTAGTTTTTTTAAAAAGAATCCTAACATTGTCACCCTCTTCTCACATGTGAATTCACATCCCCTCCTAACGTCATCAAGATCAGGGTTAAAGCATGTCCTTTTGTAAATGTCCACAGGTTGTGCATGGAGGGATTCGAACCCGGGTTAGACGCTATGAAACCCCCAAGCCTTATCCACTCCACCACAACCCTGACAGACCATCCCACCTTCTTTCCCATCTAATATTTATAGTGATGCATAATTCTAGTAGGGAAATTTGCAAGGAAAACTAGAGAAATAACATAACTTTGTAGAAAGGCAATGGAACTCTTTTTGGGCCTGTTTCAAACTAATGTGAGGTAGAGGTGTGCATACTAATCTATGATGAAAGCATTCAAGGGTAATCTTCTTTCACTCTACACATGTACATGCGAAGCTTATATTCTCAATTACGATGTGAGAATTCCAAGAAAGGACGTAACTCACCTCACCCTCAATGCTTAAATAGATCAATTGCTCTTTCGTTGCCTAAAGTTAGGATCTCGAGTGAACGGGAGATTTTGATTATAATACTGGGATATGACTCATTTGTTTTGACTTCTCCATTATATCCACAAACTGTTTTGGCTACGCCAATTTCGGATTGTTATCTGTACATAGTCTTCCACTATATCCACAAGTATGCACATCATTTCACTATTTTGTAATTAGCATTGTCTGTGTAAGTATGCGCATACTCTTCCCGTTTGTTACAGGATATCCAGTTCTTATTGAATTTTGGTTCCTTATTGAGAAATAATTGCTTGCAAGCCCCCTTTATAACTGCTCCTACCAATTGCTTGATGTACATTTGTACGTTGGTTCCAGATGAACGAGCAATGGAGGAGGAGGCTGAAAAGAACACAGGATGGCTTTTTAAACTTATCTTTGCTGGGACCGCAACAAGCTTTGGATACCATATCTTTCCATACTTGGGTATTCACTTTGTTTCTTAAATCACTTCCACAATTACGTTTCTTCATCAACTCTATACCAGCAGACAAGTTATGTTGGGAGTGGATTAGTGGAAGGTCCTTTATGTGGTACCGAAAAACTAATTGAAGTTTAACTGCATTTATGGATCTTCACTGATAAAATTTCTTGATAATGGGTCTTTTTAGGTGATAATCTAATTCAGCAGTCTGTGTCACTTCTAAACGTCAAGGACCCGCTATTTAAAAGGATGGGTGCATCAAGATTAGCTCGTTTTGCAACAGATGGTATGGTTGATGTATATCCTGTTAATATGTGTACACTGTCGTCCAACGGGGAGAAGTGTTAAATCTTTTGTTAACCTATGATCCTGTTAGTATAGATGAAAGAAGAATGAAGAGTGTGGAGATGGGTGGGGTGCAAAAGCTTGTGGATTTGTTGGGTGCTGCAACACAGATGATCGCACTTGTAAAGAAGCTTCGAATGCTATTGTTGCCATTGCTCGTGCAGGTTAGAATCTTTTATCAATCCTTCTTTATGAGTTTATCTTGATAACGTAAAATTCAATACAATCACAAGCAATGGAAGGTCGATTGGTAGCAACTTTTAAGTTTCATACTTATACCATTTTTTGATTTGTTCATCTTGAGCATTCAATGGCGAAAACTGGTAGAGTGTAAAAGATTGGTTAGATTTATAATCAATTAGATTGTGGGTAAATCAACTGGGGTTGCTAGAAATCCCCCTAAATTTCTCCTTCTGGTGTTTCGTGATTATGTTAGATGAAGCTGTCGGGGCTCTGCAAAGCACCAGAGCAATCTTGGTAATCATGGCTACTCCGGAATCCACAGGAGATGCCGAAATTGAGAGATATAAAGGGAAGCTGCTGAGAAGGCTAGGATATCTTAAATATGATGAAAACTCATCTTCAAATTAGGTATTTTTTCTTTAACAAATGATTCTGATTGGTGGAAATTGGTTAACACGGTTTCAGTGGTTAACAAATGAACCTCCCTCTATATATATAATATGTCTACCTCTCCAACCTTTTTTCTCCTACGGAATCTCAAGGAACTGGTGTCAATTCTGTTGATCATATTATGTTCATGTGTTTCGTTCATTCTTTGTAGCTCATTACGAATTCAAATTCTGAGGTTTAGCAAGAAAACTAAATTACATTCTGTCATATCCCTTGAGAAAGACCATTTTACCATTCCATTTTCCCTAATCACTTCTTAATTTTGATTTTTAAAAACAAATAACCTTTGGATCTAATTTAACCACCGATTACTCATAGTTTTGAACATGGACAGCCTTAACCGGGTCTCTAGAACCAGTCCCAGGCCACGGCCCAGTTCTTCTTATTTTTCCGAACATAAAAAGTATTTTTTGAAGATCCTTTTTAGCATATATAGATGTTTGTCAAATACAATTTAAAATATGCAATGTGTTCAATCAAATACATTATCTTAAAATACGTTTGAATGTTCGATTATAACTTTGTTTTGATAAGTTTTTGCATCCGGTTTACATTCTTGAAACAATATGTAATTTCGTACGTAAAAGTTACGAGCGCACCAACAACAATGTGCACCCGAAATCGAACCAACAACAATGTGCACCTGAAAACAATAATAAATGTTGTTTTAAACATTGATAATCAAGTCTTCCAGTTTTGTGGCGGATTGGTTACCGCTCGGGGGTTCATAGTGCCCTAACCGAGTTCGAGTCTTCCCGTATGCATGCCTGGGGACATTTAAAAAAACTTACCAGCTTCCTAATCACCTATCATTGAGGGCAGAGCATAAATGCAATCGCCATCCTTCAATCCGATATCATTAGCCGTCTTAACATCATGAATCCTGGGCCCATTAAACATAAAACATACCTTATGGTAGTCTGTGATTCCCTCCAATTCTCTCCATATCGCCAAAAGCTTCCGAAGCGGTTTATCGCGATTCACCCGGAAAACAATAGCTCGGTTCAGTTGATTCACCACCTTCACATGGATGAAGGAATCTTCATCTTCTCCGGTTGGATGTTGTTGCTTGACGGTAACGATGGAATCTTTATCTTCGGTTGGATGCTCTTGCTTCACAGAAGGAGAAGAAGAAGAAGCAGAAGCCATTGATGAAGGTAATTCCTGCGTTGACTTTTTAGAGCTTAAAATTGGAACGATAATCTTATAGATGAATGGAATAGTAGAGATGGGCAGACACCGGGCTGGGCTGGGCCTTAACTGGTCAAGAATAGTAGCCAGCTTAACCAATCGCGGTTCGAGGATAAAAAACCATAACCGCGTTAGGTCATATTTAACTGGAAATTTGTAACCCGTTACGGGCCAGGCCTAACTGGTGTTTCACCTATCCGATTTTTTTAATAAATTAACATAAAATTATTAAAACTAATTAGTATAAGTCGAAGATGTAAAAAAACTTAATATAAAATACTGAAATTATATAATTGAGTTACTCAAATGTACAAAAAAAATACTTTTATTATAATTTCGAATTTTCGATTATATAGTACGAGTATTTTGCAAATTGAAAGTTGGTATCGAAACCCATACCCCAAACACCTTATTTATAGTGTTGGGAGGGGCTTATGACACAAAACCAAAAGATGGTTCCAAACGGTCCCCGGCGTTTAGAATATGGATAGAATTTTGAAAATCTGATTTATATGAAAATTGGGTCAGTCTGGGCCTTTGGCCGAGAGCGTAACCTGTCCCGATTATAACAACCAGACAGACAAATAAGCCAAATACCTCAACCGGTTGGAATTGTCGAACCTTAACCGGGCCGGTCATAACCGGTTACTTGTAAAAGTTTACAACAAAGCCACCACCTCCTCCGTTGGCGGACCTAGCTTATCCATTTGGTGGACATGGTTAATATTTATAAACTTTTTTGTCTTATAGTCGGGTGGAAGGGTTGCATTTGGCAGACTTGATGGCTATTTTGCAAACTTTTACTAGAAAGTGACAAGAAGATCAAACAACTAACTTAAAATGGCTAAAATAATGAATTTCTCATTATAAAATGGTTAGGAGATCAAACTACAAAGGGTTTAATTCGCGAAAGAGTATCTAACTTATCAAAAAAAGTTATTATATGTGTTGTATATGAAAACTTTCAAAGTTATAAGTCGCAGGGTATGTCGTATACAAACACCAACATGTCTCCTCACGCGTGTTATCACATGTGATGAGGGTACATTTAATTAAACATTCCCCATTGCGCAATAGTACATTTAATTACGCTCTTGTGTATGCTTTTCCATGACTTGTAGTCATCTCATATTTTCTTCTTCTTTGCTTAAATATCTAAAAATGAGAGAATAATCAAACCAAACGAACCCGGTATATATCACGGAAAGGTAGGGCCTAGGCTTAGATGTCACTGGATTCAATATACAGCACTGCATTTTATGGACGGCTGAGTTTTAACCTTACGGGGCCATCTCAACTAGCAAATAAAGGTCATCTCTTGAGGATTTTTCCCATAGGTCGTTAGTTCGTCTCCACAAGGCCAACGGGGGGTTTTTTTTTTTTTTTTATCTTCATGGCCCTACAGGACTTGTTGTTCTTTTGGTGTCCGGGGTTGGGATTCTCGACGTACTATGTTTCATAGACTTTGTAAGGGGATAAGTGTGAAATCTTTTGTTAAATTATGATCCTTTTAATATAGATGAAAGAAGAATGAAGATTGTGGAGATTGGCGGAGCGCAAAAGCTTGTGGATATGTTGGGCACTACAAACAGATGATCAAACACGTAAAGAAGCTTTGAATGATATTGTTGCCATTGTTCGTGTGGGTTAGAATCTTTTACTAATCCTCATTCGTGAGTTTATCGACATAACTTTATAGAACTAAAATATATCAATAGAGTTTTCTTGTTTGTCATGCAAATGACAAGGGATGAAGAGACAACTGGAAACAACTTTAAGTTCTATAATTATACCATTTTCTTTCGTTTATCTTTAGCGTTAAATGGCGAAAACAAGGAGTCTAAAAGATTGGTTAGATTTATAATCAATTGGGGTTACTAGAAGATCCCCTAAATTTCTCCTTCTGGTGTTTCCGGTTTCTAACATGTTAGATGAAGCTGTCGGGGCTCTGAAAAGCGCGAGAGCAATCTCAGTAATCATGGCTACTCCGGACTCCACAGAAGATGCCGAAATTGAGAGATATAAATGGAAGTTGCTGAGAAGACTAGGAGATCTTAAACATGAAGAAAATTCATCTTCAACTTAAGGTACTTTTTTTCAACTGTGTGAGATTTACTGATTTACATTTGATCAAAGTTTTGCTTTTATAAGTTTTTTCATTCGGCTTACTTCTGTAAATAATATGTAATTTATAAGCAATAGTAATAGAAACCATGAACGTTTTTTTGTGTTTGTGAATTTAGTATCTTTCTCCATTGCATCATATATATGACTTGTAGATGGGTTAAAGGGGAAAACAAAAGTCTAAACGGGCTAGAATCTCAAAATTCAGGTTTTGGTCATAAGTCATAACCGATCCCAGGCCATGATTCTTTTAGTTGACTTATGACCAAATGCATAAACGCGGCAGATAACTCACCCACACGTCCTGGCACGAAGTCAACGAGGTATCTAGGATTCATACGGGCACCCGACTAATCCTCCACGACCATGGACCGACCCGAAAGCCAACCTATGGTTAGGGTATCGCCATATGCTAATCCCATGAATTGAACCCGGGTAGGGAGGGATGTCATCCAGTGTCCCTCCCAAGGATGTTACCAACCACGAGGCTACTAATGCTTTGATGACCAAATGAATAAACTACAAAGCAACACTCATAAACCACGAAAAGCACACAGTCCCGATTAATGGTTGCACAAACTTGACTAATACAAAAAACTACAAGTACATTGAAATCTAACAAATAATCAATGTGCAACTCAAAACAATAATAAAACCATTGGAAGTCGTGTTACAAACACCATAGATATGTTGTTAAACATTAAAACACAAAAATCTGTCTTCAAGTTGAAAAAGAAAACACAAAGATACATTACGAAATGATTGAAAACAAGCTTAATTACCAGCACCTAATCACCTATCATTGATAGCACAACTTCAATGCAATCGCCATCCTTCAATCCGATATCATTAGCCGTCTTATTCTTATCATCATCGCCATCAATCCTACGCCCATTAAAAATAAAACGTACACGTTCGTAGTCAGAGAATCCATGCCGATCTCGCCAACTCATCATTAAGCGTTGCAGCGGATCACCGCGCTTCACCCTGAAATCATCCACTCGTCCGGTCATCGTCTTTATCTTCACAGTGATGAAGGAATCTTGATCTTGTCCGGTTGGATGTTGTTGCTTCTTCACACTGATGATGGAGTCTCCGGTTAGATTTTCGTGCTTCACGGTGATGATGGAATCTCCGGTTTGGTGTTGGTGTTTCAAAGTGACGACGGAATCTCCGGTTCGATTTTCTTGCTTAACAGTGATTGTGGTTTGATGTTGTTGTTTGAGAGTGATGATGGAATCTCCGGTTTCATGTTCTTGCTTAACGGTGATGAAGGAATCTTCTTCGGCCGTTGGACGTTTTCTCTTCACATGATGATGTGCAGAGGAAGCCATTGATGAAAGCTAATTCTAATTTAATTTTTTAGGGCAAAAAAATTGGGGATTTTATAGGTGGTGAATGGAATCGCTGGTAGGAATCTCCCGCTCATTTCTAAAAAAAATTTAAAAACCAACTAGTAAATTACAGATTTAGTCCTAACTTTCTAAGGTTTGTCAAATGTTTTTTATTTAGTTTTTAAAATTCATTTATTAGAAAATAAACCTTCAGATATGCAATTTGTTATCGATTTAGTTCCTTACACAAACGGCCAGCCACAAATCCGTTAAGTAATAAGTCAAGAATACCATTATATCAATTTTCTTTTATTTTTAGTAATATCAAGTTATACTTTTTTTCATTTTAATCAAAAACATGTTGATTAATGTTGATGAAATTGATAACCATAGGGGTGGGTTCAAATGTGAACCACTTTTTGATTGTGAATGTGAGGACAACCGAGAGCGCGACACATGGCGGATGACTAGGCGCCACGTCAGATTCACGACAGATGACTAGGCGTGATTCATGGAAGGGCATTGAATTAAAGAGGAGGATCACACTCAAAGTCGCCACGTGTCGCGCTCTCGGTTGTCCTCACGTTCACAACCAAAAAGTGGTTCACATTTGAACTTTCCTCGATAACCATAAATATAAATAATCTGGTATTGATCTGAATCTAGATCGAAATTGATATTTTAGTAATAACAAATTTGAATTTGAATCTAAATTGAAATTGATAACCACAATATAAATAATGAACAAAGCTAAATCAAACCTTAATCAAGTATTTAAATCAAATCCCAAAATTCATTCCCAAACAAACAAATCAGATATGAAAATCAGACCAGAACATAGATTTTGAAACCTAGATATCGTTCAATCACTAACGGAAAAACAAATCTGAAAGGGAGATGGAAGAACCAAAACAAATCAAACCAGATCTAAAAATACGTAAATCAAACCCTGATTTTACGTGATAATTTGATTCAGCAGTCTGTGTCACTTCAAACGTCAAGGACCTGCTATTTAAAAGGATGGGTGCATGAAGATTAGCTCGGTTTGCAACAGAAGGTATGGTTTGATGTATAGCCTGTTATGTGTTACAGACTTAACCGTGTACACTGTTGTCCAATGAGGTGAAATGTGAAATCTTTTGTGAACTTATGATCCTGTTAATATAGATGAAAGAAGAATGAAGATTGTGGAGATGGGTGGGGCGTAAAATCTTGTGGGTATGTTGCGCAGTGCAACTGATGATCGTACATGTTGCTCGTGCAGGTTAGAATCTTTTATTAATCCTCCTTTGTGAGTTTATATATAGAGTTCTCTTGTTCATGATTCTATATCATCATACTTCTCCATCTTTCTCTACCGTAAAATGCCATACAATTACCAGGGATGAAAGGACGATTGGAAACAGCCTGGCGAAAACAAGCAATACTAAAAGATTTGTTAGATTTATAATCAAGTAAATTGTGGGTAAATCAGCTGGGGTTACAAGAAATTCCTAACTTTCTCCTTGTGTTGTTTCGTAACATGTTAGATGAAGCTGCCGGGGCTCTGAAAAGCGCCAGAGCAATCTCAGTCCCAATTTTTTTATAACTCGATTTTGAACATATAAAAAAAACTTTTTGAAGATCTTTTTTAACACATAAAAATGTCATTCAAATACACTTAAAAATGCATTTGATAGTTTTGTTTTAATAGAAACTATGAACATTTTTTTTGCATTCGGTTTACTTTTGTAAAGAATATGTAATAGAAACCATGAACGTTTTTTTTTTTTTGCGTTTGTGAATTTAGTATCTTTCTCCATACACCATATGACTTGTAGATGGGTTAATTAAAAGGAACAAACAAAAAAGTCTAAAAAGGCTAGAAATCTCGAAATTCAGGCTTTGGTTGTAACCGGTCCTAGGCCATGAATTTTTTAGTTGACTTATGACAGAACGAATAAACTACAAAGAAACACTCCAATAAAATTGAAAGAATAAACCACAAAAAGCACATCGCGATTAATGGTTGCAAAAACTTGACTAAGGCCGTGTTTGACGAAAATAAGCTACCTTAGAGCATCCACAATGGAGGTTTTTCTTGGGGTTTTTACAAGACATAGGTTCTTGTCCAGTTACAGGTTCTTATTAGAACCCGAGTGCTTGAACAAGAACCCAGGTTCTTCTAATACTTTCCTTTTCTGTTATATTAATAACTTACACAAATAAAAATTATATTATAAATAAGAAAAGAAATGTGAGGTTTTTGTAAGAATAATGGAGAGTTTATAGGAGTTTCTTATTTTATTGAGGTGGCAATGATGTGGCAGGAAAAATATGGCAAGCGAGGTTCTTAGATGTAGACCTGGCAAACGTGTCGTGTCGTGTCGAGTTCGTGTCGGGTTCAAAATTAAACGGGTTGAAAATGCTTGACCCTAACCTGACCCGTTTAATAAGCGGGTCAGAAATCCCAACCCTAACCCGACCCGTTTAATAAACGGGTTGACCCGCTTAACCCGTTTAACCCGTTTAACATTTATAAAATTAAAAATTAAAAATAAAAATTCACAAAAATTTAGGAATCCAAATTTTATAATTCAAACTTATAAGCTTGAACCAAATCCATTAACATTATTATATTAAATATCCAAATAAATCGTAAATCTATATATAATAAAAGAGTAACTTACTTGCCACGTGTCGTGCTCTGGTGAGCCGGTTGCCACGTGTCGTGCTTTGGTGAGCCGGTGCCACATATAATTTACATTTTAATAAAGAATTCTTCAAAATTATCTATTAGTATAATAAACTTTATCTCATCCCATCTCTACCTATTTACCAGTATTTTGCTCTTATCAACAATGATAACTCATATTAAAATATTTAATAATAGTATAATTATTTAAAATCTTTCTCTTTCTCTCTATCCTTATCCTATGAATCTCTAACTATCTCTAAGCATCTCTATCTCTATATCTCTACCTGTATCTCTAACTATCTATCTCCCTGAATTGTGGGCTTATATCTCATAACTTCGCATCATGATCCGGGGTTTGTATTCACCTTGACCCCCTACCACCATACTATTAACATCTCATTTTTGTATCTATTTATCTCTATCATTATTTTCTTATATGTACTACTATTATAAACACGGGTGCAACCCTTTTATGTGTATTCACTATGGTCTCATTTAAAACAATATATTATTCTTTTAATTAAATATAAATTAATAATAAGATTTGTTTTATATAGATTTACTTTTATTTTGAGTAATTACTTTTATATTTATAAATAAATGATATGGTTTAGTTTTTCGAATGTTTAGATTCTTCGTACTGTTTGTAGGTGACGCTCTTCTCGGCTCGGGTCTATCCTTCTACTTGGCATCTCGGTGAAGGGGCTATTTCGGCTTATGCCTCATAAGTTGATCCCTTTGCTCGACGCTTTTTCCAGCTTTCTGTTTTGTTTTCCTTAGTTTTAAATCGTTTTAGTTTGGCATTTTTGGGTGAATGAGTGTTTCTGTTTGGTCCTTTTCGCTGCTGCCTAATTGTTGGGCTTCGAATTTTGTAAGTGGTTTTTGGTTCCTCGGGTGGTAGTGAAATTTCCATGTTGTGCAGAAAAAGTTTCTTTCTAAGAAATACAAATAACAACTCAGGAGCTAATATAACACCACAATTCATATTTATAATATAAGTTTTCTGATATGATTTAATTTTTTTAAAGTATCCCCTGAATTACACGGGATCAAAACTAGTTAGTAATAAAAAAGTACAAAGAAAACTTTATATATACACACAAAAACACACATATATGTATTAACGGGTTAGTCGGGTCATTTTCGAGTTGATATGATTGACCCTGACCTTACCCGTTTAACTTTCGTGTCGTGTCGTGTCAACCCGTTTACTTAAACGGGTTGAAATATGTTACCCAAACCTGTTTATTTCGTGTCGAGTTCGTGCCGGGTTAGCATGTCGTGTCACTTTTTGCCAGGTCTACTTAGAGGTTCCACCACTAGTTTATAAGCTAGCTTCTTGAAACGCTACTAACTGGAGTAGCCTTTTGTAGCTTTTTTCAATTATACCCTTATTAATATTAATTATTATATATTCTTTTCGGTTATTTTACGTCCACATAAGCTAATTTTTGCCAAATATAATTTATTCATAAGCTAGCTTATCAGCTAGTTTGCCAAACACAATCTAATATAAAAACCACAAGTATATTATGGAAATCTAACCAACAATGTGCACATCAAAACAATAATAAAGCATTGGAACTAAGAGGGTGTTTGAGAAGGCTTATTTAAAACAACTTATGACTTTTGACAAAA
The DNA here is from genome assembly GCA_030169165.1 of Centaurea solstitialis. Lineage (NCBI taxonomy): Eukaryota > Viridiplantae > Streptophyta > Magnoliopsida > Asterales > Asteraceae > Centaurea > Centaurea solstitialis. The sequence goes on from CM058043.1 coordinate 72,643,940, forward strand.
GTGCTTATTAACTTACGTGGTGTGGAAAAGGAGTTTTTTAAAAAGTGTTTGGATTAGCTTATTAGCTTTTAGGGGTTTTTGATAAGGAGTTTTTGATAAGTTAGTAGGAAAGTGACTTTTCAAAAATGACTTATTATGAAATAAGGAACTTTTAAAAGTAGCTACCCAAACACTTTATTTTAACTTATTTGCTTCTCCAGAAATAAGTTATAAACACCTCCAAATAAGCCCTCCCAAACACCCCCTAAACCCCACAGAAATGTTGTTGATATTTAAAACACAAAAATCTATCTTCAAATTCAAAAAAACACAAGCATTGCTTAAATCATCATTGAAAACAGACTTAGCAGCACCTAATTAATCACCCATTTGTACAAGCATAGCAAGAATAGAATCTCCATCCTTCAATCCGATATCATTAACCGTCTTATTCTTATCATCGTTAATCCTACGCCCATTAAACACAAAACGTACACGTTCGTAGTCAGCGAATCCGTATTGTTCTCTCCACATCGTCATAAGCCGTTGCAGCGGTTCATCGCGCTTCACCCGGAAACCCGTCACTCGGCCAGTCGCCTCCTTTATCTTCACAGTGATGAAGGAATCTTCTCTGGTTTGATGCTGTTGCTTCTTCACCGTGATGATGCAGTCTCCGGTTTCATGTTCGTGTTTCACGGTGATGATGGAATCTCCGGTTTGGTGTTGGTGTTTCAAAGTGATGATGGAATCTCCGGTTTGATGTTCTTGCTTAACAGTGATGACGGGATCTTCAGTTGGATATGCAGATGAAGAAGCCATTGGTGCGTGTAATTGTTACTTTTTAGGGTTTAAAATATTTGGTTTAGGAGAGAGAAGGGATTTTAATGAATGGAAATGAATCATCTATAATTTGAAGTAAAAGAAAAAGATTTCTAAGTAAATTATCAAAGGTGTATAGATAACTTTAGTGGTTTAAAATTGTTCTCTCCACATCTTGAGTTTTTTTAAGGAAATATTAAGAATGGATTTTGAGACATATTTGTATAGATAACTTTTTCATCTTTATCCCCTTTTCAATTTTAGCTTTTTATTTCAACCGTGTATCCATTTGGAACAAGCATTTTGTTTTCACATAGGGTTTGGCAGATAAGTGTTTTTGCATCGGTGAACTCAATTTTAATTGTGAATTTGAAAAACAACTAAAATTGTTTCACGCGATAATATTCAGAATGAATATTGTCGCGTGACACAATTTTAGTGGTTCTCAAGTTCACAATGAAAGTTGGGTTCACATTTGAACTTGAAAGTTCAAATATGGACCCAACTTTCATTGTGAACGTGAGGAGTAACAAAATCACGCAACTACACATGGCAATCTGAATCGGCGCCTAACATTTATTCAGACTGAATAAAGCTTTATTCATTCAGTCTGAATCTTCATGTTTTGTTCAGACTGAATATAAGTTTTATCTCGGTATATCTCATCCTATTATGAATCAAATGGTTCGCAACTACTTCTCATGCTTCTCATATTAACCCGACTTCTCACTAAAATCCAAACCCTATGTGCATTTACCATCTATATTCTATATTTTGTTTCATGTCCAGTATTATACATTAATATTGATGATTCTGGATTTTCAATTTGCTCTACGGCTTATATTCACTACACCAAATACCACTTATGCAACAAATGAAAAATGTTGCCTAAGAGTGGTTTATATGTTGCCTAAGCCTTAGGCAACATTCCCATGTTGCCTAAGCTATGTTGCCTTCTCAATGTTGCATAAGAACATAAGCAACATAGTCAAATACCATATGTTGCTTAAGCTGACTTCTTAGGCAACACATTAAAGATTATGTTGCCTATGTACAAAAATGTATGTTACGTCATACAAACTCTACAGCAACATTCATTCATGCATTTGTTGCCTAAGGTATAAGCTAAGACAACATACTCCATTTGCATATGTTGCCTAAGATCTCAACTTAGACAACTTAATCTATTTAGATATGTTGGTTTTGAACTATAATTACAATAACACAATATCTCTCTTAGACAACACTTATATTGTTTATAGGTTGCTTAAGAAATGTTACTAAAAAAACATTACGGTTTATTTTATAATTTGCATTCTATTTTTTTAATTACACGCTTTTTATAAACAATTCTTATAAACAAGCAAACAAACATGATAATTCCAATAAACGACAAATACGTGTTTTCTACAAACAAGTTCCATAATTAACCAAATAAGTTATATAATTTAAAGACAACGCCTAAATAAACCCAAAAATCGGCGACAAGTTCACTAACACAAAAATTAAAAATTAACTTCAAGCTTGAGTTGTTGGGGTTGTTGAGTTAGAGTTTCCATCACTAGCCTCCATCATCTTAAGCAATGTGTCTAACTTCTCTTTTTGTTCGGCAAATTCCTTTCTTTGCTTATCGGCTTCCTTTTGTGCCTCATTTTGTGCCTCTTTGAGCAAACGTATCTCCTCATCACGTTCGGCAAGTTGTAGTTGAAAATCATCCTTGCTAACCAAAGATATCGGCTTAGAGGTACTTCCCTTTGTCGGACCTCTCATCCTTGGAGCACGAACCGGCAAGCTACCCATACCTCGAACAACCGTCCCAACCGACGGACCAACGATTTCCTCAATTATTGATATTTCTTTTTCAATTGGGCAACGATTTGGAGGCACATCGGAATCAAAAGTGTTGTCGGTGGAATCATTCATAATATTCTCAATCGCTTCCTCAACAAGTCTCTATAAGTGCAATTCAAGCAATTATCAACCTATTTAAAACCATATTTAAAACTATAAATCACGTTACTTCTATATTAGTGCTTAAACTAAATATAAATAGAAAAGTGCATTAACATTTTTTTACAAATCAACATATTGTAAGTGCTTACTTTACGGTTTTCGCTTGTAGTGGTCTCAACAATTGTAGCAAGATGAGGAGCCACGTGTTCTTTGGCTTTATGTTTATTGGCCATAAATATTAAGTAAATACAAGTTTCATATATAATAAGTAAATAGAAGCTTCATATGTAATGTTTAAAATAACCTCAGTTCAAGTTTCATATATAATAAGTAAATATAAGTTTCATAAATAATAAGTAAATAGAAGTTTCATATGTAATGTTTAAAATAACCTGTCTCGTTTTCTTCTCTTTAACTAGACTTAAACGAGGGTACCGATGGGAGACAATTTCCTTGTAAACCTGAATCGCAGTTTGAGTTTGTGGAGCTACTCGAAACTCGTCCTTTCCGTTAAAATTTCTCCCTTGAACTCGAAATTCATGATCCATGTCTAGCCATCTACGTGTCCCCATATACGACATCCTACCATGAGAAAATTTAGCATCAGTGTGATCCAAACATATGGGACATGCCTTGTACCCTTTCGTTTGTATACCACCTAACATTCCCAACCCAGGGAAATCACTAATGGTCCACATCACTGCAGCTTTCATCATAAAGTACTCTTCCCCGTACCGATCCCATGTCTTAAAACCCGTCTCCCAAAGAATTTTGAGCTCATCAATTAGTGGCCTCATAAACACATTGAGACATTTCCCTGGGGATTTAGGTCCAGATATCAACATCGTTAGTATATTAAACTCTTTTTACATACACATCGAAGGAGGTAAGTTGTATGGAATCACAACAATTGGCCAAAGGCTATATGGAGTAGCAGAAGCCCCAAAAGGACTAAATCCGTCAGTCGATAACGCGATGCGAACGTTTCTAATGTCACTTGCAAATTGAGGATATGACCTATAATGTGTCAAAAAATATAAATATATTAAAAACATTTACTTGTCAAAAATATACAACTATATTAAAAGCATTTACTTGTCAAATATATATATATATATATAACTATATTAAAACATTTACGAGTCAACGATTATATTTAAAACATTTACCTATCAAAATTTTCCATGCTTCACCATCCGCTGGGTGTCTCAATACATCATCATGGGGAGACGTTTCTCTCTGACCATGCCATCGCATATGATTTGCAGTGTATTTTGACTGTACAAACGCTGCAACCTTGGTGTGAGAGGGAAATAACGAACAGTTTTCATTGGTATTTTGTTACCAACATCTTCATATCTTGGCAATCCACATATTGGGCACTGGTCATGTATGTCACCCTCTTTGTAATATAAAAAACAACCATTTAGACATGCATGGATAACCTCATAACCCATCCCAACGCCTTTGAGGATCTTTTTTGCCTCTGCATATGATTTAGGAAGCTTGTTTGGAGTTGGCAATAAAGATTTTTGAAACCCCAAATATTTATCAAATGTTTTGATAGAAATTCCAGTTTCTTCTTTAAGAGAAATTGCTCTTAGAAGGGTACCTAAAGAATTTTCTATACAACCCTCATACAACGGAGTGTTTATTTCTGCTAGTAAACGTGAATATGCATCAATCACTTTGGAAGCAACATCGTCGACGTCATAAATAGGAGTACCCTCTTGGGCGACTGATTCATTATCATTATATCGCTCATGGAATGGAAATGCATCTTCCACAAAATTTACAATAGGGTTGACATCGTGACTCGAAGACGCTCGATCGCGTATCATATTCAATCTTTGTTGCGATGCAGTAGGTATGTCTGTAAATTCACCGTGTTGATCCCACACAGTATAATTTTTCATTATACCAACATTCTTCAAATGATAAATTATATCTGCCTCGTTTTGATATAACATGTTGCCACAGTCTGTGCATGGGCATTTGTAATAACCATTGCAACTCACCGAATTCTTTTTAGCAAATTCCAAAAATGTATATATTCCCAAAATGTATTTTTCCTCGAATCTTCTTAAATTCATCCAACTTTTATCCACATTTTCTGTCATGTCTGTACGTGAAAAATAAATATCTAAGTAAAATAAAAATGCATTTTTAGACACTTACTAATCCTAATTTACAATAGATAAATATAAAATAACATCAAAATTATACAAAATATGATAATAATTATCCAATAATCTCTAAACGGCTTTTGATGATAAAAATGTTTGTTGGAAGCCAAAATCGCTCCAAATCACGTTTTAAATTTACATGAGATAAAATCAAATAACTACAAAGTTAGACAAATTAATGTAATCTCTAAATGACGCTTGATGATGAAAAAATGTTTGTTGGAAGCCAAAGTCACTACAATCGCTCCAAATCACATTCCAAATTTACATGAGATAAACATAAAACAACTACAAAATTAGAGTAACTACGATATAATTACCTAAGAATCTTTAAATGTCGTTTGATGATGGAAACAACATTTGTTGGAAGCCAAAAGTCGCCAAAATCGTTTGAAATCACGTCCCAAATCTTCAAAAAACGAAAATGTTTGTAGAGTATTGGAGGGGAAGAGAAATGTTGGAAATGGGGGAACTAACAATCTTTATTTTCTGATTTTGATCTAAGGCAACATAGAAATAGGAATATATGTTGCCTAAGACATATCTAAGGTAACAAACATAATAGATTATATGTTGCCTAAGTAAAAAGTATATTGTCATAAATTGTCAACATTAACTCCTTCACTTACCAACCTTAAAAGGTACAGCTGTGTGAGATATCAGTCTTTTTAACCTTAGGCAACATAGAAACAATAACATATGTTGCTGTAGCTATCTCTAAGGCAACAAACACAATAGATTATATGTTGCCTAAGTTAAATTTACCAATATTTAATTTGTGTGTCAGTAAGTCAACCTTAAATATTCAACTACCTATATTTATTTATATTTTGATCTAAGACAACATAGACTATGTTGTCTATGAAAGATCGTAGGCAACAAAGGAAACGTTTATGTGTTGCGTTAGATAAATTTTATGGAATATTTTAAAGAAAATTGAGTGATCCACATACACTTAGGCAACCTAAGAAAAAATGTTGCTTTAGAGGGTTTGAGGCAACATATAAATATTTATATGTTGTCTAAGGCCTAACTTAGGCAACATAGAATTACGTGTTGCCTTAGAGGTAACTTAGGCAACATATAATATCCTTTGTTGCCTTAGCGTATCTTAAGCAACATAGGCAATTAGCATTTGTTGTCTAAGACAACATTTGGTGTAGTGATTGGTCGATCCTAGGATTGGAAACTTGGAATTGATCACAAGCAAAAATCGCCTACTACTAACAAAATTTAGGATTATCACTTGCAAGGAAACGATAAGGAACAAAATCGATTTATACGAATACTACAAGGACTAAATATTAACCCATGTTAGTCATAACAAATCAAATACCACCAAGACCTAACCATAATTAACGTATTATAGGGTCTTTAGCCAAATTTTATTTTTTTTTGAAAATTTATCTTAAGTTTTATCCCGACTAATCAATTAACAAATTATAAATACAAACACCCTTGAGCCACACTAGGCGCCACAAAGCTTTTGGTTTTTAGCTATAATTAATTCATTCTTATTTATTCTAACAGGGTTGTAGTCCAACGGCATTTGGCATTTGAAGTATTTTTTCTTTGTGGTTATGGGTTTCTGTCCATAATTTGTGGTTATGGGTTTGAGTCCTATTATGGACAGTGGTAATCTGACGTTTAAAAAGATCATTCTTATTTACAAATAATTTTTTTCTAATAATTATCAATAAAAATAAAATAAAAGAATCAATTTCATCTCAAATCCAGCAACAAAAGAAACACAAAACTTTAAATCCTGCCGATTTCAATTCCAAATGCTATCAAGAAATCCATATCCTTCTGGTATTTGAGGTGGTGTGCCAGTTAGGTTGCTAGAAATTAACTAATACAAAAACTGCAAATGTATTGAAAATGGAACCAAAAATGTGCACCTCAACTCAAAGTATATTAAAATTTCATAATCATGTCTTTCATATTCTCTTCTTCAAGGCAAACATGCAACCAAGATTCTATGATTGAAGCATTAAACATTCATTAAATTATTCATGAAATTATTCTATGATTCTAAAATGTAAAGAGTGTGGCAGCGGTTCTTCGCGCTCCACTCGGCTGAATCGATCTTTAACTTTCACATTGGTGACGACGGAATCTTCTTCTCCTCTGGTTGGATGCTGTTGCTTCTTCACGGTGATGATGGGATCTCCGGTTTTGTGTTCGTATTTGACGGTGATGATGGAATCTCCTCCGGTTCGGTGTCGGTGCTTCAAAGTGATGATGGAATCTCCGGTTTCATTTTCATGCTTCACTGTGATTGCGGTTTCATGTTGTTGCTTCTTCACAGTGATGATGGAATCTCCGGTTTGATGTTCTTGCTTCACGGTGATGAAGGAATCTTTATCTTCTTCGGTGGATGGATGTTTTCTCTTCACAGAAGAAGCCATTTATATTGATGAAGTTTTATAATTCTGCTTTGATCGAATTTTTTAGGGCATAATATTTATTGGTTGAGGAGAATAAGGGGATTTTATAGATGAATTTGGAAATTCAAATTTAAAAAATTAAAGTCCAAAATTAAAATTTGAAATTTAAAATTCAAAAGTAATTATATTGATTGTTTAAGAAACAATTATAACATTAATAATTATATTAAATAAAGTTTAATTCTATTATTTTATTTAAATAATAAAAATGATATAGTTTTATTGCAATAAAATTTTTTATTAAAACAGTTAAAACGTAATACTTTAAATTTATTTTATTCTAACCGGTTGTCAAGAGGTACATGATCATGTGTTACTTCTGTGTATTTTTTTTTCTAATATAACGTATAAGTTTATAATAGAAGTTGCTAAGAGGGTGTTTGGGATTTCATTTTGAGTTCAAAAGTGCTTATTGACTTATGTTGGTGGGGAAAAGGAGTTTTTAAGAAGGTGTTTGGATTAGCTTTTTGAGATGATGAAGCTAATAATTCAATAAGTTGTTTTTAAAAAGGTGTTTGGCTTTGCTTATATGTGTAAAATGACCAAAATGGACATGCTTACAACTCTGATTTATATAAAACATGTATACAAATTTGATACAATTCTGATGCATAAAATCTGATTTATATAAAACATGTATACAAATCTGATGCAAAAAATCTGATGTATATAAACATGTATACAAATAAAAAAATCTGATACATATAAATGCATAAAAAACATATACAGATGCAGAAATCAGAAGCACAAATCAGATATAGCAATTTCACAAACCCATATGTAAAAAAGACATTGCATATTCATATGTGAATGTCGAAGAGCTTACCAAAATACAACGCGAAAGGAGTCGGAAAAGATGTCGCCAAGAAGAAGCTACAGATGGCGGTGGTCGACGGTCGCAGATGACGGCGGTGGTCGGCGATTGCAGCTGGCGACGTGAGAAGAAGGATGTTAGGCGCTGATGTTGGCGTGAAAAAGGATGAGAGGTTGAGGAGAAAGAAAAATGCATTGGAAAGAGTCAAATGAAGGGCATATATGTCTTTTACCATTGGAAAAACACTTTTCAAAATAAAAAGTCAGGTTTTTCTTACTTTTCCAAAACCCGTTTGCTTCCTTGTCAAAATGGAGTTTCAAAAAAGACTTTTTAGATTGCCAAACATGATTTTAACTTATTGACTTCTCGAAGAAGTCAATAAGTTAAAAAAGAGTTTTATAATGGAATGGCAAACACCCTCTAATTAACCTATACTCTATGTTGTGTTGACCATGAGCTTGGACCAGTGAATCACAAAGACAATGAGATAAAAATTAAGAAAAAAAAACAATTGGTTATTTAATAGTTGTTGAATGACTTGATCCGAAATCATTACATGGGGATCAATAGAAAATGATTAAAAGGCAAAAATAGAAACATATGGTAGTAATATGATGGTCAAGTTTTAAGCCTTACTGGTTATGGTGAGGTCATCATGTTGTTTTTCAAGACGTACCTAAGGGTGCGTTTGGTATACTGGACAGGGTGGGACAGGACAGGACAGGACAGTCCTGTCTTGCGTTTGGCGCGCCCTAACCTTGGACTAAGTAGACACGGTAGCACAAGATATGGGACAAGTGTGTCCACCCCCTTACCCATGGAACTAAGTGGAACAAGGAACTTAATGACCAAAATACCCCTAAAATAAGAAACCTAATTAAATATCCTTTATTTTTTCTTCAACCGCTTTCTCCCAAACTCCATCTCCTCTTCGATTTCACGACCTCGGATCTACATCCCTCTCCGGCGATGTCCGGCGACCCGCGAGTGTTACCTCCGGCGACCTCCGCCTCCCTCTACGGCGATGTCCGGCGACCTGCGGCTGCTACCTCCGGCGACGTCCGACGTCCAGCGACCTCCGCCTCCCTCTCCGACGATGTCCGGCGACCTGCGGCTGCTACCTCCGGCGACGTCCAACGTCCGGCGGCCTCCGCCTCCCTCTCCGGCGATGTCCGGCGACTTGCGGCTGCTACCTCCGGCGGCCTCTGCCTCCCTCTCCGGTGATGTCCGGCGACTTGCGGCTGCTACCTCCGGCGACGTCCGGCGACCTGTGACTGCTACCTCCGGCGATGTCCGACGATCTGTGACTGCTACTTCCGGCGACATCCGACGTCTGGCGGCCTCCGCCTCCCTCTCCGGCGATGTCCGACGATCTGTGACTGCTATCTCAGGCGACAACTTATAGAATTTATCAATAAAACAACATTATAAGGTTTTAAATTCTTTGTTATTATGCATTAAATTGATTATTTATTAATAAAACAGTACACAGCTCATCAGGGGTAAACTGGTCATTTTAACATGTTCTGGCTTGTCCTGTCCTATGTTGTTTTAGCTTACCAAACGTTGGACACCTGTCCTGTCCTGTCCTGTCCTGTTCTGTCCTGTCCCGTCCCGTCTGCGTACCAAACGCACCCTAAGGCAACATACACACGTTCGCAGTTGTATATGTAAGTACTTTGAATAATATGATAGAACAAAATAAAAATAATATTAAGTAGTTGTTCAAAAAAATAAAAATAAAAATAAAAATAATATCAAGTAATAAAACTAAACAAATAAAGAATAACCATTGATATTTAGTATGTAGAGCTTATAAAAATGATATCAAGAGTATAAAATCTCCATTAAATATGTTGAATCTTAACTCATTACTTTATTCGATTTTCAAAGAATTTATGCTCGAATCTCAATGTACGAGAATGGGATAAAATATTTACCTATTTAAGGTTTTAGTTTATAATCATTTTATTATTTACCCCTCAAGGTTATATATAAAAGTCAACCCAAACTTTACAAAATAATGCATTGTAAATTGCCGTAATGCGTTATAACGTGTTATCATGCAAGTGAAGGCTGAATTAAAAGTAGAGTCACAGGGGAATTAACGTGGCCACGAACCAAAGGCCATATTTAGAACCATAAATTCAACATAATAGTTTTTTAACTATTCTTTTGTTGGATTCTTTTTGGACCATATCATGGATAGGAAAAATAATGGAAAGCTCAATTGCATTTATCAATCATAAATAGGAACTAACCAGTTAATCTGAACCTTTGATCACGTTTAATCTTAAGTCTATCTCAAACTTGATACGGGGATTGATCCGGTGCATCTTATCTCGGTTGCATCTCATCTTAATGTGCATTCAACGATTGACAACTATTTCTCACGTATGCTTCTCATATTAACTCAACTTCTCACCATAATCCAAATCTTATATGCATTTATTAGAATTGATCCGATACATCTTATCTTGGTTGCATCACATCCTAATGTGCATTCAATGGTTGACAACCAGTTCTCACGTTTCTCACAATAACTCAACCTCGATCACTATATAATCCAAACCTTATGTGTATTATACTGGTGATTCTGGCTTTTCCATTTCCATTTGCTCTATGGCTTATGTTTTATAGGAACCAAATCGGAAGTCAATCACTTCATGATATTGGTGATATTTGAAGTAAAAACTAGAAAATGAGGTTAGGTCAAATAGTTAAGTAGTGATGCAAATTAACATATTTGATGTTCAACTTGCAAATAGGAAAGCATAATTAAAACATATAAGAACAATATTAAATGCAGCAGCAAAAATACAAACCTTGCAAACAGGAAATCATAATAATTAAAACATATAAGGAACATTAAATGCGGGAAAGGTTCAAACGAGAAGCATGTCAATTTAAGAAAAAGTGATGAACAATCTCAGCTACTCATCTCGTGGTTACGGTGGACGTGATCACGGAGGATTGACGCGATTCATGGAAGGGTAGAGATTATTAAAGGGGGGGACCAGTCAAAGCCGCATTTGTTGACCGAGATGAGTGGTTGACATTGATCCTCGCGTTTTCTTAAAATGTTATATTTTTCATATGAACCTCCCTTTATTAAATGCAACATAAGCAAAAATACAAACTAGCTAGTAAACCAACTCAGTTGGTCTGAAGCATGGGTTATAGTTTTATTATGGTGAAGGTTTGGACTTCGATTCCTACTGGAGTCCATTCTGGGGGGATTTTTTCGCCGGGTTCGAATCCCAGCTGATGCCTTGAAGTCCTTTAAATAAAAACTAAATGGCTAGGCTGAGGGTGGTTATTCTCCTTGGAAAAATTTCGACCTCGGGTCATCGTGACTGACTTGGAGCCTTATATGGTGGCACAAAGAACCTTCATTGCACCAACATGTCGTCAAAAAAAGTAAACCGACTAAACTTGCCATACCCCCAAGCAGGATTACCACTTTTTATTAGTACATGTATTTCATTTTTATGATTGTACTATATATCCTTCTCTTTGATTTTCTTTTTCGCATCTAAAACTGATCTCAGGAACTTGTTAAAGAAGTTGTGAGATCCATAAATATATAATATATATATATATATATATATATATATAAATCGCTTGTACGAAAATGAAGTTCAATTGAATTCTAAAATATATAGAGAGATTGGTACCCTGCATCATCTAATTAAAGCCACACGCAAAAATCACGCAGAAAGTGCTGATTAATTTTGGTCGATCCTAGGGTTGAAAACTAGGAATAATTTAAGCAGAAATTGTCTACTACTAACGTACTAACAAAATCTAGTGTTATTACTTGCAATTGCAAGGAGAAGATTCGGGAATAAATGATTACTGAAATTGAACAAAAAATGATTAGCATGAATACTACGAGGACTAAATATTGCCGATGTTAGTCATAGGGGACCATGGCCAAAACAAATCGAATACCACAAAGATCTGTTCATAAGGGTGGAGCCTGGATTTATGTTAAGGGTGGTCCTCAACGCTAACAAAAAATAAAGAAAATTTTGTTAAGGTTTTATGTACCAACGTATATTTAATGATATAAACGAACTTACAACTCATTACAAAAAATTGCTAAAATAAATAAGCCTCCTTATAAGGTGTTTTATACGATCAAACAAAAAAGTGTTCTATTTAAAAGCGTTACAAAAGGTTAATAGGACCCATTTGAGCGCCGTAACAAGTTATTTAGAAATATTTTTAAATAAAACGTCTTGTTAACTATTTAGAAAGCGTCTTATAAACACAAGTGTTCTTTAAAAGGATGAGTTTATAGAACATTTTCAAAAGTGTCCTATAAAATTAGCTAACACGACCCTTTATTTTGAAATTGTTCTAAAAACATGTTACGATGCTAAGAAGCTATCCTATAAACTTGTTATATGCATATGATATATAATTGCTTTTCAATACAAAGGGCATATCTTTAAACAATACTTATATATAAACAAGCAATTGCAGGTATGCTAACATGTAATGGATGGTGAGGATTTTCATTTTTATTTAAGAAGTAGTGAGGATTTCAATAATCAATATATATGAAAGAGGAGAGGGATAAAAATGTGAAACGGTGAAAGTGTGAGACACTTGTTGTTGTGGGCTTGTGAGAGTGAGACACTTGTTAAAGAGTGTACCTTTAAATGGATTTATTAGATGTTGAGCATATACAGATAATTAAACAAAAAAATTTAGGGTATGCCTATGCTAATGGTGGGCTAGTGCTATGCCTATCCATAACTAATGAAGCAAGTCTTTAGCCATAACTTTTTTTTTTCAGAAAATTGTTATGTTGGACTGTTGGTCCCAAATAATCAAACAATAAGAGGAATCAACAAGAAATCAAGAAGATGAAAAAGATGAGTTCTTGTGTTTATTAGAGAGCTCTCAAAGCTTACAAGAAAAACACACAAACACCTACTAGACTCTCATTGAAATGAACTCACACCTCTCTTCCCAAACCCTAACCCTTTATATATATAGGGCCTAATTACAAAAGCCCAAGCCCAAGCCCACTAGCTACAAATACTAGCTAATTGCAAAATAAACCTTCTCAAAGCTTTCTATATAAAACTTTAATTAGGACAATTTAGTCCTAACAATCTCCCCCTAAAGTTTTATAAAGGAAGCATCTCTGATCTTCCCCCTTGCTTTCTTCAGAAAACTTTAGTGGCGTTCAGCTACATTTTGGATCTCCAAGCTCCCCCTCGATTGTAGCTTTTTGTCTTCAATTTCAACTGAAAGACCAGATCCGATTTGCAATAACCGCGACTGATTGCACAAACTACAGCTCAACCTGTAAATAACTCGACACGTCTGATAACCGCATAATACAACAGCTTGCACCAGAGCATGTTGATTCATCCAACTATGTTGATCTCCCGCCAAGAAAAACAAAGGGATAGATGCATGTGTGAGAAACCGTGCAGATCAGCAAGAAAAATAAAGGATATGTCTTTGGCTGCATGTTGAGTAAGATTTCAGCAAAATAGCTCTGAATCTAATAAGCTCACAACAGGGAAACACTGAAGCTTGCATCACCGAAACACCGTATGGCATGAAAAACTGGGAGTAGATGCTGAATGAGATACTCTGCTTTGATCTCTCTACTGCTCAAAAAATAGTCGATTTCCTAAAATCTTCCAAAATGTCAAGTAATCAAATCCAGATCCAGTCTTCTTAGTCAGATGGATGACGACCGTCACTCAAAATTCTAGATCGTAACCAAGCCTCCACAATGGTAAAATGGTTAGGAATTGAGCACATAACAATAGTACCATTTACCAAAGGTGGCATCCAAAGGAAAAACTAAACTCTCACGCCCTAGAGGAATAATTCCATCTAATAAAACTCTAGAATAATGGTTGCAGAGCATCAGCCTTCTGAGTAATCTAACCAGATGCAGAATCCGATCACCGTCGTTTTGAAATCTTTACAAATCTGACATATCTTCAAATAATCTGGAGCAGCTGGGAAATGAGAGAAATTCAATTTTCATGATTGAAAACTGAATTGGGCTAAAATCTGGGCTGATGTAATCTTTACGAACCAATTGGGAAAGAAATGTGGCTATTTAAGCGCAGGGATTTTGAAGCGTCACATGTATTTGAATTTGGGTAGGTCTAGAGCGCAGCGGAATATAATCTTGAAAGCGTATCTGAAGATGATTCCCAAACTTAATTTGAGCAATTTTGCGTCATCGGGAAGAAATTCCGTCAAATAGTCCCAAACCCCGAATCCTGAAAGCCACAAATCAGAAAAATAAAATTTCCTGAAAGATGTGAAAATTTCAAACTCCAGGGCTGAATTTGTAAAAATCCAGAACTTTGAACTCTAGGGGTTAATCTTGCAAATATTCAGAACTTGAACTTGAGGGACCAAATCTGAATATCTTCGAAAATTGAAGTGCAAGGACCAAACTCGACAGAACTTGAAACATGAAGTGCAGGGACTGGATTTGAATATTTCTCCAAAGTTGACAAATAAATAGGCTTGAAAGATCAGGGGTGGGCAGCGTCAAGGTTCTAAACTTGAAAATTTAAAATGCCATTCACTTTAAACTTCAAGGACCAAATGTGCCAAAACCAATCAAACTTTAAATTAAAGTACATGGTGGCATCACGTGATTCGGGAAAACATTTCCCGAATTGACTTTCAAGACCCATTTTTTTTTATTCGAGACCCATTTTTTTCTCTCCTTTTTTTTCTTTAGAGAAACATGTGATTGAGTCGAAGAATTCATGTTTGTAGTCGGGAAACTTGAAAAATCAAAGGTTCCACTTAAGAACGAGTCGGGAAACTCGAATACCCGAGTCGGGTTATTCATGTTTTCCGAGTCGAGATATGAAAGATCAAAGGTTCCCCTTAAGAACGAGTCGGGAAACCTCGAATACCCGAGTCGGGTTATTCATGTTTCCAGAGTCGGAATATAATCACAACCCAAACATCAATCTTCATCGTCTCCATCAAGATCCAAACCCAAAAAATTCAAAATCAAACTTTTTCAAGAACAAAGCTTCAAAACCAATAAAAATCCTCTTTGAATGATTCCATAGGAACAAACAAATCTAATGATTTGTTTGGCTCTGATACCATTTGTTGGTCCCAAATAATCAAACAATAAGAGGAATCAACAAGAAATCAAGAAGATGAAAAAGATGAGTTCTTGTGTTTATTAGAGAGCTCTCAAAGCTTACAAGAAAAACACACAACACCTACTAGACTCTCATTGAAATGAACTCACACCTTTCTTCCCAAACCCTAACCCTTTATATATATAGGGCCTAATTACAAAAGCCCAAGCCCAAGCCCATTAGCTACAAATACTAGCTAATTGCAAAATAAACCTTCTCAAAGCTTTGTATATAAAACTTTCACTAATTAGGACAATTTAGTCCTAACATGGACTAATCCCAATAAATTGTAGTTGTAAGACATTAGTCTTGATAAATTTAATGGTCACAATTGTCGTAGACGTTTGAGATTGAATCTTGAGTAGATAGGATATTTCATCAAATCCCCTGAGCATGGACGGACCTTTTTGAAATCGGTTTACTTCCATCCCTCATAATCTTCTTCATATCAATAGAGTTTAATTATCTACATATCAATAGAGTTTTCTTGTTCCTGATTGTCCATCATCATAATCTTCTTCATCTTTCTGTGATGTTTTATTTGTTTTCATAATAATGTAAAATGTCATGCAAATGACAAGGGATGAAGAGACAATTGGAACAACTTTAAGTTCTTGATTTATACCATTTTCATTCGTTTATCTATTGCGTTAAATGGTGAAAACAAGGAGTCAAAAATATTGGTTAGATTTATAATCAAATAAAATGTGGGTAAATCAACTTGGGTTACCAGAAATTCCCCTTAATTTCTCCTTCTAATGTTTTAACATGTTAGATGAAGCTGTCGGGGCTCTGAAAAGCGCCAAAGCAATGTTGGTAATCATGGCTACTCCGGAATCCAGAGAATATGCCGAAATTGAGAGATATAAAGGGAAGTTGCCAAGAAGACTGGGATATCTTAAATATAATGAAATTTCATCTTCAAATTGAGGTACTTTTTCTTTAAGTGTGTAAGATTTACTAAGCAAATCAAAGTTCCAAAGAAAGGGATTATATACGTCCACCTCTCCAACCTTGTTTCTCGTGCGAATCCTTGGGGGGGGGGGGGGGGGGGGGTTGGTTTGTTAGATTTCTACGGAATCTCAAGGAACTGGAATGTCATTCCGTTGATCATATATTGGGTTCATGTGGTTCATTCATTCTTTGGAATTCAATCCAGAATTCAAATTCTTTGAGCTTTAGCAAGAAATTTTAAGTTAACATTCCAATATCCCTTAACAAAAGACCATTTACCAATAAAAAACAAGTCCTGGGCCAAGATTCCTTCATAACCAACCCGGTCTGTATTGTAACCGTCCCTAGAACCAGTGCGGACCTAAATCGGTCCCATTTTTTTCAAAATCGATTTTGAACATATAAAAAATAATTTTTGAAGATATTTATAGCATATAAAAATGCTATTCAAATGCACTTTAAAATATGTAATTAGGTCAATCAAATGCACTTAGTAATACATAAGATTAAAGTTTTGCTTCCACAAGTTATTTGCATTCAGTTTACTTCTTTAAATGATATGTAATTCGTAAGCAATAGTCAGCAATAGTAATAGAAACCATGACGCTTTTTACATTTGTGAGTTTGTATCTTTCTCCATACACCATACACCATATAACTTGTAGATAGATTAAAGGGGACAAACAAAAGTCTAAAAGGGTAAGCAATCTCAAAATTCAGGCTTTGGTCATAACTAGTCCTGGACCATGATTCTTTTAGTTGATTATGACGGAAGGAATAAACTAAGAAAAAACACTCCAATATGATTGAACGAATAAACCACAAATAGCACATCCCGATTAGTGGTTGCACAAACTTGGCTAAAATACAAAACCACAAGTATGTTGAAATCTAACCAATAATGAGTGTGCAACTCAAAACAATAATAAACCATTGGAACTCTCGTGTTACAAACCCCATAGAAATGTTGTTAAACATTAAAACACAAGAATCTGTCTTCAAATTCAAAAAAAAAAAAAAAAAAAAAACAAGCATTGCAAAATCATTGAAAACAAACTTACCATCACCTAATCACCCTTCATTGATAACACAGCAGTAATGCAATCGCCATCCTTCAATCCGATATCGTTAACCGTCTTATTCTTCTTATAAATATCATCCTCATTAATCCTACGCTCATTAAAAATAAAACGTACAATATCGTAGTCATGGACTCCAGCCCGATCTAGCCAGCTCTTCAAAAGCGTTTGCAGCGGCTCATCGCGCTTCACCCGGAAATCCTCCCCTCGGCCACATAAATCTTTAACTCTCACAGTGATGAAGGGATCTTGTCCGGTTTGATGCTGCTGCTTCTTCACAGTGATGATGGAGTCTCCGGTTTGATTTTCGTGCTTGACGGTGATGATGGAATCTCCTCCGGTTTGGTGTTGGTGTTTCAAAGTGATGATGGAATCTCCGGTTTGATTTTCTTGGTCTACGGTGATTGTGGTTTGATGTTGTTGGTTGGAGTAATGAAGGAATCTCCGGTTTGGTGTCGTTGCTTCACTGTGATGACGGGATCTTCGGTTGGAGGTGCAGAGGAAGCCATTGATGATACATGTGTAAATATTACTTTTACTTTTTTTAGGATTTAAAATAATTGGTTTAGGAGATAGAGGATTTTAACTGCCGATGGAAACATATCGATTCACTATTTACTATAATTTGAAGATTATTAAATTAAGAGTAAATTATGGATTTGGTCCCTATGGTTCTCGTTTTTTTATTACTAAGATCCCTAAACTAGAAAAGTTATGGATTGGGTCCCTGTGGTATTCAATTTTGCACTACTAGGGTCCCTCTCCTTAACTTTGTTAACGGGGACTCCGTTAACTCAGGAGTATTATAGTCATTTTATCTATTTTTATATTAAATTATTTTATTTTTTTTTAATTTTTTTCTTGTTTTTTTTATATAATAAGGACTCTCTCTCTCTCTCTCTCTCTCTCTCTCTCTCTCTCTCTCGCTCGCTCGCTCTCTCTCTACACGTATCATTACCTACAACCCTATGTCTACCATCATCGTCATCCTTCAACCATCAACCTACCCTTCGGCGACAACCATCCTCCGATGGCAACCCACCCTTCAACTCATCCTCCGGTCGTCTTTATTACAGTGACCCCTCCCTTCCTTACCTTGAGACCCTGTCTGATTCAAACCAGAGCAAAAAAAGGAACCTACAGATCTGAAAACCCCGTCTTCCCAGACCTATGACAATTCTCTCTCTCTCTCTCTCTCTCTCTCTCTCATCAAACACTAACTGGCTTGCAATTTTCGGCGAATCCTTGGAGATTCTTCGACACAGATTCTGGGACAAAGGCTCTATGCTTCTTAAAGCACTACAGCTAGGGGTGAGCATAAAAAGCGGGTACCCTCTTTTGGAACCGGAACAATTTCGGAACCGCCGGTTCCGGAACCGGAACCGGTGTTAGTGGTTCCGGTTCCTAAAATAGGGAACCGGTCAAAACCGATTCCGGTTCCGGTTCTCAAAATTTTGGAACTGTTACCCGGCGGGTACCCGGTATTTTTAAATATATATATTTTTTTATATTTTAAATAGATTACTTTCTTTGGCCGTCACTTAGATCTTTTATGAACTTGTTTTTTTCATGTCTTATTACGTTTTTGACGACTTGACATGAAGTATTATCGAAGTCATTTTGCCTCAAGATTCAAGACTCATGTTTTATTTCGCTATTTTTTGTATTTATTGTTAAGACTTTACGTGTAGTTTTTATCGGATTATTATGTTTTTAAGTTGGTACTTTATATTTTGTCATATTTATTCGTTAAACTTGGGATATTATTATATTTATAATGTATGCAATGATTGAAAAAAAAAATAGGTCACCGGGTACCCGGTATCGAAACCGGTTCCAAAAAATTAAGAACCGCTCTAACCGATTCCGATTCCGGTTCCTTTATTCCAGGAACCGCCGGTTCCGGTTCCGGTTCCATGAAAGTAAAGGCCGGGTACCCGGTTATGCTCATCCCTAACTACAACTCAACAATTGTTTTGAGGGTTGAAGAATGACGATGATGGTAAACATGGGGTTGTAGGTAATGATATGTGTATAGAGAGAGAGAGAGAGAGGGAGAGAGAGAGAGAGAGAGAGGAGAGAGAGAGAGAAAGTCTGTATTGTATAAAAAAGAAAAAAATAAAATAAAAAGAAAAAATAAATAAATAATTTATTATAAAAATAGATAAAATGACTTTAATACCCCTGAGATAACGGAGTATCCGTTAACAAAGTTAAGGAGAGGGACCCTAGTAGTGGAAAATTGAATAGCACAGGGACCCAATCCATAATTTCTCTAGTTTAGGGACCTTAGTAGTAAAAAACGAGAACCACAGAGACTAAATCCATAATTTACTCTAAAATTAATTATAATCATTTATTAATATTTATTTTTGAATATAATTAAAAGGAAAAAATTTAATATAATAATTTAGTTAATACAAATTAAATATAAAATTAATTATTATATGTATAAATGGACATTGAACCCTTCCTATATATTACGAAAATGAAAACGATTCTGAAAATCTAACTTAATTAACCCTTATCTTTATTTTTATATTGCATAGATAATACACGCACGTCACGATACGAAGTTGACGAGTTATCTAAAATCCATACGAAATCGAACACATGTTCATCCTGTGAATCGAACACGAGTAGATAGGGATGTCATTCACTGCCATTTCCAAAAATGTTACCACTACTAAAAAACTGTGTATTACCAACAGCCGTTACCGACTGTTTTCCGATGGTTTACCAACTACTCTTTCTTATTTTTTTAGTATGTCATCGAACCGTCGGAAAATCGTTGGTAACCCGTCGAAAACCGTTGGTAAATGAAACAGTCGAATAACAATCGGCAAAGTCGTCGGAAAATAGTCACTAAATGAAAAGTCGGAAATTGCTTTCTGATGGCTTACTGACTGCTCTTTTTTTTTAATAAGTCGTCAGAAAATCATTGGTAACCCGTCGAAAAGTCGTCGGTCGTCGGTAACTTTAGCGATTGTTTTCTGATGGTTTACTAAATGCTCTTTTTTTAGTAAGTCGTCGGAAAATCGTTGGTAACCCGTCGAAAATCTGTCGATAAATGAAACAGTCTGTAAAAGTCGTCAGAAAATCGTTGGTAACCCGTCAAAAAGTCGTCGATAAATGAAACAGTCGGTAAAAGTCGTCGGAATACAATCGCTAAATGAAACAGTTGGAAAGCAGTCGGTAACTTTACCGATTGTTTTCCGATGGTTTACTGACTGCTCTTTTTTTAATAAGTCATCGGAAAATCGTTGGTAACCCGTCGAAAAGTTGTCGGTAAATTAAATAGTCGGTAAAAATCGTCGGAAAACAATCGGTAAATGAAACAGTCGGAAAGCAGTAGGTAACTATACCGACTAGTTTTTTGTGACGTTCGTTTTGTCGATAAACCGTCGGTAAGCCGATTTCCGACTGTTTCGGCTACCGGTTGTAACGCCACTTAACCGAAAACGGGATTTTAATAAAAATAACTTAATTAAAATTGAATAATTTAAAAATAAATCCTTTAAATTACCAAACCAATATTCCAAAAATCCAAATATAATAGCCAGAAGTGTTAACTAAGTAAAATCCCAGTGTTAATAATTAAATAGTATCGAATGAATCAAGAGTCATCGGAATCACGGTCACAGAAGTCAAGCTGGACCCTTGCCCTTATCCCTACTCGAACCAGATCCTGGAAAAAGGGAAACAACAACGGGTAAGCGAAAACGCCAGGTCGCAAAAACGCGATTTTCAACCTTTTCCGGGGTTTTTCGATCCTAACTCAACCCTGTTCGAATTTAAAGCATAACCCCAACAAAAACTCAGTCCTAGGTGCGAATTACATCGAAAATCCAACGATAAACAATCCTCGAAAAAACCCTAGTTTTACGGAACGATTAATGATAAGTTGGAAACCATACCTTATGCGATCGGAACTCCGAAACGAAACCCTCGATCAAACTTCTCGCTACTTCGGTTTCTTTCTCTCCTTCCCGATCTCTCTCTCTCTCTCTCTCTCTCTCCCTCTTTCTTGCTCTCCAAGATAGAAAAATAGAATTATGAGGAACTAGATAGGAGAGTTGGGGTATTTATAAACGCGGGCCGGACCTCTCTCCTAGGCTAAGCCCACTCCTAATTCCCAAGCCCACAACTATCCTAATTAACCTCCAACTCTATTTACCATAATTAACTAATATAATAATAATAATAATAATAATAATAATAATAATATAATAATAATTTACATATTAATTGGAGGATTTGGGATGTTACACCGGTAATACCTTTTCTTTTAGTAGTATACCGACCACTAGGCTACTAATGCTTTGATATATATTAACCCTTATTTTCTAGTTATAACAAATACAAGTAAATCATTAATGTTAGGTAATTTAATTATCTATTTTTCGTAGATAGTCCCTTTGTTTCTTTCTAGAGATTCGAACTTGATAACCCTATTATGATTCGACTTCCGAATTAAAAAACAGTGACTTAACACACATGGTGTGCACTAGTAGACTAAACAAACACCTAACAATTAAATTCAAAGTAAGGTTCCAAATGATGTAAGGCATGGCACGATGGTGAGATCAAGCCTCAAGCCTTATGAATTATGGTGAGGTCACAATGTTTTTCAAGACATACCTAAGGCGGCGCACAGAGTCGCAATTGTATATGTAGCGTTTGAATAATACCATTAAACAAAATTAAATTACATTAAGTAATAAAACTGAAAAAATAAAGAATAATTGATATCAAATATGTAGAACTTATAAAAATGATATCAAGAATACAAAATCCCGATTAAATATGTTGTATCTCAACTCACTATTTTCTTCAATTTTCAAAGAATTTTTGCTCAAATCTCCATGTACAAGAATGGGATAAAGTATTTATCTAATTAAGGTTTTGTTTCATTTTTATGTTCATTTCTCGTACATATATAGTTGGGTTAATGACTTGAGAGGGTAACTAACTATTTAATTTATACACATGTTACCATTGAACTATTTTTATACTCAATATATCATTGAACTCTTTTTTTGTACACATAATACCATTGCAACCGGGAATAGCCCGTAAACCACCATCTTTCATCCACCCACCACCACACACCACAGCCACCACAACTGCTGCCACCAAACCACCACCACCACCACCACAACCACCACCACCAAAAAAACACCTCCAAGCCACCACCAAACCACCACCATCCGACGACCTTAATCACCATCTCCAAACCACCACCACACAACCACCATATCCAGACCCCCAATCTCAAAACTGCTGCTTGGACACACAAACACCACCCCCAATCTCGACAACCCTTCCTGCTCCAATACCATCTACGGCGACCCTCCCTTATCCGGTCACACCACTGTCGTCGCCGCCTGCAAACGCAACCACGACCACAAACCCTAACCCAGATTTTTTTATTCTAAGAGAAATCGAGATGTAGCTAGATTTGTGGTGTTGTCGGATTTGTGACCTTCAGGGTTTTCGATTTGAGTTTTTTTGGGGTTATCGGGATTGGGTTTTTAGGGTAGAGATGGTGGTGACGTGGAGCTGGTGGTTGTGGTGGCGTTTGCAGGCCGCGATGATGGTGGCTGCAGTGATGGTGTGGAGCTGGTGAGTGTGGTGGTGGTAGGTACGGTGGTGGTGGTGTTGGTTTGGTGGTGGTTGTGGCTGTGGTGGTGGTGTTGGTTTGGTGGTGGCCGTTGTGATGGCAGTGGTGGTGGGTGGGTAAAAGATATGTGTACAAAAAAATCAACCCGGTTCTAATGGTATTATGTGTGCAAAAAAAGTTCAATGGTATATTGAGTAAAAAAATAGTTTAATGGTAATATGTGTACAAAATGAATAGAAACATAAAACATGGAAAAAAGTACTACTCCTGGCTTGGGTTGGCTTTTTATATATAATACGAGGGGAAAATGATAACTTTATAGGGGAAAATGAATAGTTATCATTTTCCCCTCGTATTATATATAAAAAGCCAACCCAAGCCTTATAAAATAACGTGTTATAAATTGCATAACACGCCATAACATGTTACATTGCAAATCAAGCCTTAGAAACATAAAACATGGAAAAAAGTACTACTCCTAGCTCTCTCTCTCTCTCTCTCACACACACATCTCCTCAATAACCCTAATATATAAAACCACCAGCACTGCCGCCTCCCTTCTTCGGCCGTCGAAATTGGCCGGTGGCCCGGAGGACCTCTCATTTCTCCGGCCGTCAGATTCGGTTTATGGTTTTCCAGTTATTGATCGACGAGGGTTGTTGTTGGTTGCCTCGTTCAGAGTCAAGTATTTGGTTGCGGTTTCAGAGGCTTGTGGTTAAGTGCTTTGATCCGTAGAGGTGGGGTTGGGTCACAAATGGGTTCCAGTTGCAAACAAGGTTTATGGGTTTGGTTTTGGTCTTTGGTTATCAGGTTTTAAACAAAGGTTGCAGCAAATTCAGATGTTGTGGTTCAAGATTTCAAGTGACGGTTGATCAAGGTTTCCAACCAAGAATATATGTATGGTTGGTCGAGGAGTACGTGTGGTTCGTTGTCGGCTGGTTTGAAGGGTGGATGTTTTGGTTGGAGGTTTGATGGAGGGCGGTCTGCGGGTGTTGAGGTCACATTATTGGGTCGCAGGAGTCGGAGTTTGCTACGGTAGTCCTTTGGTTCTAGGTCGAGGTTTTGGTTTAGCTCGAGTTTTGTGGAGTTTGGAAGTGGTACGGATGTCTCGAAAGTGGTTCGGGCAGTTCACAGTAGGTTCGATCAATGCTCAAACGGGTTTGGATGGTTCGAGAGGTTTGCGTTGTGGTCTAAGTTAGTTATGGGTGATTCCAGTGGTTTTAATCGAATCTTTGGTAGTTGAATCTATTGTTTTGGATGAGGGAATATGTTGGGAGGTCATACTTGGGTAGCGGTACATCTCGTCATTTTCGTGTCTTCGACAGCAACATAGTTTATAGATTTTCTTATACCTGTGTTTTTCCAAAAGTTGTGGTTGGTACCAACAATATTCTCCAACATCTTGTATTGCCATCGCTGGTAGAAGTTAAGTTAACGCGAGAAGTAGATCTAAACTCTTGATCACTTTTAATCTTAAATCCACACATGAATAATGAATTACGCTTGATAGTGGGATTGATTTAGTGCATCTTATGTCAATGCATTTCATCTTAATGTACATCCAATAATTAGCAACCACTTTACGAATCTTATATTAACTCAACTTCTTATTAAAATCCAAACCTTATGTAAATTTGCCATCTATATTCAATGACCACAACCCTTGTGCCACACTATGCGACACAATGCTTAGGGTTTTTAGCCATAATTTTTATTAAAACATGGCCAAATATATAATTCATTCTTAGAGGGTGTTTGGGAGTCCATTAAAAAGCTCCTTTTTAACTTATTGACTTCTCCAAGAAGTCAATAAGTTAAAATGGTGTTTGACAATGCAAAAGGACTTTTTAAAATAACTTTTTGACAAGGAAGGAAAAGGAGATTTTGAAAAGTAAGTATAACCTGACTTTTTGTTTTGAAAACAACTTTTCAAATGTTAAATGACATATATGCCCTCCTCCTCTTGACCTACAACAATAAGCAAAGCCATTTTGGTCATTTTACACATATAAGCAAAGCCAAACACTTTTTTAAAAACAACTTATTGACTTATTAGATTCACCATCTCAAAAAGTTAATCCAAACACCTTTTTAAAAACTCCTTTTCCTCAACACCATAAGTCAATAAGGACTTTTGGGAAAAAGCACTTTTGCCCTCAAAATGGAATCCCAAACACCTTTTTATTTATAATTTGTTTCTAAGAATTATCGATCAAAAAGTAAAAGAATCAATTTCATCCCAAATCCGAGAAAAAAAAAACACAAAATTTTGAATCCTGCCGATTTAAATTCCAAGTTTTATGTAAATTCCAAATTTTATGTGCACCATAAACTCTATTGAAATTTCACAATCATATCATATCATATATTCACAAATGTCTTCATATTCTCCTGGGCAACTAAACATGCAACCAAGATTCTATGATTGTAGCATTTAAATTATTCATTAAGAAATAAAAACAAAGTTACCCCCACCTAAGATGAACAGAGTCGCCATCCTTCAATCCGATATCATTAGCCGTCGTCTTATTATCATCCTGAATCAGACTCCCATTTAAAAAACAGAAAAAATTGTGATGGTCCTCCACTCCCGGCCAAATTTTCCACCTCATCATATGCCGTTGCAGCGGTTCATCGCGCTTCACCCGGAAATCCTCCACTCGGCCGAAACGATCTTTAACTTTCACAGTGATGAAGGAATCTTCTCCGGTTGGATGTTTTTGCTTCTTCACCGTGATGATGGAATCTCCAGTTTGATTTTCGTGCTTCACGGTGATTATCGAATCTCCGGTTTGGTGTTGGTGCTTCACAGTGATGATGGAATCTCCGGTTTCATGTTCTTGCTTCACAGTGATTGTGGAGGAATTTCCGGATTGATGTGGTTGGTTGAGAGTGATGAATGAATCTCCAGTTTGGTGTTGTTGCTTCACGGTGATGAAGGAATCTTTATCTTCTTCGGTGGTTGGGTGTTTTCTCTTCACAGAAGAAGCCATTGATGTAGTTTTATAATCCTTGCTTTGAATTTTTAGGGCTTAATATTTTATTGGTTCAGTAAGGAGAAAGGGGATTTTATAGATGAACCGAATGGTCCTTTGGAATCCCTCTCATTTCTTGAAAAAATTGAATCCAAAATTAAAATTCAAAATTAAATATTATGTTTTATATTTTATTATTTAAAAATTTAAAGAAAAATTAGAGCATCTCCAATGATGGTTCTTCTAAGGCTACACGCACCCAACCCAATCAACCCACTCACTTTTTTAGTGCCACATCAGCTGCCACATCAGCTTTTGGTCAACCTTCTCTTTACCCTCCCATAACCCTCTACAACACACACCCAACCCTCCCAATCCTCTCACACACAACACACACAACACACACACAACACACACCTTTTTGCTCGGGTTCTACAACCCGCCAAGGTCAATCAACCCGCCGGTTGTTTTTCTGCACACCCAACCCAAAGAACCCGCCGATTCTAGCCGCTCATTACCCGATGGGAAGCCAACCCCCGGTGCAAGCAGCCTAAGAACCCACTTTGTATACTTTTTGTTGCTACATTATCTCCATCTCATCAAACTAAAAACCCTTTAAAAAGTTACAATGGTAGTTCTTATAAGAACCTTATTTTTATGAATTTCAATTGATTTTTTCAACATAAATAATTAGGGGTGACAATTCGTGGGTTGGCGGGTCACGGATTCGTGGGTTGAAAGGTCAGAAACCTCAACCCTGACCCCACCCATTTAGCTAATCGTGTCGAGTTCTTCAACCCTTACCCGTGAAGGGTCGTGTCGTGGGTCGTGTCACGGGTTGACGGGTTGGTAGGTCGTAAACGGGTTAACGGGTTATAAACGAGTTGACGGGTCATAAACGGGTTGGTGGGTCATAAACGGATTGACAAGTCAAAGTTCATACTTCTTACAATTCAAATAAAAACAAGTCCCAATACAATTAAGTGCAAAAGCAACCAAATATAACCAAGTTCTAAAGCATTCAAATACAACCAAGTTCAAAAGCAACCAAGTGAGAGTAGTCTGAAATATGGTGAAGGCGTGAAGCGGCTGGAAGTTGAAACTAGGGTTATTAGGATTAGTGGATTTGATTTTTTTATTTTTCTAATTTTTATTATATAATAAAAAATATATAAAAAAATTTAATTTAAATATAAACGAGTTCGTGGGTCAACCCACCAACCCGGCGGGTCAACCCTTGAAATTTGGTGGGTTGGCGGGTTGGCGTGTCAAAAACCTCAACCCAAACCCTTTTATTTTCGTGTAGTGTCGTGTCGGGTTGACGGGTCGTGTTGGAAATTGCCAGCCCTATAAATAATAATTACAAAGTCAATAAAATGAAATAAAAAACTAGAAAAATGTCACATCTCACAATTTTCATGGTAAGAACCAATGTTCTTAAATAAGAACCTAAAGAAGTTGAGGCTCTTATAAGAATTCTCCACAATGGTAGTTTTTATAAGCCACAATGTTTTATATATTATTATTTAAAAATTTAAAGAAAAATTAGAGCATCTCCGATGGTGGTTCTTAATTTCTTATAAGAACCCACTTTATATGCTTTTTGTTGCTACATTATCTCCAGCTCATCAAACTAAAAACTCTTTAAAAAGTCACAATGGTGGTTCTTATTATTTATGAATTTCAATTGATTTTTTCAACATAAATAATAATTACAAAGTCAATAAAATGAAATAAAAATTAGAAAAATGTCACATCTCACAATTTTCATGGTAAGAACCAATGTTCTTAAATAAGAACCTAAAGAAGTTAAGGTTCTTATAAGAATTCTCCACAATGGTAGTTTTTATAAGCGACTACACTTTTAGCTTATAATAACCTTGCATTGGAGATGCTCTTATATTTCTTTCTACCTTTTTAAACTTACTCATTCTTCTAGTCACTTAATCATTTGACATGTGTAATGTAATAATTCTTTTTCTTTATATCATTTCTAAATTTTAACACTTGTCAACTAATCAAGTGAGTAGGAGAATGGATAGGTTAAAAGGTAGGAGAAGTCAATAGTGCCGTGGCGGATTAGAGCATCTCCAATGGAGGTTCTTACAAGAACCTCCTTTTTGTACTTTTTGTTGCCACCTCTATTCCAACTCATCAAAACAAGAACTTATATAAAACTCTACAATGCTAGTTCTTATAAGAACCTTCTTTGGTGGGTCCTATGTATTTTTGCAACTTAAATAATTATCATTTATATATGATATTAATATTTAAAAGGTCAAAAAAAATAACAAAAAACTAGCAAATATGTCATTTTACACCAAAATCAAGATAAGAACCAAGGTTCTTAAATAAGAACCTAGAAGCAAATGGGTTCTTATAAGAACTCTCCACAATGGTAGTTCTTACAAGCCATTGCACTTTTTGCTTGTAAGAACCTAACATTGGAGATGCTCTTAGCTATCGCTCGGGGGGTTTATAGCGCCCTAACCGAGTTCGAGCCATCCGTGCGCATGCCTGGGGACTTTTAAGTGGGGCCATGTTTAACCCCCAAAATATTATAAAATATATATTGACATTCTAAAATATTATTTTTTTCTAAAATATTATTCTATATTATTTTTTTTTAAAAGTTTTGATGATGAATTCTTGTATACCATATATATTATAAAATATATATTGACATTCTACCATCAATCATCCTATCATTTATGTTGTTTTGCATAATTGTAATCACATTATCTAAATAACTCAAAATCGTTTATATTATCGTTCAACATCTTTGTCCATAAAAACGAATTGGTGATAAACATCTTAATTCCAATAAATGCTTATCAAATAAGAGTCATTTTCACACTTACCTGGTGTGAGACCATCAGTTCCTTATATAGCTTGTTGGTTAAAGCCCTAAATACATTGATAATATACTTTAGTTTTTGGGTTAATGACTATTAAGGGTAATGAACTATTCTGTTTGAGCATATTTTATCATTGGACTTTTTTTTATACTTAATGTACCATTGAACGGCACCGCACGTTGCGCGATGGTGATAGATTATTTAGACAATTTTGAAGTTAAATCGGGCGGAGAATCACATATCATATAATAAGATAATAAGAATTGATGTACATTTGAGACGAAGTTGCCTCATTATTCTTAGTTGTTTCTTTTGATATGTGTTTATGTAAAAAATTACACAACTCGATGTCGTAAGAAACTTGTGTGAGGCTTAACCGTCGAGAGAAAGAAATTACAATCAATGATAAGTGCGAAAAAGTAAAACGAGACAAATGATTTGATGACGCAGGAAAAACCTCACGACGGAGGAAAAAACCTGCGGTCGACCTAAAAGATAAGTCGACAGAGCACTATGATCACCAAGCAGGGGTGATGTCCTTCAAGTATACAGCTTTGGTCGTACGATTACAAGTGAAATGACAATGAGATCGAATGTAAATTACAGATGATTATTAAGAATAATTGCTTTATAACTTGAGAGCTTCAGATAGACTTCGTCCCTTGAAATGCTGACTTGATTCTTCTTTTATAGTAGCTTGAGTATAACGGTCCAACGGTATTGTGACTCATCAATGATCAAATCGTAACTGTCCAACGGCTTTGTAGAGAATTAATGCTTGATTGATAACCGTCCAACAGTGTTGTTGGAAGTTAATGCCCAGATTGTAACTGTTGCGAGAATCTTGCTTGTAACGGTCGATCTTGATGCTGTCGAACGATACATAACTTACGACTTGCTCATTGTAATGATGGACTCCAACAAGCATGGCATAGTACTCAATCTCGGACTTTCTCAAAGGTGGACAATTGTTAGAAATGATAATCAGCTTGCCTGCATCAAAGATGTAAACTTCGTATGTTTATTCGTTAGTACCGTCGTACGACATAATAGTCATCGTTTGACTTATTTGATGTATATGTTCGATGTTTAATGATCTTTGTTCGATAGTTCTTTTAGGTTTTATCTCGGGACCTTATCTTAATACAGGATCATTGTCCTAACATTTGTTTTACGATTATAGTCGGTTGTCGTGCGATTATGGATTTTTACCCTAACAATTTGCCCCCAAGATTTAGAAAATAATTCTAATTTTATCTAAATCTTTAGTTCGCTGGACAAGGAGTAAAAATACGTTGTCTAACGGTCGAATTAACGTTGATAATATAGCCGTTATCTAGCCGTTATTCTGGACGCGTGTTTTTCTTAACGGTTAATTAACGACACGTGGCGTAATTTTCTTTGATGACTCATATGATTCAGTTACTATAAATAAGGCGTTTGATAGTGAGAAAAGATTTTACAAGTCTTTTTAATTTCGTAACCAATTGCTTGAGATCGTAATCCGACTATTTTTGGCAAAGATTTCGTGCGACTAGGCTTTATAAGGTACCTTCTTCTTCCCTGTTTCATGCGTTTGAAGTCATTAGCGAAGAAAAGTAATAGAGGTTTAGATAACCTTAGGTTTACACGTCTAAGAAACAGTTTAAGTCAAGTATATTTCATTATGTCGAGGGAAGTTAAGAGTTTGATTACAGAAAGCCTAGAAGTAGGAGAATTGAGGGAGTTAGCAGGACTTCCTGAGAATGTCTTGGTGAGGGTGGCCGGAGAGATCCGTCCGGCGGATGCTCCAAAGGGCTTTTTTGCTCTTTTCGAGTATCCGTTTAAAGTCGGATTTCGATGGCCGTACTCTCCCTTGGCGAGAGCGTTCATGACTCGTTTTGACGTGTCTCCGGGACAGTTGATGCCCCAGTTTTGGCGCGTCGTTCATGTGATCGAACGAGTGACCAGAAATTGGGATCGTCCACCGTTCTCAGTCGACGATCTCTTCTCGGCGTACAACGTGATCCGTTCTCCCTACAACCGTTTTGGGTTGTTTCCAAGGGGGAGAAGCGATGCCATGTTGGTTCATGGAACCCAAGTGAACGATCGTGGATGGAAGGCGAGATACGTCTTTGTCCACACGTCCTCGGTTGTGGGCGAGGAGTCGTGGGTCGTTCCTGAATGGAACAAAGGCGGTAATACAACTTGCCTTATTTTCTTTAATTTGTTTTAAATTATTTTTGTTTATTAACTCTTTGCTTTCTTTTTTACAGCGATCGACTTCTCGTTTGAGGAGACTACCGAGGCGATCGAACGTTTCTTGAGCTATAGCGTGACCGATCGCAAGTATCGAACGTCGAAAGGGGGTGACGAGAGTGACGTCGAGCCTGAGGTGCAAGTGATCGAAGAGGCGGACATGGAAGGTAAGTATCTTACGTCATTGTCCTAGTTTGTAATATTTTCTTCTGATTCTAACTTTTCTTTTCTGCGTAGGCTCAGCTTCCAAGAAGGCGTCGACTATGGAAGCAGCTGCTCGTGCTGCCAAGAGAAAGGCTGCTGCCCAGGAAAATCTGGTAGCTAAACGTACGAGATCGTCGTACATTTCCTTGGACACCCCACCTAAGGATGCCGCACGCAAGGCTGAAGGTGGGATAGAGGCTGTTCCTCTTAGCTTTGCTCCTCCTGCGAAGGGAGCAGGTGCGTCGAAGGTCGACAAGGGCAAGGAGAAAGAGGGGTCTGGTCTTACGACCATGACAATCCAGATGCCCTCTGACTTCATGGTGGATGATGTCATTAGAACGAAGTCCACCTTCTCGATCCTGGAGCAGTTTCATGTCCCTGCTCAAAAGGCACGCATGGAGGAGGCCGACATCGAAGACCTGGATGCCTCCATCGCGGGTATCTCCTTCCTGGTAAGTCCCTGTCGTACATTTTCTGCTTTTATTTTACTTGTTCAGCTTCTAATTTTTTCTTTTTTCTTTGTATAGGCTCTCCAAACTAGTCTTAGCCTCCATACACGGATGGCTAAGATCAAGGAGGAGATGGCGTCGAACCAGAATGATGCCAAACTGGCCAAGAAGGAGGCCGACAAGGCCAAAAAGAAGCTGGTCCAACTAACCGACGAAGTTAATGCTAAGTCGGTCCAGATTGGGGACTTGGAATCTAAGCTGGAGCTCAGCGAACGGTTTCAAGTCCAACAGCGAGAACGGCTGAAGTTGGCCTTGGACCATACGAAGGAGCTGGAGAAGGAGCTGCTGATCGTTCAACGGGAAAAAGCTGAGAGGGAAGAAGCGTTGTCGTCCAAGATCCAGGAACTGGAAGAAGACGCCGCCTTAGTCTGCGTGGTCGCACGTACTGCGGTCATGCGACGAGTAGCTGCTGGGACCGTAACTTCTCAGATGGCGAAGGACGAGGTGGCTTCTTTCGTTCAGGTGATGGGTTCTGAAGACCTTCTCGACGAGGAGGATCTAAAGAACTTAGACGAAGAAGCAGCAGCTGAGGTCAAGGATGTAGGTGTTGGGGAGGAGGTTCCTGAAACCTCTGGATCCGTTCCTACGAATCCTTTAGGGACTGAAGAGGCTTCCGTCGCTGATCCACCTTCCACCGATGCTCCTTTAGAATAGTTTTTATCTTGTAATCGTAAAATTTTCTTTGTACTTTGCCTTTTTCAGGCAAAAATATTAATGAAATTTTCTTTGTACTTTGCCTTTTTCAGGCAAAAATATTAATGAAAGAATTTTTTGTTTGAATATCGTGCGTTTTAGCTTGTTTTTGCTGTTATATCGTGCGTCTTGTATTTTGCGTTTTAGCTTGTATCTTGCGTTTTAGCTTGTATCTTGCGTTTCAGCATTTGTTTTTGCATGCGTTTGTTTTAAAGTCCTTAGACTAAAGTTAGAAACGTTTCTTTTGTACTCATGAGAGTATTCGTGCGACTGGCGAGTTGACTTGCGCTCTTGCGACATAATCGTGCGTTATAGCAGTTTTCTTGCGATTCGTGCGATGTTTGTCGTGCGATTCGTGCGATGTTTGTCGTGCGATTCCTGCGATAAGCATGCGTTTAAATCGTGCGATACTTGCGTTGATCGTGCGATCCATGCGATTTATTGTGCGATACATGCGAAAAAGGATGACTAAGGGGT
This sequence comes from Centaurea solstitialis, assembly GCA_030169165.1. Lineage (NCBI taxonomy): Eukaryota > Viridiplantae > Streptophyta > Magnoliopsida > Asterales > Asteraceae > Centaurea > Centaurea solstitialis. The sequence continues at coordinate 72,676,911 of CM058043.1, forward strand.
GGCCGTTGGCTTAGCCAACGGCGCTCCGATGCCTAAATCAGTAATGGATAATGAAGAATAAATCGTATGTAAATAGTTTTAGAAATAGTACCTTTTGAGGTGATGGGCGTTCCAACTTCGTGGGATTTCCATACCTTCTGTTGTCGTAAGTCTGTATGCTCCATTTCCAATGACTTTGGAAATTATGTATGGTCCTTCCCATTTGATGGAAAGTTTTCCAGCATTTGGCTCTTGTGTGTTTTGGAACACATGTCGTAAGACATAATCTCCAACTTGAAAAATTTTGGCCTTTACTTTTTTGTTGAAGTGTCTTTCGACAATTCCTTTTTGTGCAGCCATCGTTCGTAGTGCTTTCTCTCGGAGTTCTTCTAAAGCGTCCAGGTCGTAAGATAGATTTATTGCGTTTTGATCATACGTGGGACTTCTGGCAATTGGTAATTGAGCTTCGATTGGTAAGACTGCTTCACATCCATATACTAGAGAATATGGAGTTTGTCCAGTTGATGCTCTTGGTGTCGTACGATTCGCCCATAGAACAGATGGCAATTCTTCTACCCATTTTCCTTTTGCTGTTTTCAACCTTTTTCGGATTGAATTGATGATGACTTTGTTGCTTGATTCAGCTAATCCATTAGATTGTGGATATCTTGGAGTAGAAGTGATTAATTTGATTCCTCGTTTTTCACAGAACGTACGAGTCTTATCACTTATAAATTGTGAGCCGTTGTCGCACATGATTTCAGCTGGTACCCCGAATCTATAAATGATATTTTTCTGAATGAAAGATATGACTTCTTTATCCCGGACCTGTGAGAAAGCACCAGCTTCTATCCACTTCGAGAAGTAATCGGTGAGCACAAGTAGATAGACTTTTTGTCCAGGGGCTGGAGGTAATTTTCCCACGATGTCCATTCCCCATCGCATGAAGGGCCATGGAACTAGAACAGAATGTAAAGGTTCAGATGGTCGATGGATCATACTCGAATGTTTTTGGCATGCGTCGCATCGTTGGACGTACGTTATGGCATCCTCTCGTAGAGTAGGCCAATAGTAACCTTGTCGTGAGATTCGGTTAGCAAGGCTTCTGCCCCCTGCGTGATTCCCACATTCTCCGTCGTGCATCTCTTGGAGAATTTGATTGATTTGTACCTTACTTGTGACACATCGTAGGAGAAGCCCCGTCGTGGATCTTCGATAAAGTTGGTCTTCAAAAATTGTATATCTCGAAGCTTTGGACCTTGTCTTTCGTGCTTCCATTTTATCTTCAGGAAGTTGGTCGTGCTTTAAGTAGTTCCATATGTCGAGCGACCAATTGTAAATTTCTTCGTTCATCTGTACTTCATCGTAATCTTGTAGCATTCTCGTGCGACTTTGTTCTCACTAGCAATTTCTTGAATTCCCCATGGAGAAGGAAATTTAATCTTCTGGTGGTATGTCGAAGGAATTGCTTTCATCTCGTGGATCCATGGTCTTCCAAGAATAACATTGTAGGCTGATTGGCAGTCCACAACGTTGAACTTTGTTTGTTTGTTGATGCCTTTGGCGAAGACAGGGAGGATGATTTCTCCGAGAGTGTTCATCGGGTCTCCATTGAATCCAATCAGTGTAGTACTTCGTCGTACGATTTCTGATCGTTCAATTCCCATGACTTTAAGAGTATCTGCAAAAATAACGTTAGCTGAACTACCTCCATCAATCAATATTCTCTTAGTCGAACAGTTTCCGATTGTCAACTGTATGACTAGAGCGTCATGATGCTTATGATGGACCCCCTGAGTATCGTCTTGATCGAACGTAATTGTCATCGCATCGAGCTCCCTTTCCGTTTTTGATTTGGCTTTTCCGGGGATAGGATGTTCATCTGGACCATCTCGTGCATGTCGTTTGGCAGCCGAATACGTAAGTCCGCACACTTCTGATCCTCCAGTGATGCAGTTTACGACTTTTGTATGAACCGGTGATGCTGGTCGTCCTTGCTCTTCGGGAATGAGGCCTTTTAAATGCCCCTTAGATTTCAAATAGGAGATCTCTTTCTTAAGGTTGATGCATTCATCCGTCGTATGACCATGATCGTCGTGGAAATCGCACCATCTGTTCTGATCTTTGTCCTTGCTTGGTTTATCAGATTTCTTTGGCCATCGTACGTTTGCATCGAATTTCGTAGCGAATCCACCAACTCTTTTGATGTACCTGCAAAATTGTAAGTAGATAACTCTGGATATCGTATTTTAACAGTACCTTTGCTTGGTCGAGCTTTTGATTCATGTCGAGGATTTCCAATCTTGTTTACTCTTTTGTGCTTAAAATCATGTTTTTGAGCACCAAGAGGTTTCTTTTCAGCAGAATGCTTTCGTCGAAAGAGAGCATCGTCCTCTATTCTCATGAAAGCTAGTGTTCTAGCTCGTACGTCGTCGAAGTTTTCTGGCGGATATTTCGTCAATTCCAGATATAATCCAGAGGAATCTTCTAATCCACGCTTGTATGCCTCGATTGCGGTTTTTACGTCGCAATTCTTTATTTCAATCATTGCTGCGTTGAATCTGTTGAAGTAGTCGCGGATTGTTTCTCCAGATTTCTGTACAATATAGTACAGGTCGCTGGTCTGCTTCTCCATCTTACGACTGCTAGCGAATTGTCGAGTGAATTGGTTCACCAATTCTGCAAAGGATCCAATACTCTTTGGCTTTAAGTTGATAAGCCATTGTAATGCTGCTCCTGTTAAAGTTGATCCAAAGCTTTTGCACATGCAAACTTCTTGATATTGCGCCGGTATAGGAACTGTCCACATAAGTTGCTTATACTGTGCTATATGTTCGACTGGATCTGTGATTCCAGAATATTTTGTTGCGAAAGCTGGGATGGTATATTTCTTGGGAACGTCAACAAGAGCTAATTCATCGACGAACGGTGAGGCCTGAAATCCAGTTTTAGGTTCAACTTCGATAGGTACTGCTGCTCCGGGTAGCTTTGTGAGTAGTGCGAACAGCTTTTGATTCTGTTCTTCCAGAGATTTCAATCGTACGTTCAAAGGATCTTCGACAGTTATTGGGATTGTTGGAATACAATTAGAAGAGATTCCGGTACTGGGTGGTATTGTCGTATGAACGGTAGAACTAGCAACTGTGGGTATATGACCAGGGATAGGAATCTGTTGGGATACATTGTTAAGAGGTTTGAACGTGAACATGGGTGCTCCTTGAGGCATAGGAGGTGGACCCCGAGGCATAGGTGGCGGGCCATGAGGTATTGGTGGTGGAAGTTGTGGTAAAGACGGTCGTACGTTGTTGTATTGTTGGTTCACAGTCGAAAATGGCACTGAGGCATTGAACTGTGGTCGAGGTGGCGGTCTTAGATGTTGAGGAGGATAAGGAAGAGGAATAGACATCGGAGTAGACATCGATGGTCCTCGCAAAGCTCGAAGACGTTGAATTTCGTTATTAGCCTCTTGCAATTGTTGTTGTAGAGATGCTATGAATCCGTTATCCATTATCCTGCGCAAATAGCTCAAAGAGAACTCAAAGAAAAGGTTAGTACTAAGGCGCACTTTTCACCGAATGAAATTTTTCTCAAAACGGAGCCCCACGGTGGGCGCCAAACTGTTTATGTAAAAAATTACACAACTCGATGTCGTAAGAAACTTGTGTGAGGCTTAACCGTCGAGAGAAAGAAATTACAATCAATGATAAGTGCGAAAAAGTAAAACGAGACAAATGATTTGATGACGCAGGAAAAACCTCACGACGGAGGAAAAAACCTGCGGTCGACCTAAAAGATAAGTCGACAGAGCACTATGATCACCAAGCAGGGGTGATGTCCTTCAAGTATACAGCTTTGGTCGTACGATTACAAGTGAAATGACAATGAGATCGAATGTAAATTACAGATGATTATTAAGAATAATTGCTTTATAACTTGAGAGCTTCAGATAGACTTCGTCCCTTGAAATGCTGACTTGATTCTTCTTTTATAGTAGCTTGAGTATAACGGTCCAACGGTATTGTGACTCATCAATGATCAAATCGTAACTGTCCAACGGCTTTGTAGAGAATTAACGCTTGATTGATAACCGTCCAACGGTGTTGTTGGAAGTTAATGCCCAGATTGTAACTGTTGCGAGAATCTTGCTTGTAACGGTCGATCTTGATGCTGTCGAACGATACATAACTTACGACTTGCTCATTGTAATGATGGACTCCAACAAGCATGGCATAGTACTCAATCTCGGACTTTCTCAAAGGTGGACAATTGTTAGAAATGATAATCAGCTTGCCTGCATCAAAGATGTAAACTTCGTATGTTTATTCGTTAGTACCGTCGTACGACATAATAGTCATCGTTTGACTTATTTGATGTATATGTTCGATGTTTAATGATCTTTGTTCGATAGTTCTTTTAGGTTTTATCTTGGGACCTTATCTTAATACACGATCATTGTCCTAACATTTGTTTTACGATTATAGTCGGTTGTCGTGCGATTGTGGATTTTTACCCTAACAATATGTATAATTAAATAACAACCTATAAGTTCAACATTATCAAACTTTGTAATAGACTCGAATGATAAAAGAAATGTGTGAGGCTACTTATTATAATAATGATGTGTATGATGGGTATTTTTTGCATAACTCGTAATATATAGATTTATCCGCGACATAATATTCCTATAAAATATTTATATTCACTTCGATCATATGCGAATCAGATTTAATTGTTAATGTATCCACGTTCAAGTTTTTTTTCGATCTACTTAAGGCTATTTATTTATAGCTTAGTTTCTCGTTAAAGAATATTGAAAAGAGGTTTTAATAATATTATGCAAAATAAAAAATATTACATCAATTTTATTTACATATTTTGATTTCAATTTAAATTTAACATAAAAATGAAATTGAAATAATTACTATAGTAAGTTATTTTCGAATTTTATATACTTATTTATTCTATTTAATCTATATATATTTTTACAAATGTTAATTACTATTAAATTGATTTAACAAATCCAATAAATATTTATTCTTAATATATTTAAATATATATTATTTTATTTAGTAGTAAGTATGTCATTTGTTCAAGAATTGACTAATATAAATTTTAATTATATTATCATTCCATATATATGTATATATATTGTCTCTATATTTATATATTAATTTTATTATTTAACTAAATGTTCATTCTTATTTTACTTATATATTGACTCTAATGTTATTTATATTTATATATTGGTGCCAATAAGATTTTAAATAATAATGGTGATTTTAATTTTATATGTTCATTCAAACTTTATATATTAATAGAAATTTTAGATACTTAGTTTTCTTTGTGAATAATACATATTAATATATATGTAGTACTAAAGAAAATGACTACAACTTGCGTGGTTGGTCATTTAAAAATATATTGTTTTCTAAATAATTATAAATAGTATAACTAACAATAATTATAAATGTATTATATTGACGTGATCCATCGTCATTTTCAATTATTTATTTATATTAATTATAATATTTTTATTTATTTAAATTACACATATTATTATATTTAAGTGTCATGTAAATGAAAGTATACATGTTGATTGTTGTAATTTTTCATCCCTAATGAGTTCTTAAATATGTTGATTATATATATGTATATATATAGAGAGAGAGGAGGGAAAATCTTTTGTGAACCAAAAAAATAATATACAAACAATTTGAACCAATGCACTCCCTTGATCCTTAAATGTTATATGTATAAAAATATTATAATAATATGAAATAAAAAAAATTAGATGCAAACAAAGAGTATGAATAATTTTATTTAATAAAAATTTTGTTATTAACTACATTAAAAAGGAAAATATTTTAGAGATAAGTTAAAGAATAAATTTAGGATTGAATTGCTTAGAAAAATGGTATCTCATTGTTGGATTTTTTTTAAATTGCAAATTAAGAAATTATAAGTACATTAAAAAATCAAAAGTGAATCCACAACAAAACAAAAAACAAAAAAAAATAAAATAAAAAATACATAGATCGTACTTTGTAGCTTGGTTGTTGTCAACAAAAATAACTTTTATAAGAAAATACAAAATATAAGCAAAACGAATTAAGAAGAATGACATCACTTAAAACACCAATACAACATAAATATCAAATGCAAAGTAATAGTAATAGTAAGAAAAAAGAACATTATTCTATCGTTGCATACAAAACTATGAAAATCTTTTATATATAAAAAACTAATGATACTCATCCCAAAAACAACTTATAAATCTTATAATCATAAAATTTATAATAAAAATTGAAACGTTACCGGAAACTTTTACGAAGGTTGAGCAATAATAACGAAGAAAAAAATTCTATAAAAGAGAAACAACAAAAATACATACAAACGTAATAGAATATAACATAGAACATAAAGGTTGTAGGTTAAGGGAGCATTAGGTTGTATTTATATATGGTTTTGTTGTAGGTTTTTTTATTAATTAATAAATGGGAATTTGAGGAGACCAAATTGAATGTCTATAAGAAGTTAAAAAATTGGAAATTAAAGCTAATTAAATTGTAAGCAAAATTACCAAAGAAACATTTTTGTAGTAAATTACAAAATTTTAATTAAGGGGTAAAATAGTATTTAACTTATTTAATATATAAAAAACTCAAAACAATGAAAAAAATCCTATAAGCTAATACTCGATAGATAGGATATCCACATCATCCTTCCAACATCTTGCTTATACATATATATATATATATATCAAAATAAAAGAACAAAAAACTTTTATAATAACAATAAGGAATATACACAAAAACATATAAAAATAATATGGTGTTTTTTATAGAAAAAAAAAACAATATTGATTGGCACACATAAACAATATATAATTACGAAAATCATAAAAGGTGTTAGCTTACCTAGAAATTTTACGAAGAATGAACAACAATCTTACAAACAAAGAAACCCAATAGCAAAACAAAGAACTAAAAGTTGTTGAACTACATTTTTGGTGGAATATTTGGTTTAATTTATAGATGATTATGTTGTAGGTTTTCTTTTAATTAATGAATGAGAAGGTGAAAAGGGTAGAATAAATGTTTTTTGGTGGAATATTTGGTTTAATTTATTGATGATTATGTTGTATGTTTTCTTTTAATTAATGAATGAGAAGGTGAAAAGGGTAGAATAAATCTTTTTATAAGTTAAATAATATGAAAGTTAAAGCTAATTAAATTGTTAAGTCAAATTACCAAAGAGTCCTTATTATATTAAAACATGCAATTTTCATTTAGGGGTAAAATAGTCTTTAGCTTATTTTATATTTAAAAAATTCAAAAAAAGGAGAAAATCCTCTAAGCCAATACTCAATATATAGGATGCCACATCATTCTTCCAACATCCTACTTTTATATATATATATATATAGATTATTTACTATAATCCATGATTCTGTATTTTTAATATGATAAAGGAGGGAAATGAAACGCAATAAAATGTAAACCTCAAAAAATCAAATTTGAGAAAGAGAACAAAAATAATAACATCAGGATTTATGAATATGAATTAAACAATGAATAAATAATGAGAGAAACAATTTAATGCAGAGTGAAAATGTGAATCCCAGATAATAGAGAGTGATAGATGGAGACAAAACTAGTGTAAATATTAGCAATGAAGAACAACTAGTAGTGAGAATGTTGGTGAAAGTGATGGAGAAGACAAGAGAGAATAAGAGAATTTCTTGGGATTGCTTCTCATAAAGATAGTAGGCTACCAACAACTCTAACAAACCCTAGGCTATAGCATTGTTTATATAGCACTAGGTTAGATGAAATTACAAGACAAGCCCTTAGAGTCTATGACTCTTTACAAAAGAGGGCAAACATAAACTAAAGCTAAATACTAGAATAAGGAAAATACTAGATAGACCCTTGACTTCTTCACAACCCTCAAAGTAGGGTCTAACAATCTCCCCCTTTGGGAAGAAGTCAGAAGGGTGGTGGAAGCTCAAGCGCTGGTTCCCACTTCGACATCTGAAGGAACTCCTCCCATTCTCCAATGATCCTTGCTCGCATCTTCATCGCCGCTTCCACTCGTCTGTACATAAGCCTCTCCTTGAGCTTTCTCTCGATCAGGTTCATAGCTTCCAAAATCTTTCCCTTTCCGTCTATGAACTTCCGACTCGGTACCTGATCAGCCAAGAGTCTGCTCTGCATCCCGTTGTAGACGTAGAGAAGGGTTCCGTCGCAAAACTTGGCAAGTTCGCCAAATCTCATAAATCTTCGCTCCCTCTTCTTCATCGTCACATAGAGAACCCCGTGCTCTGGTATCCTGGTTGGCATGTATGGAAGATAAGCATCAATACCAGGTACGAGCAGGTTCGGGCGGAGCAGGTTGACCTTCGGCTGGCGGCTCTCGATTGCAAGTTGGTAGTCCGTCACACGCCCAAGGGTGATCGCATGACGAACATACTTCTTCAAGATCTCGGTGCCGTCTCTGTAGTGCTCGGGTCGGAGAATCGGGCCCTGGAGGTACTTGATGAGCGTCAGTAGGTCTTCTAGGTGAACTCGGTCCAGATCTGCTTCTGTGAAGGTCCAGTCTTGCAACACACCTCGGGGAACACCGGTCCCGTACATACGGACATCGTACTCAAGGAACAACTGATGGCCATGTCTGTAAGGGCGCATAGCAGTTACCTTGATGAAACGACGTCTAATTCTTTGACGTCCGTGGGTGGCCCAGTTGCACATCCTCTGGTGCACATACGCAGTCCTTCTTCTCTTGTTCTTGATATGAGAGATCCCGAAGTAAACCTTTCTTGACCAGACGTGCAGGTTCTCCTGCTGGAAGATGCGGCTGAAGGATTCTTCAAGGAATGGCCTGAAAATGACGGAGTGGTTCCAGTTGAGCTGGATGACAACTGGAGCGGAGGAATCTGGAGCGGTCGAATGGATGGTCCGAGGAGCTTCCGGAGTGGGAAACTCGAACGCTGACAAAAAGCTGGTGTAGTCGGTGTCTTGGACAATGTCGTCCCCCCTCTTATATATCCTGAGGCTCTGAGCGAGCGACCGAAGAATCTTCCGGGCTTCCTCCGGAATCTGAAAATCTGTAGGGTCTGTCGGTGCTGCTTCCGGGGGAACGACATCGATTCCTGCTGTCTCGGTCATTTGAGGAAACTCAACTACCTCACCCGCCGGGATTGGCTCGTAGTGCCAGCTCCCCATGTCAGGAATCTCCTCCGTGTCTGAATCTATGAATGAAATATCGGCGGCGGCGGATTCTGATGGGGCACTCGAGCTAGCAGGTCGTGATGTTGAAGCTGTTGTAGCAGGCGCGGAACCCGAGGCTTGAGCGAGGCCGATGCGAGGTCGTTTGGCTCCTTGCATCTCCCCCTCATGAGGACCTGCGCCCGGGTCAGTGTCATCATGTCCCCGTTTTGAGGACTGAGCCTGAGGCCGGCACGCTGCCTCGAGTTCGCGGATACGGCGGTTGGCGGCCTCCAACTGCGCTTCCCTCTCTCGCAACGGGGCATCCCTGGCGGCTAGTAGTTCTTCCGCGCGCTTGAGCTTGGCCGAAAGCTTGTCGTTCTGAGTTGTTAGCGCGGAGACTGTCATGTTGAACTCGTCTTCATGAACATAGCCCGGGATGGCTTCCTGATGTGATGGTCGCGGAGGTTGTAGGCGGAGGACTGGCTCAGTACGAGGAGGAGCCACTGACTGTTGCATCTGAAGCTCGGTCGACTTACCCTTGGTTTGGCGTCGAAGTTCTTGCAGTTCTTCCTCTCGTTCGGCGTCGCGAGACTTCAGTGTCTCGATCTCTCCCCTCTGCTCGTTGAGGGCACTCTCGAACGCCTCAAGTTTGGCATTGCGGGAGGCCTCGGCGCGGTCGAGCTCCGCGAATCTGGCTTGGACGACTTTATGGATGTCGCCCGAATCCGTCGGACCCGGTCCCGGTAGTATAACACCCGGTGCCACTTGGGCTCTAGTTGACGAGAAGAGTCCTAGTGAGGTGCTCTCTCGGCCTAAAGTCATCGCTGGTGTAGGGTTGACGATGTCAAGACTTCCGGTGGATCCTCGAAGGGCGTCATCAGACGCACCGACTCTCCCCGTTCCGGCCAGGCCACTCGGGGCGGGCGGATGATGCTCCTAGAAGTGTCCTATCCAAATGAACGACGTGAAACGTCTCAGTGAGTGGATCTAAGACAATAGGTGCACGGAAAGAAGTCGAGAGGTGGGGCAGTTCCTCTCTTATATCAACACCGGCAGACTCCAAGCGAGTGGCCGGTGGAAGTTGTGCTATATCCCCGTGAGAAGATGAAACGACCATCTGTTGAGAGATGGCCGAGTGGGTGGCTTGGGCGTGCAAATGTGCTGGTTGGCTGCCAGCGTCTTGACCTGACGTCACAAGGTGACCGGTCTGTATGTAGGTTGCCTCTGTGGGGGAATGACTCGGGGTAGACGGGAGACCTAAGGTGTCTAACCTAATGGGTTCTTCTCCTCCCTGTTCTTCTATCCTGAGCCACTCTTCGTCTAAGTGGACCTCTTCGTCGACGGTCTCTTTTCTTTGACCCTCACTTACACCCTCAAGGTCTTCATCACCTTGTCGCTCCACTGCCGTTCCCACTTCTTCTTCATCACCATCACGACCGTCGGTTCGGCCGTCTGAATCAACTTCATCCTGTTTGAGGATGTCCACGGAGTCGTCTCCGTTGAAAGATGACGTTACCTCATCCTCGTCTCTTTGAGCTTTGCCGCTCTTGAGGTTGTCCACCTCCTCGGAAGAACCATCACCGAAGTCCACTTGTTCGGACTCGGTGGCCTCAACATCAACAACCTCTCGGTTGGACGGAGTGTGATCAGAGGAGGACGCGTCATGGCCTTCATCACGGCCGGAATCATCACTGGAATCATCTCCAGAGGGTTCGCCTGCAGGATCTCCTTGAGGCCCGGGAGCAGCGTCGGTTTGAGGAGGCGTAGGAGCGTGTGCTTGTTCTTGTGGGGAAGCTTCCACGTCCCCACCCTGTTCTGCTGGTGATAGTGCTGGTGACGGCTCCCGTGCGTCAGAATGGTGTGGAGAAGGCGACGAGTACCTTTGAGCGCCGGTGTATCTCTTCGTTCTGGTGCGAACGTAGTACTCATCCGAGTGCTCATCGATCAATTCCCGTCGAGTGCGGCGACCTCTCGCTTGACGCACCTGTTGGTAAAGTGCGCTCGGACCAACCTGAGGCACGTGTGGAACCGCGGAAGTACCAACTACTCTACCCGGCGACCCCCTCACGTCTACTCGTAGCACACCCGATCCGGAGGCACCCCAGTGGTACCCCGGGGCCCGGCACCTAAGGCCCGAGCCGACTGACGGACGGCTTGCACATCCTGGGCAGGGCTCCTCGGTTCTGAGGAGTCCGTGGACGTGTCACCTAGACCTATGGACGCCCTATAGAGTCCTACACTAGTGGCTTCCCTATCCGCGGTGTCCAGAACGTGACGAGGAATCGGCATTTCCTCTTGGCCGGGCTTGAGTTCCCGAACCTTGGACCTTGAAAGTTCCTTGCTCTTGAAAGTCGGGTGGCGCGATCTTCGATCGACTTCCGGATGACGGTCCATGTGGTCGCGGATCATCAACGCGAAGAAGCGCATCCACGGGATGGACGAGTGTTTGCTGCGCTGGTCGTTCGGGTCCACATCCCGTGTGACGTCAATCCATAGCTGAGCGGCGACGTCGATCCGTCGGCCGTAGATGATCGAGTGGATCACATGCCACAGCTGGGTCGATGCTTTGTCGATGCCCTTAACTTTGGCAGACAGGCTACGGTTCACGATGCTGAACAGTGTAGCCCAAAGAGGTGGCAGCATGTTGTTGGTAACATGCGAGATGCCGTTGAGACGTTGACCCGGGTTCGCCATGACACCGATGGCGAGGATCTCGCTGAAAAGCACAGGCACGTCAACTATCGGCTCGAATGGGGCATCCGCAGAGTCAGCTGGAAGATGCAGGATGCGGCGGAAATCAGCAAGGGTGACGGACATCTCCGTCTGATCTACGCGTCCCACAAGCGTTCGGCCTCCGGCATGATGGACAATCCTGGATGTGTTCCAGAACTGTTGGAGGTAGATCATCGGCACCTCAGCAGTGGCCTCGAGAGCATAGGCCAGAGGGTGCACCTTCAGGATCTCCAAAATCACCAGTTCTTGGGCCGGGAAGCTGTTCAGATCAATATACCCGTTGTTCTGAGTGATAGGCTTCAGATCCTCCGCGGCGATTAGTGCGCGGTCAGCAGCTGCGTTGCGAGCCATTTCTGTTCAAAGACGAAAACATTTAACAAGTTAGTACGGTCAATAAACTAACAAGTGTTGAGAAAAGTTGGAAACCAAGGGAGTACCAAACCCGATTCGGGTTTTGGCAAAACCTGAATCGGGAAAGTGTCAAACCCGAATCGGGTAAAACTACACCCATGACCAACTAAGAATCTAACACTTGTGAAAATTTTGGCATGACCTCGACTCAACGCGAGTCGAGAAACACGAGTACCCGAATCGGGTTACTCAGTTTCCCGAGTCGGGAATTGAGATCACTTGAAATGTGTATTTCCTCAAGAAACCCGATTCGGGAATGGTGAATACCCGAATCGGTAAAGAATGTGTAACTTAGAAAATATTTTGAGTTTCCTATAGAAACCCGATTCGGGTTTTGAGTATACCCGAATCGGTAAAGATGGTAAAAACACTTAGATTTTGAAAACAAGTTCAAAAAGTCTACCCTTAAGATGGATGCGGGAAACTCGGATACCCGAATCGGGTTAACCATGTTTCCCGGATCGGGATTTTAGAGAACGTAAAACAAGGGTTCCACGATGGGTCGATGCGGGAAACCCGAATACCCGAATCGGGTTATTAGGTTTCCCAAATCGGGACTTATAAGCAACAAGAACATTCATAAACCCCGATTCGGGGAATATGATCATTCGAAGAACACTCAAAAACCCCGATTCGGGTATTTTGAATGCCCGAGTCGGGTAAACCGCGACTGTCGGTTTTCTCGACTCCAAATCGGCCAAAAATCACAGATTTAAGTCCTAAAACTAGATACATTTGATATATAACTACTATAAACTAGTTTAGAAACAAGATTGGACCGATTGAACGTCCCGAAAACCCTTTCCAAAGAGTTTGGGTTTCGGGTTTATCCAAGAAGCTTTAGGCTTCGATTCGGACACGAAAACGATAAAGATACATGTTATGGATGGTACCAAAGTGTTCGTAATCTTACCGTGATCGTTTAGGACTAGTCGGATCGAAGAACGGAGGTCGGGATCGCCGGAAAAGTGACCGGAAGCGGGATGGTGGGTTTGGCGGTTCGTAGAGAGTTGAGAGAGAAGTTTGAAAACTCTTTGACTGATATGAAAGTATAAAAGGAAAAGGACAAAAATCCTTTTTATATATTAGGGGAGTCAACTTATCTGTTTAAGGATAAGTGAACCCACTTTTCACTCTCAACTTTCGGAAATGGCACAAACACCACCTGGACTACAAGTTTCACCCAAATTGCAAAACGAGTCCCTGAACTTGAGTTTTAGAAATTTTTCAAAAACAGCCCTTGAACTTAAGTATCAGGAGATGACAGATTTAGTCCCCGAACTTGAAAGTTCAGAAACTTGTCACATCCACCCCCTGAACTTGCAAGTTCACAAAAATGCACAAGTTCAGTCCCTAGACCTCTACGTAACGACTAACCTGGATAGGTTTTCATCGGGTATTAACTGTGTAACCCCGGGATCGGATTTTGCGCGAGTCCTGATCTGATTTAATCAGAAGTCGTTGCGATTGTCCACACCTACAAAAGAAAAACTATAATGGTATCCATTGTAGTGTGGATCCGAGAACGTTAGCACAAGCAAACATATGATTATACAGACACTCCCCCTCGAAAAATGCTATATTTTCAAGTCTCCCCCTACACACATGCATCCTAACAGATCCCCAGCTCCCCCTAGACTTTAGGCGGGAGGTCTAACATTCCTAGCTTGCTTAGAAGGAAGAAATGACGTTTCTCATCAAAGGCCTTAGTGAACAAATCAGCAAGCTGAAGGTCACTTTCCACAAAATACAGTTCAATATTACATTTTTCGACATGATCCTTGATGAAGTGGTATCGGATGTCGATATGCTTTGTTTTGGAGTGCTGAACTGGATTCGCGGTGATCTGAATGGCACTTTGAGAGTCGCAGTAGATTGGAATCTGGTTCATGGTGTATCCGAAATCCGCCAGTTGGGTTTTCATCCATAGAACTTGTGAGCAACAACATGCGGCGGCAATGTATTCAGCTTCGGCCGTGGAAAGTGACACACAGTTCTGTTTACGTGACGACCAACTCACCAACTTGTTCCCGAGGAACTGGCAGGCTCCGGATGTGCTATTCCTGTCCAACTTGCAACCTGCATGATTAGAGTCTGTGTAGCCAATTAGCTCAAAACTAGAACCCTTTGGGTACCAAAGGCCAAAGTCTGGCGTGCCCTTCAGGTACCTAAGGATTCTCTTCACAGCCTTAAGGTGTGAATCACGCGGGTCGCACTGATAACGAGCACAGACACCCGTGGAGAATACAATGTCAGGTCTACTGGCCGTGAGGTATAGCAAAGAACCAATCATTGCCCGATATTTCTTTAGATCTACCGGCTTGCCAGACAAGTCGGCGTCCATTTGAAATAATCTGGACATTGGTGTAGCAGCGGAGTTTGAGCCAACCACATCAAAACGTTTTAATAAATCGTGAACATATTTTGATTGGTTTATGAAAATGCCTTCAGGGCATTGACGGACTTGAAGTCCCAAAAAGAATGTCAATTCACCCATCATACTCATTTGAAATTGTGATTTCATAGTGTGCTCAAACTCTTTGCATAACTCAGGCCTTGTAGATGCAAAGATGATGTCATCCACGTATATCTGTACAATAATTAAATCATCACCTGATTTACGAAGGAATAAGGTGGGGTCGATTGTACCTTTCTTGTAGCCAGCTCCTAGCAAGTAGATAGTAAGAGTTTCATACCTTGCTCGTGGAGCTTGCTTGAGACCGTAAAGTGCCTTGTCTAACGCATAGACGTGGTCGGGAAACCTTGGATCTACAAAACCTTCGGGTTGTTCAACATACACTTCCTCATGAAGGACACCATTCAGGAACACACACTTGACGTCCATTTGGTAAACCATCATATTCTTGTGAGCGGCGTACGCGAGAAAGATCCGTATGGCTTCTATCCTTGCAACCGGCGCAAACGTCTCGTCGTAATCGATACCCTCTTGTTGGCGAAACCCCTTGGCGACCAAACGAGCCTTGTTGCGAATAACAAGGTTGTTTTCATCCTTTTTGTTCCGGAAGATCCATTTTAAGCCGATGATGGACTTCCCCCATGGTCGTTTTACCAGGCGCCAAACCTTGTTTCTTTCAAACTCTGCCAATTCGTCTTGCATGGCTCTTACCCAGTCCGGGTCTGACAGAGCTTGATTGATTTCCGACGGCTCAAATTCGCTTAGGAAGCATGCGAAGAGACCTAAGTTGTCGGATTTCTTTGATGATCGAGTCTGGACATTCCGAGATGGACTCCCGATGATCTGGGATGGAGGATGACTTCTTGACCACTTTCTTGAGTGAGGAAGAGTGACGTAGGACTCTTGGTTGTTCGTTGTGTCGTTCTCATCTTGCACGACGAAGTTTCTTGACTGGATTCCTCCGGAAGGACCACCTGTAGCCCTTCCCAGTGGCTCAATATTCAGAACAACTTCCAGTCTGGGCTCCCGAACCACTTGAGCATACGATCTTTGAGAGGTGCTCAGAGATGGTTGCGGAGCGGCTTCAGTGACCGGAGCACGAACAGGTGTTGAATTCTGTGCTACAACGGGTTCTGGTGAAGCTCCTGAAGGTTGTTCGTTGGATGAATTCTGAGGTGGTGAGACCACTGGTTCTGTAGTCGTATTCTGAGCGGAAGTAGTAGCCTCAGAGGTGCTTTCAGTCACGAAAGCATCGGACGATACAGACGTCGTGGAGTTTCCAGGTGCAGCATGTACGATGATCGGACCAATTAAGATTGGCAAATCATAGTCTGAAGGATCTATAAAATATGAATCAAAAGTGTTAGGTCTAAAATCTGTGCTCGGTGGTGCATTAGGCAAATCAGGCAGAATAGCATCAGGATTACTAGAGCTAGCATCAGAGAGAGTTTCGGTTTCAGAGAAATCTACATTGGTACTTTCCAGGATGGTTTGGGATCGTTTGTTGTAAACCCGATAGGCTTTTGAGTGTGGTGAGTATCCGATGAAGATAGACTCATCAGCCTTGGGATCAAATTTTCCCAAATCGTCCCGGTCATTCAGTATATAACACTTACAACCAAATACCCGTAGATGCTTGATGTCAGGCTTACGCTTCTCAATCATCTCATAAGCGGTCTTTCCTGTTCGCTTTACGATGAGAGTGCGATTCTGTGTGTAGCATGCCGTTGCGACTGCTTCGGCCCAGAATGATTTAGGTACGCCTGAGTGAGCCATCATAGATCTCGCTGCCTCGACCAACGTCCGGTTCTTCCTTTCTACTACCCCGTTCTGTTGGGGAGTGCGAACTGCAGAGAAGTTGTGAGAAATTCCCACGTCTTCCAGAAAGGAATGTAACTTCGTGTTACGAAATTCGGTTCCGTTGTCACTTCTCAACTTCTTCACCTTGAGATTCAATGAAACTTGAATCCGTTTGATGAAGGCAATGATTCTGTCAGCAGCATCAGATTTGGCCCGAAGAAATTCAAGCCAAGTGAACCGAGAGAATTCGTCTACAAGGACTAGCATGTACTTCTTTCTAGCTAGACTTTCAATCCTCATTGGTCCACATAGATCCATGTGAATCATGTCGAGTGGACTTCGACAGTTAGTTTCCAACTTTGGAGGATGGGAACTTCTCTTCATTTTCCCTAACTCACACGCAGAACAAAGTGTGTCCTTGGAAAGGCGTGTCTCTGGAAGTCCACTGACCAAGCCTCTGGAAACCAGCTTGTTCATGTCTTTGAAGTTTTGATGACATAGCCTTTGATGCCATAACCAACTGTCCGCCTTAGTAGCTTTCGCGAGCAAACAGATTTTGTTGTCTGGTTGTGATAGATCTTCAAACTGAGGATGTGATTGGGGAATGCATCTGAAGACGGTGGTGTACAGATTCCCAGTTCTGCGTGCAACTAGAACGGGATCCTCATCTTCCGTGTTCACAGTAGCTCCGTACATGAATTGTTTGCACCAGTAGCCATTGTCACAAAATTGGCTGGAGCTGAACATGTTGTATGCCAAACCCCTCACATACCTTACCTGCTTGATAACATACTTCCCGTCTGTGATGCTTCCATACCCTTCTATCCTTTTAGGTCTTGAATCAGCCATCTTGACGTATCCCTCAAACTTTTCAACGAAGTCAAAAAGGAAGGACCGATGACCAGTCATGTGTCGATGGGCTCCTGAATCTATGTACCACACATGACTGACCTGCAAAAGGATTAAGCTTGTTTAGGGACCCATTGCCCAATGGGTTCCTTAGGGTTAGATGAAGCAGGTAAAACACTCGGTGCAGTCTCCTTTTTGGATTTCTCCTTAGGCATAGGGGACTGTACTGAGGAGGAGGTTTTAGAGTTTCCTCTTCGCCTCCTTCGTCTCTTATGAGACTTGGCATTCAAATTATGAGCATTTAAAGAACTAGCCACACCAAAGCGCAAGAGATTGTCAAACATAGTACACATGTCATTCCTAAAAGTAGCAAAAACAGTGTTCAAATTCCCATTACGGGTTACAGACAAGCTTGAATCAAATCCTACACTAGGTGGGGCATGACCTAGATCCACACGAACAGGACCACGCCTCTTAGGGAAAGCAGAAAAGGGTTTGTTCCTTCCTTGATCCTTTCTTGGTGGCTTCACATCTTGTCCACCATCTTCTTTCCTCGCAACTGCATTAGAAGCAATGTGTGAGTTAGAGGACGGTTTGTGTGAAATGGATTTACCACCTTTTCCAGATGACGGTTTTTGAAAATTAGGTTTTGTGGAATTGAAAGGTTGTTTTTTATTAGGTTTGGCCCGAGAGTTCTCCCCCACTTCAAAGGAGCTTGAACTGAGCTCAAGACTTTTTATGGGTTTGGCTGAAACACAAGCATCAGCAGATTTGGAATTCTTGTTCTGGAGTCCCTTGGGTGCGTGAGGCTTAACTGACTTCCCTCTGTCAGTACCAACACATTTTTCACCCTCAGGTTTGTTTATCTCAGAACCGGATGCAAGTGTCACAGTGGACTCATCGGGTTTGGAAGGAACGCTTACCTTTTTCTTAGGAACGAATCCGGAAGGATCATCACCCTCATCCAAGAATATCTTAAGATTGTATTCAATAGTGGGATCTTGGACGGTCTTAGGTTCACTGATCCTATGGTGTGAGCTAAGGACAGTCTCATCATCATCTGATTCTATCGAGCAAAGGTTTTCAAAATCAAGGACTTTCTTTTTCAAAAGGGAATTGGACACCAGTTGGTTGGTTAAAGATTGACGATACTTAATCCTCTCATCATGAAAAAGTTCTTTTGTTATTTCAAGGCGAATGTCTGTGAGGATGTATCGAGTTTGAAGATCTGCAACCTTCGTTTTGAAGACAGTAAAGGAGGAGGTTGCAGTTTCACATTCTGTAGAGAGCCTAATTCTCTCGGCATTAGCCTCAAGAAGGTCCTTTTCAAGTGTGAGAACCAATGTGTCCTTTTCCGAGACAATTGCTCTTAGATTTAGAATTTGATGTTGACAGGCATCTAAGTCCATGGCTTTCAACCTGAGCTCAAAGATCTCCTTCTCCAACTTGACTAGGTCAGGACTCTTAGTTGCGGAAACATCCTTTGGGGGGATAACTAAGACATCCTCTGATAATTCCATCTCCCTAGTGTCATAGCTTGAGTTCAGGTTGGAATAGTCTATGGGAGGCATTGCTACCTTAGGAGTTCTGGCTTTGATGCTTTCCCAATCAGAATTGGTATTCCTAGGATCCTTAGCTGGAGTGAAGATAGGTCCTATGGGAGTGGGACTGGTGGGAGGACTATTGGAGGTATTATCAGACAGACTAGTGGTCCTAGTAATGACTTCTCCGTTAATTACTTCACTAAAGGTCACAGACTGTCTAACAAATTCCTCAGTGGAGAGTCCTCCTACAAAAGCAGGTTTGGGCTTAGATGCGGACATGTTCTCAAAGGTATATAGATGTGACGGTGCTTTATCTAGGATGTTCTTGTCTGAGTGTCCTAAACCAGGTTTAGCATGATAGAAA
Source organism: Centaurea solstitialis (assembly GCA_030169165.1). Taxonomy (NCBI): domain Eukaryota; kingdom Viridiplantae; phylum Streptophyta; class Magnoliopsida; order Asterales; family Asteraceae; genus Centaurea; species Centaurea solstitialis. The sequence goes on from CM058043.1 coordinate 72,696,216, forward strand.
GGATTATTATTGGCATGAGCAGTGAGAATATGCAGAGTCTGTTCAGATTGACCTCTCTTGAGATTGTTGTCTTCAAGCTCTTTGATTTTTGAAAACAGTTTAGTTCTTTCATCCGAAAGCAATTTAAATTTGAGCTCGAGTTCCCCATGACAACTTTTCAGTTCGTCATGAGATGTATTAAGGGACAACAGTTTGTTCACAAGATTGGTTTCTCTGATGCTAGACTCGAGAGTTTCACGATTATAACTAATCAACAAGTCCTCGTAGGAGCTCTTATACACTGCACTGTCGGTTCTGAATTTCGTGACGAGAATTCTTTCCGTTTGGAGTTCATTCTCAAGTGCACAAATTTTAGAATCCAACATGGATGTGCAATCAGATATATCGGGAGTAGAGGATACCTCGAAGGCGTCGTTGTTGTATTGCAGACCGGCTTCAGCATCAAAGTCGACCACTTCGGTGTTGCTACTGTCCGGCGCCTCGAAGTTAGCCATCAAACACGGTCCACCGACCATATGATCCTCCTCATCTGAACTCTCCTCCTCGCAAACCCAGTTTTCTTCATCAACCAGCAAGGCCACGCCCTTCTCTTTCTTTCTCATAAGAGCGGCCTTCTTCTCAAAGTAAGCGGCATCCTTGTACACCGCTTTGCAGTCTTTTGCATAATGGCCAGGCGTCCCGCACTTGAAGCAGGTAGGCCTGTGGCCATTTGTCTTTCCTTGAGATGATGACATGGGTTGAGGATTCTGGACTTGAGTACTGCTTGTTCCCGACTGATGTTCACTGATTTGAACACCCTTGCCATGTGGAGGTTGCTTGGGGTGACTTCCGCCATTGAAGTTTCCACCATGATTGTGCTGATCTGCTCCACCAATCCTTACTTGTTCATAGCTTCCTGAATGATGATTAAACCTTCCATCATCATATCCAGCACTGGTCTTTCCTTCATAACCTTGCCCAGAGAAGGTTTGTCCGTATCCACTGCTTTGATTGTTGTAGTTTGAACCATGCTGATTGTATCCAGATCCCTGATAGTTGCCTTGATAGTAGTTTCCATTTCCCGAGCTTTCTTGGTAGTCCAAGTACGTGTTGTCACGCCTGAAGTTGTTCCCAAACCTTCCACGACCACCTCTTCCGCGATCAGATGACTGATATCTCCCTCCTTGTGAGAAATGACCTCTCCCTTGATCAAATGGCTGATGTCCACTTCTTCCCGGACCAAAACGGTTCCCACCATGAGAGCTTGAACGGTTGAATCCCCGATTCGCAGTTAGACGCTGCATCTTGTGTGTGATCAATGCAAGGGACTCATTCATGTTGTGCAGTTCCTCGTCAGTGACAGTGATGATCGTCGGATCATTAAAGTTGTCACTGTGCTGGTAGTAGTCTTGGCTCACATCATAGTGGTAGTCTTGGAAGTGTTCTTCCGGGTAAGGATTTACCGACAAATTTGATCCTCCATGGTGCACGGCAGCCAGTGCAAGAGGGTCAACAGCTTTCCTTGGTGTGTTGTCAGTGATGAATTCCTCATGTTGGACCATCATACTGAATAGGTCGTGAAGTCCCATTTGTCCAAGGTTCCTACTCAACTGAATGTTAATGGCCAAGTTTCGCCATTCTGGGTTTAAGTTCTTCAAGAACTTCACGTTCACCTCGTAACGCGACTTCTCAACCTTTAGTCTTCGAAGATCGTTGACTAGGGAGTTCAAGCGTTGGTATGAGTCGTGCAACAGTTCGCCTTCTCTTGCATGAAACCCTTCGTAGGCATTCATGGCAGATTCCTTTTGGAATTCTGAAGCAGTGTCTCCCCCCTACATTTGCTGTTCTATTTCATTCCAGATATCCCTAGCATTGTCGAAGCTGTCGACGCGGGAATACATGTCATTTGGGAGAGACATGATGAGAAGAGACATTGCACGTTTGTCAATCTCATGACGTTCGCGTTGTTCTTGGTTGTACAGGTGATACGGTTTCTCCACCGTATATGAGGGTAGGAGTGGACAGGTGTCGGTTTCAGGTACTTCGGCTATGGTGACTGTAGGTCTTACAGGACCTTCTCTGATTGATTTCATCAGGTTTCTATCAAGCTGATCGAGAAAATGGATCATTCTCAATTTCCATTGAGCATACTCTCCCATGACGAGCACTGGGGGACTCAGACCCCATGCTTACGATTTCTCTCGACATCATAACCTCTTAAGAAAGATCCCCTTCGAGTGGATAACTAGGGTTAGGAAAAAGCTTTTGAAAGACTGTTCGGGCGAGCACTCGTGACACAAATAGCCTTGAAAAGTTTGAAATTTTAGAAATTGGCTAAGTGTCGGATTTGAGACGAAAATTGAAAATTTCCGGGTCAAAGAGTGCGAGACCTGATTCGGGATCGTGAGATTCCCGGTTCAGATCTGGCCGCGAAACCCGATTCGGGTATTGGAGAAACCCGAATTGGGTGAACAGTGGAGTCCCGATTCGGGTAAGTGGAAAACCCGAATTGGACTAATTTTGAGCAAAACCCGGTTCGGGGAACCCGTTGCCCGATTCGGGAAACCGAGGTTTTCCTGATTCGGGTAACGTGCAATCCCGGTTCGGGTATGGTGCACTTACCCGATTCGGGTTTTCGAGCTGAAGAATCAGTTCAAAATACCCGATTCGGGAAAGCTGACCAGGAGCTCCGAAAAATAGCTTAAAATCATCAAAAACCACTTCTTAAATCAGTGAAAAATGTCCCAATTTGTGCAAAACAAGTGTACAAACCTTTTGAAATCACTTATCACTTAAAAACAATAAGATATGAGTAGATTTGAGGCTCAAAAGGAGCAAAAATGCTAAAACCCAAGCTTTTTCAAAAACACTTTTCAAACCATTTTGAATGCAAAAACTTCCTAGAAATCCACAAAAGGTTGAGCTCTGATACCAAATGTGAATCCCAGATAATAGAGAGTGATAGATGGAGAGAAAACTAGTGTAAATATTAGCAATGAAGAACAACTAGTAGTGAGAATGTTGGTGAAAGTGATGGAGAAGACAAGAGAGAATAAGAGAATTTCTTGGGATTGCTTCTCATAAAGATATAGGCTACCAACAACTCTAACAAACCCTAGGCTATAGCATTGTTTATATAGCACTAGGTTAGATGAAATTACAAGACAAGCCCTTAGAGTCTATGACTCTTTACAAAAGAGGGCAAACATAAACTAAAGCTAAATACTAGAATAAGGAAAATACTAGATAGACCCTTGACTTCTTCACAACCCTCAAAGTAGGGTCTAACAGAAATATACCAGGATAATTTCATATTCTATGGTTGTTAAAGATTCTTATATTAGGGAAATATAAAGATAAAATAGTTTAATATTTAAATTAAGTAATAAAGATAGAATAGTTTAATTTTCAAAATTTGAATAAAATTTGTATATGAATTATAAAAAAAAACTTAGTAGGTATAATATATATAAAATAATCATTTAGTATTTTTTATTTTATATATGTATATGTATTTGTGATTTAACATATAGTATTAAAAATGATTTATTAAAATGATGTATATTTATTTAGTTTAATATTTAAATTAATTCATTTATTAAAATGATATAGATATTTATTAAAATTATAATATTATAATTTATTATTGTTACAGAAAAAAAGAGATAAAGATAAAATAGATTAATATTTAAATTAATAGAGATAAAGTTTAATAATTTTAAAATTTGAATTAGTGACATGTGTCAACGTATGACACATGACACGTATGCATGACATGGCAAAAAGTGACACGTATGCATACATGAATGTAGACCAAAAAAGAAATCTGGCAAAAAGTGACACGTATGCATGACATGGGAAAATAGAAATTCGGCTCATCGGAGCGCGACACGTGTCAGCCAGTTACTCTTTTATTATATATAGATTTAAATGGTAAAAAAATGGTACGGTTTTATTGTAACAAAAAAAGATTAATTTAAAAAAGTTAAACCGCAATACTTTAAATTTATTTTATATTTTATAATTTAAAGCAAATTAAAGATATAGTTTTATAATTTATTTTATTTAAACTAAAAAATAATTAAATTGTATGTAATATAATTACTTTTTAATTTAAAAAATACTGTCGTAAAATAATATCTTATTTTATTTATATTCATACCATTATATATATATATATAGGTATATATTTATGTGTTCAAAAATATTGTTCTTACTTTTTTAAAAGAAATGCAAATAATAGAAAATTGCTAAAACGATCATTGATTTAACGTAGTTAACGAAGAAGTTAGTCAAATGGAACATGATCTAAACAAAGTAAATACTACAAGGATCAGATTAGACATGGGGACCCTTAATAGAACACCCACATAAGCATTGTTCTAAAAAACTCGCCACGTAGCCGCCATGGCGCGCCTTGGCTTCAAGGCTTATGTCTCACGCCACGTTAATCCCGTGGCACGCCTTGGCTTATTGCATAGTTTTCCTAATGCGATATTTGATTTTTCTTTACATTTTCAAGGTTTTAATGGTAGTTTTTTAAATATATAACGTAATTTTAACTTATTTATTACAATTAACTCATTGAATGACACTACAAAACATATGTTCTTATATATAATATTCTAAGGCTTGTTTAAATATCAAATGCCGTTTGTATTTGGTATATCGTTGAAAATGCAAAAGATTGGTTTAAATCACACCAAAACTGTTTTTTCTTTTCTTGACAACAAAGAATCGTCTCCCTTTTCTGAAAAACAAGCTCTAAAAACAAAGACTATAAACAAAATCAAAGATTTTCTTAAATTATCATTGTCATTGATTACATTTAGAGGGTATTTGGTACAGGTTGAGGAGTGAAATTGGGAATGAAAATGAAAAGTCATTCCTTTGGTTTAATCAATAATGAAATTTTGAGTTTATGGAGGAATAAAGTCGTTATATTATACAAAATCAAAGATTTTCTTAAATTATCATTGTCATTGATTAATGGTTAATACTCCTAACTAAAACACCCCCTCAATATGAGAGCTTAAAGAAACAAAATTATGATTAGCTCGATGTTAATGTGTAGTTATAGATCGTCTTTTCCTTCCAACCTAAATTATATCGACACTAAAAACATCAATTTATTAAATCATTAAGATGGCATTTGGATCGCATAATGCATTTGGATTGAATGTAATCTGTCAAAGGAATTTGACTTTAAAAAAACTGGAATGGAATGTTATCAGATTTGGATTCTTTTTGGAACATATCATGGATAGGAAAAATAATGGAAAGCTCAATTGCATTTGTCAATCATGGATAGAGCCATATATAGCACGTTATCTATCACACCTGCAAATAAGAACTATAAATTCAACATAATAATAATTTTTTTTTTGGAAAGGTTCATCTAAACTTTGCCTAGACTATATCCTTGGCAATATAGAACAGAAATTGAAAATTCGGCCGTATGAGACTAAGCCTAGCCACAAGATGCGCATGAGGGGATTCGAACCTGGAGTGAATGGGATACCATTCACATTTCCCACAGGCCTTACCGCTACGCCACAAGCCTTGTGGTTAACATAATAATTTTTTATCTATTCTTTTGGTGGATTTTTTTTGGACCATATCATGGATAGGAAAAATAATGGAAAGCTCAATTGCATTTGTCAATCGTGGATAGAGCCATAGCACGTTATCTATCATACCTGTAAATAAAGACATGGAAACGATTTATGTATATCGTGAAAGATTGTGTGAAAAGTTGATCAGTGGTTAATCTGAATCTTTGATCGCGTTTAATCTCAAGCCTACCTATGAATCGAACTTGATACTAGGATTGATCCGGTGCATCTTATTTCAGTTGCATCTCATCCTAATATGCATTCAAGGATTGACAACCATTTCTCACGTTTCACATATTAACTCAACTTGTCACTATAATCCAAACCTTATGTGTATTTACGAGAATTGATCTAATACATCTTATCTTGGTTGTATCACATCCTTATTTGCATCCAACAGACCTCTCATGCTTATCATGATTACTCAACCTCTCACTATATAATCCAAACCTTGTGTATTATACCTGTTAAATATTTGTATAGCATAGGGACCCCTTTGTAACTTTACTGTCTATTTATTGTTGTGAATACACGCAACCCTAATCACGGGTTTCCACATATTCTTACATGGTATAGAGCCACACAAGAAACCCTACTTTCTTCCCTTTTTTTTCCAGCGGCTGTCACCGGAAACCGTCCCTCCGGTCGCCGGAAACCGTTCTCAGCCGTCGTCCTTCTGCAAGTTTGACGAAAACCTTCGTCGTCATCCTTCGGTACTGCTACTGGTTTCCTCGTTGCCGGAAACCGTCGCCTAGACGAAACCCTAGCGCCGCCGCCGCCGCGTAGACGGAACCCTAGCGCCGGGGTAGTCTGCCACCGCGCCCCTCTCTGCTCCACCGCTCGCATCTATCACGCCGGGTCTGCGTAACCGCCGCGCCGTCTTCCATCTCCGACGAGTACCGCGCCGCCCTCCTCTCGTCGCTGCGCACCGCGCCGCCTTCCATCTCCGACGAGTATCGCCGCGCCGCCCTCCATCTCGTCGCCGCGTAACTGCTGTTCCGCCGCCGTGTAGTTGCTTCCCCGCTGCGCTGCGCCATCTCCTCCACGAACTCGCCGGCGCCGGATCTACTGACTCGTGCCTGCTTATCCACGATCTGTGGAGTCGGTCTTCCTGCCGGATTCCACATCGCCGGCGCCTGAACCCTCTAGGGTTCTTTTCTTGGCTGACTTTTGAGAAAAGCCAACTCCTCACGCCTTTCCTTTTTGGCTGTCCTTTAATATATATATATACCAAAATATATATATATATATATATATTTAAAAAAAAAAACAAAAACAAAAAAAAAACAAAAAAAAGAAGAAGGCTGTTGTTTTTCAGATTTAAAGCTGTTTTTTCTTTTCAGATTACGTGTCGGTACCCTAGCATCACCATTGTTTTGCGCCAGCTACCGTCTGCTATCACTCGTCGCCTGTAGGGTTTGTGGTACATTACTATCCCTCTACCCACGGTTAAGCTTCACGTACATCTGTTTTTTGCACTTTATTAGCTTTATTTTTGTGTGTTTTCATTTTGTTGCAATGACAACCCCTTCCCAAAACAGTACCCTCACTAGCCCCACTGCTAGCCAACTTGTCTTTGCTCTCACAAATGTCTACTCACAATTTAGTTTTAAACTTTCCACCGACGGTTCCAAATACAAACTTTGGCGTCGAATTTTTCTTGATATGTGCAAAGGTGCCAAAGTCCATGGTCACATCACTGGCAAGTCTAAACCTGCTGGTGATGATGATGAGGACTGGGAGGCAATTGACTCCCGCATCAAATCTTGGTTTTACTCTACCTGTGATGCAAATCTATTGCAAATCATCTCGAGTGATAACTGTACTGCCAAAGACCTCTGGGACAAACTTGACGAGTTCTTTCTAAATAATAAGATGTCTCGAATGCTTCAGCTACAAGAGCAATTTCGTAACACCAAAAAGGGTGCTTTGTCCATCACTGATTTCTGTCACCAATTAAAAAATCTGGCTGATGCCCTTGCTGATTGTGACTCCAAAATTGATGAAGTGGAACTTGTCATGCAAATCCTGCGTCAGTTACCTCCCTCATATCACAGCATTGTAGATGTCATCACCAACACCAAACCCTTTCCCTCTTTTCTTGAAGCGAAAAACATGCTTCTTCTTCATGAGTCTCGTGAAGAGTCTCATGAATCCCACACAGATCCTCCCCTTACCTCTTCCGCTGCCTTGTACTCCTCTGCTCAAAATGGAAAACCGAAAACTAAAACTAATAGAGGGAAAAATAATGGGCGTTTTGCTTCCAAAGGGGGGGTAATACTAATGTTTCTGCAAGCTCTCACTCTTTTGCAGGCAATCAGGGACACTTTCAGGCGTACTTTGGGGCTTCTCCTCATGCTCCACCAGCTCAGCCAGGCCTTCTTGGTGCACCTCCTGTGCACTCCTTTGGGGCAGGGGCTCCTCAGCCATCCCCGACGATGTTCAGTGCTCCTCAGAATCTCTCACCGCATGCCTTTCATCCGCCGCCAGTGCCGTCATCCCCGTACCTTTACGGGCAACATCAGTCTCCACACCCAGTGCCTGTTCCATCTCAGTACGGCCAGCCCATGCCGCAGTCCACACCTGTGCCACCGTCTCCTCCGCCTTCCTTTGGAGGTCATGCCGCTCAGTACAGTCAGCCTCAGTATACTGATTTGTCTTCTGTGTTTCAGGCCATGTCTGTTCAGGCGCCTCAGGACAACAATTTTTACATGGATTCGGGTGCAACCAGGCATATGACCTTCAATCAAGGTACAATGCACTCTCTAACTCCTTGTAATTCTAATTTCATACAGGTTGGTAATGGTGCTATGGTTCCTGCTAGATACATTGGTCAATGTACATTACCCTATTCCCTTCACCCCCTTCAGCTTAAAAATGTTTTAGTCTCTGATAAACTAATCAAAAACCTTATCTCTGTTCGTCGTTTTACCATAGATAATTCTGTTTCTGTTGAGTTTGATCCGTTTGGTTTCACTGTGAAGGATCTTAAAACAGGGTCTTTTCTCCAGCGTTGCGACAGTGATCACCATGATCTTTATCCCGTTCTCCCTCCCGCACCTCGGTCTGCTCTTGCCTCGGCTAACGTTGCTGTTTCCTTTGACGTCTGGCATAGACGGCTTGGTCATCCGGGTGCTGCTATCTTCTAGTTCCTTGTGTCGCGCAAGTTCATTGCTTGCTCTAGTCAAACTTCTACTTTATGTCATGCGTGTCAATTAGGAAAACATTATCGTTTACCTTTTTCTTTATCTACTACTAAAACTTCTCGTGTGTTTGAACTTATTCATTCTGATTTATGGACTTCACCTGTTACTAGTTTGAGTGGTTTTAAATATTATGTTCTCTTTTTGGATGATTTTTCTCATTTCTTATGGGTGTTCCCTTTACGTGCTAAATCTGAGGTGTTTTCTGTTTTTAAAACGTTTCGTGCTTATGTTCTAAACCAATTTAAAACGGACATTCAGCTTTTCCAATGTGATAACGGTCGTGAGTTTAACAATCAACCCTTCTTGGATTTTCTTAAAACTCATGGCATCAAAATACGCTTTTCTTGCCCCTATACGTCTCAACAAAATGGAAAAGCTGAACGCACTATTCGCACTATAAATAACACCCTCCGCACGTCCCTCATCCAAGCATCTCTCCCGCCCCAATTCTGGGTTGAGGCTCTTCTTTCTTCTGTTCACACCTTCAACCTACTTCCGTCCACCACCATTCAGTACAAGACTCCATTTGAGGTGTTGTTTGGTTTTTTTCCTACCTATTCTCATTTGCGAGTCTTTGGGTGTTTGTGCTATCCCAACACTTCGCCCACTAGTGCCCACAAGCTTGCTCCTCGATCCTCTGCCTGTGTCTACCTCGGTCCCAGTACGGATCATCGTGGGTATCGTTGCTTAGATCTCATCACACAAAAGGTTATCATCTCCCGTCATGTCAACTTTGATGAAACTCACTTTCCGTTTCCTGACTTCCAGCCTCGTCCCTCTTCGGAAGACTACGACGCGTTTGAAGTTGATGATTCTCTCCCTTCCCTCTCTCCCATGGTCGATACTTTCTCCCCTCCGCCGGTTGCTGGCCCTTCTGCCTCTGTCTCCTCTTCTCAGCCCCCACCCGCTGAACCTTCTGGCACCTCTTCTTCTGCTGAGTCCTCTCAGCCTCCTGCTCCGACTGCTTCCTCAGGTCATCCGATGACCACTCGTTCGCGCACAGGCTCTCTTAAGCCTAAACAGATCTTCAACCTTTCGGTCACTAGTGACATCTCTCCTATTCCTCGGTCTCCTGCTCAGGCCATGTGTGACCCTCATTGGCGGGCCGCCATGGATGCTGAAATGGCTGCCATTCTTTCTAACTACACGTGGGATCTGGTTCCTAAACCCTCTGATGCTAACATAGTTGGCAATCGTTGGCTGTTTCGCCATAAGTTTGACAGCAATGGACGCCTTGAGCGTTACAAAGCCCGTCTTGTTGCTCAGGGATTCTCACAGCAACCCGGACTGGACTTTGATGACACTTTCAGTCCTGTTGTCAAGCCTGCCACTATTCGCACGGTTCTAAGCATCTCCATCTCCCGCAACTGGCCTATTCATCAGCTTGATGTTAAGAATGCCTTTCTTCATGGTGATCTCACTGAAACTGTTTACATGCGTCAGCCTCCTGGCTATATAAACAGTTCTTTTCCCGATCATGTCTGTCGCCTACGCAAGGCTCTTTATGGCCTTAAGCAGGCACCTCGTGCGTGGTATCATCGTTTTGCTGTCTACCTTTCCTCTCTAGGTTTTCTTAGCAGTAAGACTGACACCTCTCTTTTCACGTACCATCGTGGATCTGATACTATCTACCTCCTTCTTTATGTCGATGACATTATTCTTACTGCCTCATCTCCTACTCTTATTTCCATGGTTATCTCTAAGTTATCCTCTGAGTTTCCCATGTCTGATTTGGGTCCGTTATCTTTCTTCCTAGGAATCGCTGCGTCTCGTAGCAAGTCCGGACTCTTTCTTTCTCAATCTGCCTTTGCTCAAGAGATTCTAGCACGAGCTGATATGGTCTCGTGTAATCCCTGCAGCTAGTACTCCGGCTGACACCAAAACAAAGCTTGCTGTTGATGGTGAGCATGTTCCTGATCCTACCTTATATCGAAGCCTTGCTGGTGCCCTGCAGTATCTGACCTTTACTCGTCCTGATATTGCCTATGCCGTCCAACAGGTCTGTCTCTTTATGCATGACCCGCGTCTTCCGCATCTCAATGCGCTTAAACGCATTTTACGGTATTTAAAGGGTACTCTGTCTCATGGTCTTCATCTTAAGGCGTCAGCCGTTGATCGCTTGGTTGCTTATTCAGATGCCGACTGGGCCGGGTGTCCTAATACACGTCGGTCCACCTCTGGGTTTTGTGCCTATCTGGGTGACAATCTCGTATCTTGGTCCTCTAAACGACAGCATGTTGTTTCCCGCTCTAGTGCCGAGGCCGAGTACCGGGGGATAGCCAATGTAGTTGCTGAGACTGCTTGGTTGCGAAATCTCCTACTCGAGTTGTGTTGTCCTCTCTCGCGTGCCACTGTTGTCTTTTGTGATAATGTCAGTGCCATGTATCTAGCATCTAACCCTGTTCAGCACCAGAGAACCAAGCATGTGGAAATTGACTTACATTTTGTTAGGGAGCGTGTTGCGATTGGTCATGTGCGTGTTTTGCATGTTCCATCAGCCTATCAGTATGCAGATATTTTTACAAAGGGCCTACCCTCTAGTTTGTTTCTTGATTTTAGAGATAGTTTGAACATTCGTGTTCCCCCTGTTCAAACTACGGGGGTGTGTTAAATATTTGTATAGCATAGGGACCCCTTTGTAACTTTACTGTCTATTTATTGTTGTGAATACACGCAACCCTAATCACGGGTTTCCACATATTCTTACAATACCGGTGATTATGGCTCTACTGCTTATGTTTTAGAGCATCTTCAATAGACAACAGTTATGCTAAATTTTTCGAAAATAGAGTAAAACTCCAACAGCTATTCTATTATAGCAACTCCAACAACTATTCTATTATAGCAACTCCAACATTGTTCCTATTGGTTAGAGAGTATTAAAATAATCATTTTCTCTAAGGCCATCCTTAACTGTACCCCTCATACACCTCATACCTACTGCCACCTTAGCTCCACATTAGCTTTACCAACACCATACCATACCATCCTTAACCGTACCAATTCCACACCACTCTAAATAATTAATTAAAAAAATAAAAGAAAAAGAAAAGAAGAGAGAGATAGAGAGAAAGGAGAGAGAGGGGGTGGGTTGGGGTGGCTTTCTTCAACCGGCATGGGGTGCCCGTCTCCTTCCCTGCCGGTGTGGTACCGCCTGGGCACGGCGATGTTGCTGCCCATACCGGTCCGGTACCGCCCCCATACCGGCCCATTGCGGATGGCCTAATAAGCATTTATCTTTAATTAATCCTATTGGGCATTTTAATAATAATAATAATCATATTTAATAAATTTTTACAACCCCTCTCCTCTTTTCCCTATTTTAACATGGAGGATGGCATAGCTGTTAGAACAACAAATATGTTAAAGATCTGTAACACCCCATTATCTAGAGTGGTTATTATTATTATTATTATTACTAGTATTCTTATTCTTATTATTATTAGTATTATTATTATTTTTATCAGATAATTGTTGAGAGGAAACAAGTTAGATTAGGATAGGGATAGATGTAGCTTAAGTACCCCACCCTTAGGCTATCTCCCTGTTATCCTTAGAGTTCGTTGAGAAATTCAAGGAGATTTGAGAGAGAGAGAGAGAGAGGCTGTCGGAAAGAGGGAACCCGCCGGAGAAGGGAGATCGACGCGAGAGGTAGCGTTTGGTTGTCGTTTGCTTAGGTAACTCCCTTTTATCTCTTATCGTGCACTAGGGTTTCGTTTTCGTAAGTTTTCCGGCGGCTTTTGGTGGTGGTGATATGCGCCGGCTGTGGCCGGCGATGTTGTGTTGGGGGTGGAGGCCGACAGCAGTCGGCTGCCTTAGTGGTTCGACGGGGTGGTGGCGTAGTCAGAGTCGCCGTAAACGGCGGTGGTTGTAGTCGTTCACGCCGGCAAGGGCCGCGGTGGCGACTTGGGTTGTTTGCGCTGACGAGAAGGCCATAGTGTCGTCTTCGAGGGCGATGGTAACAACCTGAGGAGACCGCGGCTTGTGTTGGTGGTCGTCTCCGTCAGTCGCCGGTGCACCGGCAACGTGGGGGCTTTGTAGCGCCGGCGAAAGACCGCCGTGCAGTCCTGTTGTGTCCGACGAAACCGAATCGCCGGCTACTGTGGTCAAACCCAGCGGCGACGGCTATGGTGGTACAGCGCGGTGGTCCGGCGGTGTTCGCTGCCGGGATCCACTTAGCAGGGCAGCAGTGGCTGCCATGGTGGTCTAGATGCGGCGGTGGCAGCAGCTACCGGTGTGTGTTAGGGCTTCGTTTAGGTGTCACGGATGGCTTTGCTCGGCGGCTGTCCGGCGAGCCTCGCGGTGGCTGTTTGGGAGGCTGTCCAGGGGTCTCGCGGCGGCTGCTTGGCGGCTGTCCGGTTGGTTGTTAGCGCTACGGGTCGGGTCACGGTCAAACCGTTTAAGACCCGTCCGTCAACCGCATTACTTGTGGTTGTTTTGTTACTCGTTTGTATTAAATAGGATTACTCGAGGGAGTTATGGGAAGTGTTAAATGGGGTAAAACCCCAACTCTTGGATTAATTCTCGTACAAAATCATTAAAGGTTATTCGTTAATTTATTTCAGAATTTCGATAGCGTTTTGCTTTGTGTGTTGTTTTTCGCGTGAGTAAGGTGAGTTACTTTATGTATGTTTATGGCGTGGTTTGTACATGTACGTTGTTTATGTATAAAAAGGGAACCACATGCCCTTGGTGAGTTGTGGGGGCCGACCCGTGTCCAAACTGACGGGAGCTTATTTGTGAGGCCTCGCGAGAGTCATGTATTATTGGTTATTAAATATTGATATTGATATTGTTTGCATGTTGACGATTAAGGCCGGTTGCGGTATGTATACATGCTATGTGCGTAAGCGTATATATAGTAGCTAACTAAGTGTTTTGCTTATCCCGATAGTTGTTCCCCTTTTCAGGTGCTAGCTCGGCCAAGGATAAGGGCAAGACCCCAGCTTGACTCCGGCGACCGAGATTCCAATGACGTTGACCTTATGACTCGATTTTCATTAAATTATAGGGAACTTACTTTTGTCAACATTTCTGCATAAAAGTTGTTTTTATTTATTTGGATCCATTGGTAAAAAAAACTTTATATTCTTTTTAGAAATTATTTTCTTTATAATTGATTATTTATTTTAAAAAATACTGTTCTAGGAAAGTGATGTTACAACTTGGTATCAGAGCGTGGTTTAAGAGAATCAATGCGCACGTTTACGAGCGTGCGTGTGGTTGGACTTAAACCAGGGATTTTTGGGACAAATAGCGAGTTAATGGTCGGAATCATCGGCGGGAGCGTCCAGATGGGGGTGAGCTATACTATATGGATAAACATGTATCGTATGTTAATTTAGTTGTTGATTATGAACCACATGCTATGATTATGTATCGATTGTGTATGTAAAACAGATTTGTTAATTATTTGAGAAATTATATGATTGGTTGATGTGTGGGTGCCTGCTTAGTCATTAGGTTGAGGTTTGGTCATTAGGTTGAGGTTTAGTCATTAGGCTGTGGACGAGCGGATCGAGGCGGCCTTCACTGCACGCGGGTCGGGAATGGGCAGCACCAGTCATGGACAGAGCCGGGCTAGCACGTTCAAGGACTTCATGGCATGCCAGCCGCCACACTTTGAGGGTAAGAAGGACCCATAGCCTGCTACCGATGGGTTGCTGCCGTGGAGGGTGCTTTCTGCACCAGTGCTTGCCCAGAAGGTATGTAACACCCGCAATTTTCGATTGTAATATCGACTCTTTGATAAAATTTGGAAAATAGAATTTTGGATCAAAACCTATATTTTCTGGTTTATATTGGTAGAGAATCCAATTACGAGTCCAACGGTTCTTTCGGAATCGAAAACGGAGTTGTAACGAAAAAGTTATGGCCGAAACAAGATCTCACCCATCGCACAGCACCTTAGTGACCGCTAAGACTTGCTCTAGCGATCGCTAAGACCAAGGGATCAACATTCTGTCTTCTGAAATCACACTTAGCGATCGCTAAGTGTGCCCCTTAGCAACCGCTAAGGGGCTGTCAGATGCAAGACGGGTTAAATACCCTTCATTCTCCTTTTTGGCACATCTCCTTCAATTCTCATCCATTTTAGACGATTTTTCTTCCTACATTTCCCTCTTTCCAAGCTCTTCAAGGCTAAAAGGGTGGATTGACTCTCAAGATAACAAGATTTGGTGGCTAGATCTCCTCCACCTTCATCTTCTCCACCTCTCAAAATCCCAAACCTCCATTGTTGGATCTTGGTGCTTCTCCATTCTAGGGTTTGTTCAAGATCCGGCTAGGTAAACTTATCTAAACCATTTTTGGGTTGGTTAATGTACATATAGAAGTTATCGAACTAACCTAGGGTTCGATTTACTTGATTTTAGGTTCGTGCTTACTATTTGACCTAGATCTTGGATTTGGGGATTTTTGGTTACAAACCCTCAAGGAGTTCTCTATATGGTTTTAAAGTGTAGATCTAATGTTGTATGATGTGGTTAGAGAACTAATTCAAGGAATTAACTCCTTATCAGTTTAGGTGTTGCTCAAGCTTTAAGCTAGGGTTTTGGTGAAAATTGGGGCGTTTGGCTTTACAAGCCCGAGGTGAGTTGCTAAAATCGTTTTGTTAAAACTGAGAGCACATCATCTTGTTTGATATTACGTGTCTTGCTCGATATTTATGGATACATATGTGTTTGGATGAAATGCCTAAATTTCTAGGTTTAGGATTTGCCATGAAATGAATAAGTGATGATTCTCGTATGTATGGCTTAACTTGGATTATTGTATACATGGAATAAATCATTTTATGCTACGAATGCGTGAGGTATGTCCATGTGAATATGTGATGAATGTATTTGTGAAAGATACGTGTTATTATGTATGCCACGGAATGATGCGAAAGAATTCAATTCCGAGCATGTTGGCTTGTATGAAGTAAATGAAAATATTGAGACTTGAATTAATGGTTGAATGATATGGAGCACCGCCAGTCAAAAGGTGGGATGCTATTGGCCACTAGTCAAAAAGTGGACCGGGATGTCACTAGTCAAAAGGTGAGTACCCATGTTTTTACGCAAACATAATTGGACAATGTGACACTAGTCAAAAGGTGTACATTGGGCCGTTTTTGAAATGAGATTGTTTTAAAGTGGCACTAGTCAAAAGGTGTGCACTTCAAGTTTACACGAGTTCGACTCAGTCTTGGATGACACTAGTCAAAAGGTGTGCACCTATGTCCCTCGCCATTCGTGTGGCCGCGAATGTGCCTGGCCTCTGAGGTTGCCTATTTGAGTCTTCGTAGGAGGACGGCAACGGGGTGTCTCGACTCTGAGGTGTAACTTGCTTGGTGAAAGTGGGTCGCTCCCACGGCTTTCAAAGATAAAAGATAAACCGGTTTAACATGGTGCATTTTGTTGTTAATACACTTTCGTATATCTTACATGGCTTAACATGCTTTTATATGTATGATGTTTATTTGATACAACTCACTAGGCTCCTTTAGCCTAACACTTGCTTGGTGTCGATGTGTCTCTCAGGTACAAGGGATGCCGTTCCTAAGTAGGTGCCGGGATTGAGAGTGAGCTTTGGGGAAAGTGTGAAGAGACCGGTCCTTTAGACCGTGCAGGCATTGACAGATTGACAACCCTTTTTGTAGTCTCTTCCCTAGATAGGATTGAGACTAGATGGTTGTCACATTATTTATTTAGATTACAAACATTGTAATTATACACTACTATTATACCCCTGTTTTTGGGAAGAGCTCACGCTTTGGCGTATATTTGTACTAACACCTTTCGTAAATGAAGGTTTTTGTTTACTCCAATTTTTCGGGTGTTACAAGTTGGTATCAGAGCTTTAGTTTAAGAGAACTAGGTAATCACTGTAGTATGCCTAGACTTAAACTCGACAAGTTAGTGAATATGACGCCGACCGTGGGTAGAATCTTAGGTGGGGAGAGTGATAGGATTACGAATTCACGTTTATTCGGAGTTATGATGATAGCAACGAGAAGCTTAGGTACGATTAGTTCATAAATCACCTAGCTACTGATCTATGAATGCATTGTACGCGAGTGTTTGAGTAACTATTATTATGAGGACGATAAATGTTAAGGTTCGTAAAGTAGTCTATTCTTATCATATTCTCGTGCGTTGTGTGACAGATCGTTATGGCGAACACTCGTAGTCAGACGGGTGCCGCGCGAGAACCACCCGACCAAACCGCGTCAACCGCCGACCATCATGCGTGAACCGATGTGGTTGAGAGCCCACCGAGGCTTTCGGTCCTAGGTGGGAGGACAGAGTTTATTCCAAGGGTCATCCTTGAGGATCGAAACCCGGTAATAACCGAGGTAACTCCGGAGATGAGAATCTTCGATAACGTGATGAAGGGCGTTACTGAGGCCATGTCTAAGCAACAAGACTCGTTCGCCAGAATGTTGGAAGAGCGAGACGCTAGTCACCGCCGCCACGAGGCGGTGGGAGAGAATGCCGGTATTGGGTCGGGGGACGCGGCGGTAGTGGTGGTCACCGAAGAAACGCGGATGACCAGAGATAAAGAGAAGGCGAAAGGGAAGGGGTGTTCTTACAAGAACTTTTTGGGATGCAAACCCCCGGAGTTCCACGGATGTAATGAGCCAATAACATGCTTGTATTGGCTTCGAGAGATGGAGATGGCATTCGAGGCAAGCGAGTGTGACGACTCCCAACGAGTCAAGTTCGCTTCACATCTTCTCAAGGGTGAGGCCCTAACTTGGTGGAACTTGACCCGTACTTCTCTCACGCCGGAAGTGCTAGCTAGACTCCCGTGGAACGAGTTCAAGAAGAAGATGCTCGAGAAGTATTGTAGCGAGCGTGCTCTCGACAAGATTGAAGATGAGTTCCGAGGGATGAAGAAGGGCGATTCTCCCGTTTCGGACTATGCGAAGGAATTCTTAGAAAGGTTGGGAATGGTGGAACACTTAGCCCCCGATGAAAAGGCGAAAATAAAGGCTTACGTGCGTGGGCTACCGGCCGAGATGAAATCGGCGGTTAGAATCGCAAGGGTTACTACCTTGCACGAAGCTATTGAAGAGTCGTTGAGAGTAAAAGACGATATCGCCCAAGCTCGAGCGGAACACTACCAAGCCGGGCAGAAGAGGAAAAGGGAAGAACCGACGGAACAACCACGTCCAACTAAGACAACTAATGATGAGAGACGAGCGGAGCCTCGTCGCGATTTATGGTGGTGCCATAAGTGCCGGACCAAGCATCATGGGCTGTGTCGCCGCGAACCTCCATCAGACCCTATCAGCTGCAGTAAATGCGGGAAACGGGGCCATATGGCTCGAGATTGCTCCATCCGGGGACTAGTTTGCTTCGAATGTAAAGAACCGGGGCATTTCATGAGAGATTGCCCAAAGCTAATGAGAGGACAGGTCGGAGCCTTGAGCGAGCCTAGTGCAAGAAAAGACAACCAATCAAGGGCACCGAGTCGAGCATTTCAAATTACTGTTTATAAGGAGACGGAGAAGACTGATGTAGTATCGGGTAACCTTCTTGTTAACTCCTTGCATGTGTACATTCTAGTTAGTACGTGTGTCGCTCGTTCTTTTGTGTCAGATTCCTTTCGCAAATCTTTCCTACATTTGTCAGCATCTTAACCGATGTTTTAGCCACGAAAGTAACAATTGAGAAGCAGGTAATATTTTTGGGTAGTGCCATGATAGGTGTGTTGATCCACGGGGGAACAGGCTTTGGTGAATACCTAAAGTGTCATCTTTAGGATTGAATGGATTAGATAACTATTTTCTTGTCCCATAGATTATGAAAAGCTAGGACGTGAGGTGATCTAGTAGTTAATCATGGAACAGGAAGAGTACAACGGTCCTAAGGGGGATTAAGTGTGTTAGTAAGAATATTATAGTTTGAACAAAGGGTGCAAGTGAAATGTGGTGATGTTGGCTTAGGAAGAAACTTTTATAAGGATAAAGGGATTTGAAAGCGCTACTTATAGTCGAGTCGATGCACGATGGAGGTCTCATAGGTAAGATAGTAACATCTTGTGCCAACTAGGCGTACAATTCATTGATATAATGAGAAGTATGGTGCGGTTAGGTAATGCACCCAAGTATTGAATTAATTTGAGATTTGGTGGGAATCTGTACTCGGAAGTCGAGATTAGATCACCCGAAGTGACGAGTACGATTTTTGTAGGTGCTAGAGTGTTTGGAAAATTATGGTTGTGTCTACTAAGTTAATTTTTAAAACCTCGATCGTTGTGAGCTTAGTCGAATAGTGATTTCATGAACGAAATAATAGTTGTTATGTATGGCTAAGTATCGAGAAAACGTCACCTTTGGTGCAAGAGTGATGATGTCGTGAATTACTAAGGGTATTGCATGCCGTGAGAGAGGTGCGAGATACCGATATGTTAAATTGTCATAGAAAGATAAGCCTTCTAAGAGTGAAATATGATCTTGAAAACGTTGCCCATAATTGATTTAAGGAGGAATTGGTATTTAGAAATTCAAGATTTAGTCACCTAAGGCAAAGTTAGAACTGCGTAGGTGATTAGACAATGGAAGCGCTATGATAGTGCGTATGTGGAAATTTATGGATTAGTGGAAATTAGCAATGTGCTAAGTGAAGAAACTTAACTCTCTTATGGTATTCATAGGCGAGTAGATGGAATTTTCGAGGTCCTTTGAGAATTAATGGCGACGGCTAGACGCCGTTAGGGAGAGTACGGAGACATTCCTTGGTGGTAAAGTGACTCTTGGTAGTAAAATGACTCTTAGTCGAGTGATCGACTTCAATAGGAGGCGAATGAGGTATGGTACCTTGAACCATGGAAATTTAGTCGACTTGGTTTGGCTAAATTATGCAAAGAGTTAGGGTTGCGTGTTCAAGTGGGTTTTATCTTTATAAAAGAGTTATGTAACAGCCCAGGCGACCGTGGTTCGATATTGTCCGCTTTGGAGACACAGGGCCCTAACTGGTCACCCCTACTCCCTCACGGTTTTGCTTTGGAGTTGCCCAGTCCAGGTCACAACCCAAAACGCGTCTCACCAGGTGAGGTATCAACACACCTTATATAGAAGAGAGAGATAGAGAGAAAGAAGAGAGAGAGGGGGGGAGGATCGTCGGCTTCCACGAACCGAAGCCCTCCTACCCGAAGTCATGCCGCGGCGGTGTTCATCATTGAACCCGTCGGCTTGGACGAGCCCGATGGCAAGCCGAAGGCAACCCGCCTTCCAGAGTGCTTGGCCTTATCAAAATGTTATAAACTTTGTATTTTTTTTCTCTCACTCATCGAACCATCTACACATACATATTTTGGTTGATTTAATAAATATTGCATTTATTTTGATATTAATTGCTCAAATCTTATCATTATATTTGAAGCTAATATTACTCTAAATGATTAAAGGCTTTGGACTTATTCTTGTTGTTTGATATAACTGCCAAATAAGAGAATGCATATTTTTTTTCTTTTCGGTTCTTATCTCTTATCTTTTTGAGTTAACTGATTTATATTATATTAGACCAAATTAAATTTTATTCATTTTAGCTGTGTTTAGTTAATTTTATTTAATTGGGTCTTTTATCATATAATCTTTTATTTGGATACTCTCAATACAATATTGATATGTTAATTGTATTAATATTAGTTATTTATTAGGACCATTTATTTGATTGATCATAAAAATTTACTAATATACTGTTATAAAAAATAGGGTGAATTGCATCTATATCCTTAGAAATTTAAGTAAATTACACCTATATCCTTACAACCTTTTAAACTACATCTATATCCTTGTAAAACTTAAATAATTACACTTATATCCTTCTACCTATTTTATTAATTTTGAAACTATTTTAAAATCATTAATAAATATCTTTAATATAATTTAAATATTAAATCCCTAATCTACCCTTATCCTACTAAATTGAAATCCTTTATCCTTCTCTTTTCCATCTTCAAATTGCCAACCCTAATTCTCCATCTCCATATCACCATCCCATCTTGAATAAAATTAAGGAATTGAGAACATTTAAAAAGGAAAATGAAGCACCACCGCCTTCATGGATGACGACCACCGCCACTTTGTAAGACTCTTCGTTTCACCCAGGTATGATGAATTAAATTCAAGGTAACTGCTCTATATATATATATAATCAATTCTATAAATTGTTCCAGAGATGCAAAAGTATCATTAAAATGCCTTTTTTATAAACACTTTATTCATTTTACTTTCTTGTTTATCATACAATCTAGAGTAAATTATGAATTTGGTCCCTGTGGTTTTCATTTTGTGTTGGATTTGGTCCCTAGCTCTGATATCATTAAGGGTAAAAAGATCATTTTCAAATTCTTCTTATTTTAAGATTAAATTTGTTATTCTTTTTCTTTTGTCTTTTAGTCACACCAATACCATAATGACATGTGTATTGTTGACCAAGAAAAAAGAAACACAAACCACCCACCTCCATCATCCTCTTGGTGTCTTGGTGATGATTTTTTCCGGCGTACTCCATTTTTCCGGCGAACGGCGGTTGATGAAAATGAGAAAATCCCTTCCATATGTCATATCCATTTTTGATTCAAGTTTGTTTCGAGAAAACACACCCCACGTTTGGTATATTGCTATTTATATATAATTTCTTCATAGCTTCAAGGCTAATCCATTCCATCTGCATTCTGCAATGCATGCCTAATTTATAATGCATGCCTAATTTATAGGTTTTAAAATTTGAGGGTCTTAAAATTTGAGGGTCTGGAAGAAGAAAAATAGGATGATGGAGGTGGGTGGTTGTGTTTGTTTTTTCTTGGTCAACAACACACAGTGGCGGATCCAGAAATTTTGGTTAAGGGGGTCGGAGTTTAAATAACATAGTTATGAGAATTGTTATTGCCGCTATTGGTTCCGAAAGTTAACATTTTTCTTTTCAGTTCGTTATTATCTTTTTTTCTAGAGAATTAATATAACAATTTCTTTTGGAACCTCGTTTTGTTTTCTTAGTGAAATAACAAAACAATTAATGTTTAGCCTTAAAAAATTAACAACTTAACAATTAGACAACAACAACTAACACTAACCCCAACAATTACTAATAAATATTTTGGAGTTAAAAATAAAGATGTAATTTATTTAAATTTTGATGGAATACTTTTTTTATAAAGACAATTATATATTATTTTATTGTATTAACATGATTCAATGATTCTCGTTAATGTGAATGTGTTTATTGATTAGTTTATAAAATTTAAAGAGTTTTAAAAAATTGTATATATACAATAATTACTTGTAACTAACTTGAAATATAAGAATTAAAAGATTATGCATCACCAAATAATACTAATACTAGTTTGTTAAGACTTTTATCTAATAGATCATAATATACTAACAAGTAACAATTTTCTTCCATAGTATCATTGAACTTGTGATGTCTGCTGTTTGGAGTTTAGTTTACTTAGACTCAACTTTTTTATAAACATAAAGGTTTTGATTAGAATTAGTGTAAAGTTGGAGGGTCATATCAAACAAGATTGGGGGGTCAAAACTTGCAAAATGGTGGTAAAATATAAAATATAGTATATAAACTACCATTAATGTGAGGATGTTATGGGGGTCAATTGACCCCCAACTACAAGCATAAGTCCGCCCCTGACAACACACATGTCATTATGGTATTGGTGAGACTAAAAACAAAAGAAAAAAGAATAACAAATTTAATCTTAAAATAAAAAGAATTTTGAAATGACTTTTATACCCTTAATGATATCAGAGCTAGGGACCAAATCCAACACAAAATGTAAACCACAAGGACCAAATCCATAATTAACGAAGTTTAGGGACCAAATCCATAAAAACCACCAAACCACAGGGACCAAATTCGTAATTTACTCTACAATTTATTTAGTATTGGGTTTTATCATATTGCTTCTAATCACGTCATATAAATCTAAATGCCTATTAAACCCATATCTATATTGCAATTCTATATAAATCTAAATGCCTATTAAACCCATATCTATATTGCAATTCTGAAATATATTTTATTTGACTAAAAGATGATGTGGTGTAGTGGTGGTGGGTTGGCATACCTGGGGATGGGGATTAGGGTTGAGAATTTGAAGAGAAAAAGAGAAGAATAAGGGTTTTTGATTTAAAAGGATATGGGTAGATTGGGGATTTAATATTTAAATTATATTAAGGATATTTATTAATGATTTTAAAATAGTTTCAAAATTAATAAAATTGGTACAAGGATATAGGTGTAATTACTTAAGTTTTACAAGGATATAGATGTAGTTTAGAAGTTTGCAAGGATATAGATGTAATTACTTAAGTTTGTAAGGATATAGATGCAATTCTCCCAAAAATATAATAATCAGTTATTATTTACACGAACATTTAACTCGTTTTGTTGCTTTACTTTAATTATTCGAGCGAATTGCTTTTAATTATGAATGTGCTCAATGATTGTTTGTTACCACATAATAGTTTGATGTTTATCTTATTTATAATGTTGATGGTTTAATCTTGAATTTAGTCTTACAATTATCTTCTATGTATAATATACTAGTTGTGTACCCGCGCGATGCAGCGGAATGTAAAATCTGGATAACTGAAAACAAAAATGTAGGGTAAATCTTGAATAAATGTAAGCGAGAAGACCAATCACAACACAAAAACACGTATTCAAATATGTCTATTCAAGGATTGTTTGTTTACGTCTTAACAACTCCATTAAATGTAGGCGAGAATACCAATCACGGCACAAAAACATGTTCAAACATGTCTATCTAGGGGTTTGTTTGTTTACTTCTTAACAGCTCCATTAGGCAAAAAAAAAAAGGTTTGTCATTTAATGGATCTAAAACCATCTGAATAATTTTGTAATTTGTATGTTAGGCTTCTATTTAAACCTTGGATCTTTTTCTCATTGCCTCTTCCTACTCCTAACATTCCTTAGAGTATCTTCAACTGTTTTGCTAAAATAACAAAAAATTGGTTTTCTCTCACTAATTTGTTATAATAGAAAAAACTTCAAATTTTTCTAAGTTTAGAAATTTCCCTAAAACTTGATAGTATGAGAGAGAAATGAACATTTTATTCAATCCAACCAATGAAATTTAATCTTTATAATTATATTTTTAGTCATTTTTTTAAATGCATTAGGATGATAAATTATAGATTATTTTAGTAATATGATATAATGATAGTTTTTCTAAAATAGCAAAGCTATTAGAGATGAGAAAAAATAGTTTTAGCAAATTTTACTATTGATTCTCTATTTTAGAAATTGGAAATGCTCTTACACTTCCATCTACAATCTTAGGAACCACCACACCTATTTAATAAACACCAAATGATCCTTCTCTCAACTCCTAAATTCATTCTCTACAATTATCAAACATCCATATTTCATTTTGTACTATATCATAAGAGCATATTAATCATTCTAACCACTTAATAATGCAACTCTAAACAATTCAACAATTGTCAACCCTTTTTTTTACCAGCAACCAAGTTCTTTAATACCCAAAACCAAAATGAAGAGAATACAGGGAAGTACAATGTCTCCAGCAGTAAAGCATCAAAGTTACAAACCTAAAAGTACCCATAGAAAAACAGAAAGAACTTAACTTTCTGGTATAACCCCGAACAAAAAAATGATCAGCTGCAAAAATTAACCCATCAACCGGAACCACACGAAGTAAACTTATAAGATATAAGCCTCAAACGCAGCAGTTCCCAAACGAGCAGTACACCATGAACACAGTCAGCATCATCCACAAACTCGATCTCCCCTGTGCAGTAGTCTCGAACGAACACAACAGCATCGACAAAGCAGTACCCAATCCTATTATCGCCCTGCCCCAGTTACACCTAGAAATGCCTCTAGTACCAACCTGAGACTGTCAAAACCGTCGGGCATAAACCAGCAGCCTTACTTTCTTGCCAAGACCTCTGTGGTTGTCAATGTAATCTGTAGCCATTCAGGTTATAAACCAAATGGGTCGGTTAGCGACGATCTCCACTCCATTACCAACTCTCTATCCCTTTTTGTCAAACTGCCTCTAAGTAAGAGCCTTGATGGCTGTTTAGATATGAACATGTTCTCTCTAAAATAATATGCAATTTTTTCACCAAAACACCTTATACATGCAGCATGTTAACAAAAAAAAACTCAACTCACGTCAATCTACTATGCAAACTAAAAAACACCAATCATCAATATAAGTATATAACAACCGTCGTATGATATTTATAGGTTAGAAAACGACTACTGAGAAATAAACACATGTAATGCAATTCCTTTGCAAACTTGTATCAATTTATAGTTTCAAACACAAAAACTCAAAAATAAAATAAATAATTCATTAGTGTGTAATGTTGTGTGAGCCCCTAAAGTCAGTTCAATACGTCCTCTTCGTAAGCCTCTTAGGCATTGACAGTAACTTCATAAAATGAATCACAATTATCAAAACAGCAAATCAAAAAACTAAAAAACAATTACAAAAAAACCATCAAAAATATTAAATTAAAATAAGCAAAATCTCACATTTTGGCCTAATGTCAAAATCTACAAAATTATTAATGTTATTCATGTTTCATAATCAAAGTGATTGCAAGATATCTAATGGATTTTGTCAAAAGGGTGTAAATAGCCTAAGGTTTGTAGGGACTCAAGCAATCCACATGATTCCCCTTCTTACCTGGAAGTCCACAAGTGTTTTTGCAATTTACTTATGAATAATGAAATATTAATATAACATTTTCAACAAAAGGAAACGTTTGAAAATACCAATCCTATGCTGCCATGATAACGAGATTTCATGTGTACAATATATTTTGTCTTCATAAATTACACCTTATCTATTGTCTATGTATATGGTTGAACCAATTCATCCTGATTTTAATATATTGGATTCGATCTAAACTTAAAACAACTTTAGTATAAATATGAATATCCAATTTAAAGACTCTTTTGCTAGAAAGGTACAAGAATATACCTAAAATCCATCAATTTCATATTGACCCTAAACCAACCTCATGAAAAGGTACAAGAAAATGCCTTGAGATTTTTGAGACGACACATCAATCACAATCTTCATATGGAACATCAACACCTAGAATCCCCCAAGAACCGTGGGACATCCTGAAAAAGAAAATTAGGATGTATATTACCGTATATTTCCTAATCTAATCATATAATGGAATGAAACTCACTCGATTAGAAGGTGATTGATTTCAACAACAAAATAAATTGTTGTGTCTCAAAAAGCAACTCAATCTTCGTGACATGAAACTCACAGAATATTATAAAATTTATAACATTATTTCCACCCTTTTATATACCATCATGTTTTAAGCTTTCATAGAAAATTAAATACATTCAACTAGAAACATCCAAAGAATTGTGAGATGTCCTAAAAAGTTGAATCGATAGTATTAACCAATATATACTTCCCCAATGAATCGTATAGCGTAATGAAACTCGCTTACTCGATTACAAGAGGTAATTGATTTCAACACAGAGATGTTGTATCTTAAAATGTGTCTTAATCTCTGTGTCAAGAAACTCACAGAAGATGACATAATCCATAACATTATTTCCCTCTTTTATATAC
This sequence comes from Centaurea solstitialis, assembly GCA_030169165.1. Taxonomy (NCBI): domain Eukaryota; kingdom Viridiplantae; phylum Streptophyta; class Magnoliopsida; order Asterales; family Asteraceae; genus Centaurea; species Centaurea solstitialis. The sequence goes on from CM058043.1 coordinate 72,722,629, forward strand.
CAACAAACATACTAATGAACTACTAGAAGTTGGAATATAACTTTTAGACATAATGATCAACCTACTGCAAGTGGTTGAGAGACATAACACTGCCTTTTTGAGTGACAAAGACTAGACATTTCGGGATAAAGAAAAATTCCCCAAATCAATAATGAAAGCATTAGAGGTGGAAACAACTCCCAAGGATTGTGAGTTAACAAAATTTCACGCATGTGACATCTATGAGCCATGTGGATGAGATCCTCAAAGGTTCAGGGTCAGGGTAAGAGTCAGAAAAAAGATATTTCAAAATCTAGAGCAAATATACAACTATTGCCTCGGGTAATAATGGACAAGTTAAAAATAAACATTGGTACATATGTGCTACCACTAAATACTAGTTATTTTAAAGCATCTTTTTAAACTAGATCATTGTTTTAAAACTTAAGGTATCAAATTGAATATAACTATTGTGTATGTAAAGAAATACATCAACACAAATACAAAGATCTAATATTCTCCGTTCCGTTTAGGAATGTATCGAGGAGAACTTAAGTTTGTGGGACCTCCCACGTAATTTAAAGAAATAAACTAATTTTCCCCCAACATAATACTTAGACGATGAACTGTCATCTTAATGGAAACTTTGTTAAGACATTTGTATCATTTTTAAATTATACGAACGAGAATGGGTATATATACATTTTTTTTTAACGGATGGGTATATATACATTAACTCTAATGATATGAAAGGAATATATATTAGAGAAATTAGTGTGTCATTTAGTGGATTCTCTAGTTTATTAAATAATATTTTGTCACTATAAAGCACTTTGGGACAATGATGTATACATGTTTTGACATAACCATGTGGGCACCATGGTCATGACATAGAGATCCATGTATTGAAAATACACATAGACACATTATTCGATTGAAAGGCAAAATGAAACAATTAACCAAATTGCAATTGTTGACTTCTGCAGCACAAGAAGCAACACCACTATCATAATATGCCCTCTCGAATACCTATAACTTATATACCCCAATCCTTAGCTAAGATAGGAATGAGACCATCCTAAAACTAAGGATATAATACAAAATATTTCATTCTTATAACAAATACAAGGTTATATTTATGGACATAAAAATCCAGAAAACGGGTCATTAAAGTACTTTATGGTTCTGGTTTCGACGCGATGAACGCATGTCATATTATTGTCCACATGAATTGTTGCATTCGTAGCACTAGTTATATGTCTAAGGGCTCACCACCCTGATTGTCTCATCAAGTCTACATGACTTAGAATGCTAGAGAATTTACATCATAAGAACTTGATGGTTATTGCATATATATATATATATATATATATATATTATAGTGAGATAAATGTAAAGTCTCCTATGCCCCATGTGCAGATATAAAATGGTCTCATAGAGTAGTAGAAGTTGTCATCAAAAGAATGTAGATGATAACTATAGCATTGGTTATGCGCACCAATTTACATACATATACATGGGTTTTGCAATATTAAATGCAATTTTACCAATTTGTTGTTAGACCCACTACTAGCCAACCAATATCATGCATACCAGTTGGTAACTGAATATAAGCCTGATCTTTTACATTTATGCATGTTTGGTTGTGCAGTATATGTGCCAATTGCGCTCCACCAGCGCACCAAAATGGGTCATTAGAAACGATGAAGTATCTATGTTAGTTATGGATTTCCAACAATTATCCGCTATTTAAAACCTTTGACGGGTGATTCTTATACCGCATGATTTGCGGATTGTCACTTTCATGACAGTCTTCCCGTCGTTAGGGGGAGATAGGAAAAAGTATTTTCCAAAAGAACGACGGGAACTGTCACAAAATATTTTCATTTTGATCCCCAAACTTCATTAAGTAAAGTTGAAGTCAAATAAATCAGACTCGATACCTGATATGTTTAATGTTATACAAAAAGTGACAATATAATATATACAAGCTGCAAATATACCCGTAAAGTCAAAAAGTCCCTAAACAAGGGCACAACGTCGCTGGAAAGAGCGTTGCAATCACACATGGTGGAGGTGTGGTTGAGGCCGTAGCTCCCAAAAAGGAAATGGGGGAAGCTACTTGGTTCGATAAATACTCATCTAATGGAAGAGAAGAGTATGGCACAACTAATATTTATCATCAACCTTTTATGAGATTATCTCTGATTATAAACTATGTCCATGAATCATTACTGGAGGACGCTCCGAAGTTAATGTTGATTCCAGAGATATAATAAATCTCAAATGAATATGAGTTGCTGGACAGATCATATATAATTAATGATGATATATTTGTATATATCGTTGCTTATGAAATGATAAAGTACGATGATATCGAACCATGCTCAGTTGGAAAATATCAACAAGAGCAAATTGGCCTAAATAAGCAATCCAGGATAATTACATTATTTGACGAATGAATAGGTTTTTGGTCTGGTAGTGCTAACCCACCAAGTGTAAAGCCTGTAGGACATAGATAAATCATTTGTCTGAGAAGCGTAATGAGACTAATTAAGTCATAATGTTTAAGACTCTCCTTTGACGCAAGGTTTCTCACAACGCCCTGGATTGACGAAGAGAATTACTCTCTTGTGATAAACATTAAAATGTTCTGCTAGTTAATTATCCTAGTAATTTCCTAAGAACTGGAAAATGCAGCTCATTGATGTGGTTGATATATATCTATGGGGATCTAGATTAAGAGATATATAAAAGTACTTGATGAAATTAAATTGACCAAGTTAAGTAACTCTAAACCACATAGTGTGTTTTCAATAAAGCTGAAAACATAAATCTTGCCCTTGCGTATTTATTTAAGAAAACAAGTTCCAGATTTTCAATGTGGCTTAATATGTTGATGTATGAACATATATAGACATTCTTGATGAAATAAGAGAAACCACAAGCTACTTGAAATTTGAATTTGAGATAAAAGATCTTGGGAAAACTTGGTATTTAAGCTAAGACACCGAGTTTGTGGAATATTAATCCACCGATGCATATGTCCCAAAATTGATCAGGCGATTTAATATGGACATAACGCATGCGACTAGCACTCCCATGGTCGGTCAAAGTGTTGGATATATATATATATATATTCCGTCTAAAGGATGATGACGAAGAGGTGTTCGGAGATGGAATTCCGTACCTAAGTACAATAGGCGCATTATTGTACTTCAGATAATACACTTGACCATATATTATAGCTCAATGAACTTGTTAGCTAGATTTAGCTCAGCGCCTACGCAATGTCATTGGAAAGATATCAAGTTAATACTTTGGAGCCATTGACATGGGCTTATAGTTTTCCTAAAGAATGAAGGTTAGGTTGATAATGGAATTTCAATACCTATCTATGAGCGACTAATGTAATAGTCTACTGGTAATTATTTGCTAATACTAGGTATCTATCTGACCCATATAAAGGTTCCCATATTGGATAATGAATTATCATAGGGAATATGTTGATTGCTTGAAAGTAAACCAGGCAAACCTTATGTAACTACCTCTTTGAACGATTCTAGCAATATTAAGAGTGTACATGATTAAGAACTATCATTACATATATTAGAGGAGTTAATATTATGGATTAAACCAATACCCTACTCGCATATATGGAACTAATGCATCATGTATCATTAGATGAAAGTAAGATACATAAAGGGTAATAACACAAAACATGTTTTGCTTAAGTTGTTATAAAATCAGCAATAACGAATCTCTCTGCTAGATTTAAGTAAATCAATTAAGATGTCAAAAGAATATGACATATTTACCAATCATTACCTAAAACCATATATCGGAAAACGAAAGTATTTAAATACAATTGTTTCTAAACTTCCTTGATTAATGCACGAATCAGGGGGAGTAGTAGACAAAAGGGGGAGTCTACTATATTGGTATGTTGTGCTCTTTCCTTCATCCAAGGTTTTATTTTTCCCACTAGGTTTTGTTCCTTGGGGTAAGGTTTTAGTGAGGCAACACTATACATATCATCTTGTTTTCTTAATTCTCATGATTAACGTATAAATCAGAGAATACATTAGACTAAAGGAAAAGTCTATATTGCAAAGAAACTAGTGCGTTGTACTCTTTCCTTCGTCATATTTTTATTTTTCCCATTGGGTTTTTATTTTGGCGTAAGGTTTTAACGAGACAACAATCGTGCACTACCATTCCCTTGACTCGGCACAAGGGGGAGTGTTGTAGGATAAATGTGCCATCGTCTAAAGGATATGACGATAGACATTAGATAGAGATAGAGTTAGATTAGAACTATAATATCTCTTAGTTATCTTCATGTAATTCATCCCTATATAAAGGGTTTTATGATTAATGAGAATCACAGATTCACTTCCTCTATTCAATTGTTGTTCTATTTACTTTTTCCTTTAACACCTTCAAGGTTTTTAATGGTAGAAATAGGATTTAATAAAAGTGAATTCTATCCTGACCCTTTCTAAGAGACGGGAGTTGGTGGTGTGAGTACACTTGTAGGATCCAGAGGTGGGACCCAGCAGGATTATGTGACTGGGGAGCGTGGGGATAGCAACCCCCTAATAAAATGGTTCTCTATTATACGGATTCTCATTGACTGATATCTAATATATGCAGGGATGGACCTATAAATTTTTTTAAAGGATGGCACCATTTCACTATAAGAAACATATATTAAAATATTTTTCACAAAATTAATATTGGTCTAGTGGTCGGGTCATTACTTTTCAATTGTAAGGTCTTTAAAAATCTAAGGAAAATGCTATTATAAATACTTGAATCCAAGACCTCATGTATGAAAAATAATGAACTAACCAACTATACTAAGGAAATTTTATGTCTTATTATAATTTTAAAATATATATCGTGACAATCAACAAATTTATACGATGACACATTTCACAGCCTATACTTTTTACACTACGACAGATAAGTGCAACGATGACCGTAGTAGGCTAAAGCACATTTCCGCCCCTGAAAATATGTGAGGATGAATCTATCCAATCACTAATAAAATGTTAAAACTTCCAACACTCATTTAATGTGGGTAGCCGATCACTACAAATCTGACATGTGATAAAAGATTATTAGGCCATCCGCAGCCGTACAGGTCATACCACCTGTACAGGCTGTCACGTCAGCGCCACATCAGCTTCACCACCACCTTACCATTTCATCCACAGCCGTACAGTTCATACACCTGTATTATTCAAATAATAAAATATTATGTTTATATATATATATATATTTTGTATGTATATACATGTGTGTGTGATATCATTTCCTTGCCGGCTGCAACTACTCACCGTTCGGTGAGGTTGCAGCTCCCTTGCAGGTCACCCTCGGTGGTGTTACCGCCTGAAAGGGAGCGGTGCAGGTGCCCAAAACAGCCGGCCGCGGATGGCCTTAGTTAGATCTGTTAAATTTATGTACGTCTCTACTCCTTTATTTTAGTTAGATCGGTTAAATTTATGTACGTCTCTACTCCTTTATTTTAATTATTTTGAAGGACTTTTCCAAAGTAGTAGAATTTTACATTTTTTTCATGTATAGTTTATTTTGAAAATTTGTTAAAATAAACCAAAAGCTAAAGTTTTTGTCAAAATCTTTATTTATTTTGTTTTGAATAGTCTTTGAATGTACTTTTTCTAGTATCCATCTTTAACCAAAAATCTGTGACAAGGTATTGAATTTAATATTGGTACACAAAATACTTTGGACTTTTTGAAATCGGCAAATAACTATTAAACCTTTTAAAACTAAATAAACCCAAAAAAGTAATCATATTTTGAGGATTAAGTTCCTATTCAATATTTTGAACCAAATCCTTGCATTTGTAAATAAAAGAAATATATCATTTCGTATTAAATTACTAAGAACATCTTTAATAAAGGTTTTAATAAAAACTGTTTTTTACATTTTTTATTGTTTTTACCATAACGATGGTTCTTACAAGAATCTATTTTTTTAGGTTCTATGTATTTATTAAACCTTAAAAATTATTATTAGACGTGTGTTATCTTTTGTTATTGATCATTTTCCTTAGGTGTTTCTCAATGGTTTGTAGGAGCAAAAGGAGTATGTTTGAGAGGGAGGATCATACAAGAACACACACATTTGCAAGAATGAAGGAACCAAGGAAATCACATGTGATTATGTACTAAATCACATGTGATTCCCCTTTGGCGAGTGTAGTACACGCTCCCGACAAGGCGAGTGGGCGAGCTTTAGAAGGAAATCACATGTGATTTCCTTGGTTCCTCCATTCTTGCAAATTTGTTTGGTTCTTGTTTGAACCTTTCTCGTATGTTTGATTCAATCTTTTTTGAAGATATATGCATAATGCCTTGCAAAGGAATTTTAAGGCTTGTGCAATGTCACTCCCACTAGCTTTATATAACTATAATTTAAGATTTCATTTACGCAGAAGGAAAAAACTTTTCTAGAAAAGCTACCAAAAATGATAAATTTGGGAAACATTACAGATATATTGAGTTTTTAGTTTCATTGTTTGACCAAAGTGAGGGTGTAGAATCTTTGGACAAGTCGTCATTCCACCAAACCATTGAAAGGTTTGATCACATGGTGATCAAACTCTATTTGTTAATATCATTTTAGAGTTTATGTCAAGGGATCAAACCTTATGGTTCCCTAAACAACATATTCATGGATTGGAGTGTCCTTGTGTTGCTTCAATTCTTTGGGCCTGCATGGTAATAACCATATGACTTCAAAAACTCGAATCTTACAAGATTCATCATGATTTTCTATTGCCTTGTTTTTTATGTAATCAATAAATAGAGGAGGCCACAATTTTCCCTATCATGATCTCAGGTCCATTCTATCATATTCAAGCTCCTGAAGAAAATAGGTTATTAAAAATTATTGTGAAGTTTCTCAACTTGATAGGGAAGTAGCATCCTCCATTCTTTGATTCATTGGAACAAATATGCATTGACAAGCCAAATTTTCATTTAATATCTACAAGATCATCCTCTTTGTCTATTAATTTAGTTGATGCATTCTTATACATACATCAATTGAGCACGAGAAAAAACATGCCAATCTTGATTTATTGGAACATTTTTGTATGAGTTAATTACATTTTTGGTCCCTGTGGTTTGGTGATTTTAACACTCTGAGTCCATTTTGAAAATAATTATGGATTTGGCACCTGTGGTTTACACTTTATAACGCTTTGGGTCCAAAAATCTAACTCCGTTAAATACTTCTGTTAAATGAATTAACTGCAGGGGTATTTTAGTCTTTTAATACTTTCTCTATTTATGTATTAATTTTTTCTTTTTTGATTTGATTCTTTCATCTTCTTTAACAGGTACCACCACCACACCCCCACCATCCATCCATCACCCCTACCAACACCCACCAGCTACCACCACCCATCACCACCACTACCAACTTGGAAGCTTTATATGACATGTATCAAGCAAAAAAATATATCTCAAACCCTAAATTGATGAAACCACCCTTGAGCTCTTCTTCCCCCTTTTCCCTCAATTTGCGTAAAATCAAAATCAAGATTTCGTCTAGATCTGAAACACGCCGGGTGGGAGGGGAAGACGCCGGAGGTGAGGGGAAACGCCGGAGGGTGGTGGTGACGTGGGTGGAGGCCGGTGGCGACGCGGGTGGCCGGTGGCTGCTGCTAGGGTTTTGTGGCTTTGAATCTGGAAGGAATATGATGAAATAAGGGATATACTACATTCGTAGAGGCGATTCTGGTGGTGGAGACGGGTTTGGTGGTGGGTTTTTGTCGTTGGTGGTGGTGGTGAGCTGTTGGTGGTGGTGGTGGTGGGTTGTTGGTGGTGTTGGGTGGTGGGCAGCGGTGGCGGTGGCTGTGGGTTATGGTGGTGACGGGGGATGGTGGGTGGTGGATAGCGATGGTAGTGGGTGTTGGGAGGTGGCCGGCGGGAGGCAGTGGAGGTGGGCGGCAGGTGGCGGTGGCAGTGGGCAGTAGGTGGTGGTGGCAGTGGGTGGAGGCGGGCATCGAAGGTGGTGACGGTGACGGGCTTGTGGTTTCTCCGGTGGTGGACGACGGTGGAGGGCTGGTGGAGGTGAGCGGCGATGGAGGGTGGTGATGGTGGGTGGCAGTGAAGGATGGTGATGGTGGGAATACTGGATTAAAAGAAGAAGAAGAAGAGAAGAAGAAGAAGAAGAAGAAAAAGAAGAAGAAGAAAAAGAAGAAGAAGAAGAAATTACATCCTTGGTCCCTGTGGTTTGGTGATTTTAAATAAAAATAAAAATATAAGTAAAATCACCAAACCACAGGGACCAATAATGTAATTAACTCTTTTTGTATTTTTGAAAGGCTATTGTTTATTAGTTGAAATATTAATTGTCCTCCAATACAGGTTTATCCGATCGTTTTCTATTAGACTAGTAGTAGCGCAGCCTTCTAAACCCTCAAGCTCACTTTACCACATCAGCTTTACCATAAACTCACTATAAGCCCTTTAGAGCCCTCTATGTTTAGTACCACAACTCACCAAACCAAATATCCAATACATATATTTTTCAAATAAAAAAGAAGAGAGAGAGAGAGATCATGAAAGGCTTCATCGGTGTGGGGTAGCTGCAAGGGAAGCCCAGCCCCTAGCCAGCCTGAAGCCCGCCGCCTTAGTACCACAGCTCGTGGTAGCCTACCAAGCTTGCAGGCTAGCCCGCTCAATCCCCCAAGGGTAGTACGCATAGCCTTATACATTTATTCAAATTTCATATTTTGTCGCATTAGAGCATCTCCAACAGCTTCTCTAAAATAGAGAAAATGAGGTTTTTGTTATCTAAATTGCTTCAAGAGTTTCTCTATATATGGTTCTCTAAAATAAAGAAAACTTAAAAAATCCTCAACTTTGTTTCTTTCCACCAATGAAGTTGAATCATCATTATTACATATGAATTCTTTAAAAAATATATCTCTAAAATAAAGAATTTTCTTAAAAATAATATAATTTACTTTATAAAAATTTTAACTTATAAGTTTTTATTTTAAAGAAGCTATAAAGAAATTGATGGCCAGTTAAGAAAGAACCATTAAAAATACTAACATTTTGACAAAGAAAAACTTATTTGTTTTTTCTATTTTAACAAACAAAGATCCACAATTATGAACATATGGAAATTGACACCAAAACCCTTAAAAGTCATGACAAGCCATTAAAAAGCTGACATGTGCTGCCCCCTCCCCGTACTCCTTTCACCTTCTCTTTCTCTTCATCATTTCATGCTCAGCTACTCCTTCTCCCTACCTTTCTTTCCCATCAACCTTCAAGATTTCAAAATGTTATATTAATTATACTTATTTTTATAGATGATATTATTTAAATTAATTATAGTTATTTCTATTTTAAATTATTTTCTTCTTCAAATTAAAAACTTAATTAAGAAAATAATTATTTTCCAAGATCGTATTGGTTAGTATTGCTTAGTTCCTAGTCTGATCGTATTAGTTAGTAGCCAACTAGAGGCCTAGATCTTGGAAAATTAACTCACTCCATTGATTGACCAAGGTCTTTCAGACTTTGATGGGGATCAAATGGCTATTCATGTGACTCGACCTTATCTTTCGTAGCATGCTGAAAAACATAATAGGCTAGCACAACTCCTTCCACTCGTAGAGAGAGCCGGAGTTAGGGCTCCCGAAAGGTGGAGTCAAGTGTGGAAGCCTTTTTCCAGCTGATTTGAAAATAGATATAATACACTCGACCATAGGATTAAAGAAATGAATCTCTAGCCAACCCAAGATCAGGTCTACTGCTTCTATGCCTACGTATTATCACATGCTACACTCAAAACTTGTGACAAAGACTTGATGTGCAATACTAGGCGCATATCCCTCCGGGAGGGCGATTGGGACGTGGGCATAACTATATAAGAGCCTTTATGACAACAATGAGATTTGGTTGGATGGAGTCTAGCAAAAGAATATCATTTTTATAAAGGGGAGCTACAACTGCCCCATATTAACGATTCACGGCCAAAACAACCGGCAAAGAAATTGATCACTATTTAGGGGTGTCATTTTAATTGGATGGCTATTTAACTATGGATCATTAATTGGGAGAGAGCCTATTCCATGAGCCGCTAATATAGTTATTCACAATGGTAATACTTTTCACCCCCGTTTAGTTGCCAACGATATTCAATCGGAAGTGTTCTTTTGGGTGAGTAGTAGGAGTACTTTTGGTAGAAATTGGAATTGGGTGGAGTGGTGTTGTAACCCCGTGTAATTGTTCTTTGGCCGTCTCCGGGTTTCTAGCGCCTTGCTAGCCCCGTTTTTTGAAAATCTGTCGTTCAAAAAAAAATTCACAATTTTAATTTTTAACTCTAAAATATTTATTTGAGCCGCTAATATGGTTGTTCACCATTTTAATTTTTAACTCTAAATATTTATTAGAGCGGCTAATTGAGGTTGCTTTTATTAAATGGTGAATAACCATTCTTCTTAAACGAATAGGCCAGAGATCGTTAATAGTGGCGGTAGCTAGAAAACATCGTGAGCCGCTAATATGGGTTGTCTGATAGCGGCCATTGGTATATGGTGAATTTGGAAGAGAAATTGAGTAGGAGATAAAACCTATTTATGAAATGTAACAAAATAATTATTTTCTCCTTATTAATTAGTAATTTTCATTTTAAAGATGTAAAAATCAAAACTGTTGGTTTTATAAATCTAAATTAACTTTTAAATCTAAAGACTTTTTTAGTTCATATAAAAATCTCTAATTTATTAAAAAAAAGTTGCATATTTAGGGGAAAAAATGCTAGAAATCTTTTTGAATTATAAAAAAGTCTATATTGTTTTAATTACAATATTTTAGAAACGAACACTTTTTTATTAAAATAACTGTTCGATTTTTTTATAAATAAACAAACAATAAGAAAACAATTAAAATAAAATTTTAAAAATAAATTTGAATCATATTGATTAATTAAAAAATGTTTATTTTTATCAATTTTGAAAAAACATAGATCTCTAGCAAATTCTTTTAAAAATTTGAATCAAACTCTTTTATTAGAACAAAAATCTATTAGGACAAAAATATTTACCGGATTTGCTAAAATAGAAAAAAAAAATAGATTTTTGTTCTAATAAAAGAGTTTAATTCAAAATTTTAAAATCTCTAGATTTTTGTTCAGAATCTATTTTTTTCTATTTTAGCAAATCTTGTAAAGATTTAAGAAACGCGTTTGAACACGTTAACTAAAAAATTGAAGCAATGAACAAATCAATAATAGTTTTATTTCTTTCTTACGGTCAAATTGTCAAATTGCATCGCCATTTAAAGAACCAATTGAACAGCTAAGGGCTCTAGCTTATTTCATATAGCCATTTTGCCATTAGAAGCACTCTGGCATGGCAAAACGAGCGCGCCACAGAAGGCAACGCGAGCCCTAATTATAAGTTGCACAAACTTGATTGCCACCAAAACTACGAGTATTATATTGAAATCGAACCAAAAAACTACGAGTATTATATTGAAATCGAACCAAAAAACTACGAGTATTATATTGAAATCGAACCAAAACGTGCACCGAGGGGGTTAACGCGAAGGTGCGTATTGATTTTTACTATTTGAATGGGAAAAAACTGCTTATACATATATTTGGTGAAGTAGATAAAACGCTTTAAAATTGGTTTCGTTCTAACTTATTAACTTAACTAAATAAATTTTCACTTTATCTAATTATTTTAGATATATAAACAACTATAAGAACCTTTTAAAAATAATTTATGAACTTATTACGTTTTACTTTCATAACCCTAAGCGTACCGAATCAAATTTTGGAAGCCTGGCGGGTTGGGGTACGCGAAGATCAATCTGGGCGGGCTGCAGCCTTGGCGGGTTGGAGAAACTGCAGAGGGTTGCGTGAGTTGTGCGTGTGTGGTATGTGTTGTGTGTTTTGTGTAAGAGGGTTGAGGTACGGGTTGCAGAGGGTTAAGAGAGGGTTGAAAAAAAGCTGATGTGTCAGCTTAGGTTGGGAGGGTTGGGTACTAATAACCTAATAATCTAATCCAAACATTTTTTATTAACTCTAATTTAAACCCTTCAAACATAAGTTATGATGAAGAAATCAAAGCAAAGTTACCACCACCTAAGTACCAGTTTGTACAAGCATAACATGAACAAAGTCGCCATCCTTCAATCCGACATCATTAGCCGTCGTCTTACTATCATCGTTAACGTTAATCCTACGCCCTTTACAAACAAAATAGAACTTGCGGTAGTCCTCGAATCCCGCCTGATCTCTCCACGTCATCATAAGCCGTTGCAGCGGTTCATGACGCTTCACCCGGAAATCCTCCACTCGACCGGACATCTCCACTATCTTCACAGTGATGAACGAATCTCCGGTTGCATGTTGTTGCTTCTTCACAGTGATTAAGGAATCTCCGGTCTGATGTTCGTGTTTGACGGTGATGATGGAATCTCCAGTTCGGTGTCGGTGCTTCACGGTGATGATGGAATCTCCGGTTTGATGTTGTTGCTTCACTGTGACGACTGTGGAGGAATTTCCGGTTTGATGTTGTTGGTTGAGAGCGATGAAGGAATCTCCGGTTTGATGCTCTTGCTTGACGGTGATGAAGGAATCTTTATGTTTTTTCTTGACATGATCATGTGGAAACGAAGCCATTGATGAAGCTAGTTGTGGTTTGAATTTTTAGGGCTAATAAATATTGTTTCAGGAGAAAGGAGGTTTTATAGATGAATAGGAATCGGCGCTACTTTGGGAAATGGGAATCCCTCTCATTTCTAATACAATTAAAAATGGGTTAAGTAAAACGTGTACATAAGGGGCGTTTGGTTGGGGGTATTAAGCAGTCAGAAATAGGAATGATAATGAAAACTGCTGTTTGGTTTGATATTATATAATGGAATCATTCCTGCAGATCCATTAATTTCCATTCCTGACCAAATTGGGGGGAATGAAATTTTTATTTCTACTTGGTTCTTTTTTCCACCCATTGTTCCATCTATGGATGTTAAATGAAATATCTTTTGTATTTTCAAGATGAAAAAACATATTTTTTTCAATATGAAGCAATTTTTCATTGATTATAGTGGGTTAACCAAACAGCATCAATGCAATGCTCATTCCTATTCTCATTCTCCTGCATTCCCATTTACATTTTCATTCTCATTCCCTGAAATGAATCAAACGCCCCTTTTGGTAAAACGTGTATCTAAGTTGTCACTTTTTATTGTTGTATGTATTTTTTTTTTGAACGGCATTGTTGTATGTATTATTTTTTAAGAATTAAAGTTTTTCTTTAAGTTGTGAACAAAAGGGTTGATATCGACAAACTCGATTAATACATAATCGTCTACTAATTTCGTAGTGTAATGAATATACCTGATTATAGCTATGTAGTGGAAATTTTACTCCTATGGGCAGAGACCCAGCCCTGATAAGGCGGGGGATTCCCTGTTTAACAGAGTGGAGGCTGGAGACTGAGATTTGATTTCATACCCAAATTGGTTTGGGATGATTACCACCCAAGCGAAATTAAGTTCTTTATTTTATTTAATATATGTATATGATGTGAAGATATATATATATATATATATATAAAGAGAGAGAGAGAGAGATAGAGAGAGAAAGAGGAAAGTTCAAATGTGAATTCAACTTTCATTGTAAACATGAAGACCACTAAAATTGCGTCACGTGACAATGTGAATCGGCGCCTAAGCCTTAAGTAAAGCTTTATTTAGCTTTATTTATTAAGTCTAAAAATTCATGCTTTATTCATCCAGACTGAATATATTCAGACTAAATAAAACTAGTGATCCTCGCGTTCACAATCAAAATTGAGTTCACATTTGAACCTCTCTCTCTCTCTCTCTCTTTATATATATATATATATAATATTTATAGAATTAGGTTCAAACAAGAACAAAACCAAATTGCAAGAATGAAGGAACCAACAAAATCACGTGTGATTTTGTGCAAGGACGCCTACTCGCGGCTCCCCCACTCGCCTTGTCGGAGCGTGGCCTACACACGCTTTTTCCATCGCAGCACAAAATCACATGTGATTTCCTTGTTTCCTTTGTTCTTGCAAATTGGGTTGTTCTTGTATGAACCTCCCACTATATATATATATATATATATACATATACAAGGCACAATTATTTTGCAATACAGTAAAATGTTACAACCTTCATCTAAACCATTCATTTAGTCCATGCACTTGAATTCTCATCAAGTATTTAAATAAACTTACATGATTTCATCGAATTTCTAAAGTAAGTGTTGATGTACATAACGGTTCATGTAATGTCTTGGATGAAAATGGTACAATCATGAAACAATATGGAATACATGTTAGTATATGCATTTAATGAAAATATTATGCATTACAGGTATAATTATTGCATGAAATTGTTAATCATTGAAGCAATCATGTAATAAATTATGATCATGATTGGACAAAATGAATGGTTTCGACGAGCGTTGCACAATTATAACTTTTTACTGGAACGCAAAATAAACCACCTCTATGTATAACGTTTATTATTTAATGACAAATATATTTAATTTTCAATAATGGTAATCGATGCAGTGGCAATTCATTATAATTATAGTTTTAAAATACCTCGTTTTTATTTTATTTTTACCAAACGACTTCCCTGCCAGGAATTCCTTTCCCCTGAACCCGTTGGGCATCGAGGGACCGGGATCAAGGTCGATGCAACTCTTGTTTCGTTTCCATCCCTAGTTAAAACCAACCATTTGCACTTCAAAACAAAAAATAAATAAAAAAAATTGAAAACTCGTGTTACAAAACCCATAGAAATGTTGTTAAACATTGCTAATCAAAACCCATAGAGATCTGTCTTCATTGAAATTTCACAATAATATATCCTATCATGTCTTCAAATTCTCTTCTTCAAGCAACAAATATTGCTAATCTGAAGCATAAAACTAATGAAAACAAACATACCACTAATCACCTATGAATGATAGCTGAGCAGTAATGCAATCGCCATCCTTCAATCCAATATCTTTAACCGTCTTATTCTTCTTATAAATATCATCGTCACTAATCCTATGCTCATTATAAATAAAATATACCTTTTGGTAGTCCGTGATTCCCTCCATCTCTTTCCACTTGGTCAAAATCACCTGAAGCGGTTTATTGCGTTTCACCCGGAAAACAATACTTCGGTTCAGTGGATTCACCACCTCCACATTGATGATGGAATCTTCTTCTTCTCCAGTTGGATGCTGTTGCTTCTTTTTTACAGTGATGAAGGAGTCTCCGGTTTGATGTTCGTGTTTGACAGTGATGATGGAATCTCCTCCGGTTTGGTGTTGGTGTTTCAAAGTGATGATGGAATCCCCGGTTTGGTTTTCTTGCTTCACTGTGATTGTGGAGGAATTTCCGGTTTGTTGATGTGGTTGTTTGAGAGTGATGAAGGAATCTCCGGTTTCATGTTGTTGGTTCACGTTGATGATGGAATCTTTATCTTCTTCGGTTGGATGTTTTTGCTTCACAGAAGAAGCCATTGATGAAAGTAAAAAGTTTGAGTTAAATGCAAATTCGGTCCTTATGGTTTACAAAAAATAATGACTAAGGTCCTTCTAAGAAACTTTTAACTAATAAGATCCTTATACTTTTGTTTTTTATAACACATATGGTCCTTCTTATAAAATAATTTTAAAAAAAGTAGAATTAAGAAAGGGTAATTTTGTCCATTCACTTTTCCTCTTCCTTTAATCTTAGTGTATAACATGTTTGGTCCTTCTTTGATTAATATAATAATGTAAATTTATTTGGTCTTTTTTTTATTATATTATATTATTTTTATGTCAAAACATGTATATATATTTTTATATTGAATAAATAAATTTTAATACCACCCCTAATTATATCTATTTATTTTACAAGTTATACAAATATAGTTTATATTTTCTTGTTTGTTTTATCATCCATTTGAAGCAAATTGCAATTTATGATTATTTTCGAGTTATATTATTGAAAAGAGATCCAACCGATTATAATATATATAAATCATATATGCAATTAAATAGAATTAATATATTTTCCTCATAAATCATCTATTAACACATTTCTACCTCGCACGATCATTTGGTATCGAATTTACGATATTCTTTGTAAACCATAGGGATGTTACATGTTACATTATTTATTAAAAATAATGAGTTAAAATTATACTTAGTCCCTATACTTTACAAGAAAATAAATATATAACATTTTTAGTAAAAAAACACATCACTAATCTAAATTTTAGTATGAAAATAGCAAAAATGAGTAAAACATACATAATAAACACTACAAGAAAAAACATACACAATCACAACATCATGTCTTAAATAACACTAGCAATAAAAAAACATGGTAACTTCGATACCAAATGATCATACGAGATTATAAATGTGCTAACATTTATGAGGAAAACATATTAATTCTGTTTAATTACATATTTGATTTATATTTATTTTTTTATTTGATGAATATCTTTTCAATAATATAGCTCGAAATTAATCATAAATTGCAATCTCTTTCAAATAAATGATAACACTAACAAGAAAATATAAACTATATTTGTATAACTTGTAAAGTAAATAGATATAATTAGGGGTGGTATTAAAATTTATTTATTCAATATAAAACAATATATACATGTTTTGACATAAAAATAGTATAATATATTTAAAAAAACCAAACAAATTTAAATTATTATATTAATCAAAGAAGGACCAAACATGTTATACACTAAGATTAAAGGAAGAGGAAAAGTGAATGGACAAAATTACCCTTTATTAACTCTAGCTTTTTTAAAAATATTTTATAAGAAGGACCATATATGTTATAAAAAACAAAAGTACAAGGACCTTGTTAGTTAAAAGTTTCTTAGAAGGACCTTAGTCATTATTTTTTGTAAACCATAAGGACCAAATTTGCATTTAACTCAAAAAGTTTACTTTGAATTTTTAGGGCTTTAAAATTGGAAATGGGAACTTTACAGATGAATGGAATCGGTGGATGGTACTCGAGAATCCCAAAATATATTCCCAAGAAAAGTTAAAACCAAATTGAAATTTGAAGCCTTCAAAGGTAATTTTATAATTTATTAATTTTTGCTACAAAAGTCTTTTATTTTGAACAATTAAATCTTTAAACAATTTTTGTAAAAAAAACTTTTAAACTTTTTAATTTAAATGATTAAGTGAATAAACTATTTTTGAATGAAAACCATTAAACTGAATGATTTAATCATGAAATAATTTTTTTTAATAAATAAATCATCTAACTTTTATCTATTTTTTATAAACAACCTATCAAAGTATATTTACTTATGTGGTTATTTCTTTTATAATAAAATTTTGCATGTAATATATGTTGCTTTTAAGAGAAATTATATCTCTTACTTTTTAACCTACTCTTTCTCCTATTCACTTTATTGTTTGATATATGTAATGCATTTATTATCTTGAGAAAATTATTATTATAGACAAAAAAAAAATGCTTAATAATTATTTTGGACAAAAATACACTCCGGTGACAATTTTAGACACCGGCCCGCTACCGCCGGCCGCTACCGCCGTGATTTGGTCCGATCTCCGGCGACAACCAAGGCTCTCCGGTGGTTTTTTTTTTGGCCCGCTACCCCTCCGGCCGCCATCCGCGGCCCGCACCTCATTGGTCCACGTCCGCCACCTCACCCGCCACCTCAGCCGCGAAGAGATTTGGTCCGCTACCAGCCTGGCCGCGGATGGCGGCCCGAGCCCACACGGCGGCTCCCCATTGGGCCACGTGTCCAATCCGGCAGAAATATCATGAAAACCCTAACCCTAACCCTAATTCAGCCCTAGAAACTTTTGCTTTTGGTTGTACGATTTTTGTCTTTAATGTATGATTAAAGGAGCTGATGTGTGTACCTTAATGTACTGTTTGTGTCTTTAATGTACTGTTTGTGTCTGTAAAGTTTTTTCAAAATTTTCTTTAAATTGGATACCAACCCTCTTGAAGATGCATAAATCCTAAACACAAAAATTGAGCACCTTCCTTCTTCTTAAATTTCGTCAATACAAAAATTCTTTTGTTTCTGAAAATGAGTTCCAGTGAGGATAAACCGAGGTTATACCTTTGTTCCGGTGGGAAATGGGCTGCAGGCGTCGACGGATTGGATTACGTTGAACCAACCGTGAGAAAAGGTGTTACATTGAAAATAAACAGTACATTTAAACATCTGGTTAATTACTGTTGCTGGAAATGTGAAATCGACCGATCAAGTGGCCAAGTGCATATCTGCTACAAGCATGAGGGCCAATTATTTCAGATAACCGACGATGAAGATGTTAGC
Source organism: Centaurea solstitialis (assembly GCA_030169165.1). Lineage (NCBI taxonomy): Eukaryota > Viridiplantae > Streptophyta > Magnoliopsida > Asterales > Asteraceae > Centaurea > Centaurea solstitialis. The sequence continues at coordinate 72,740,997 of CM058043.1, forward strand.
GTATTTTTGCAATATGCAAACGGGTTAGAGGATCCTCCTGAAGTTTACGTTGATGTATACGTTTCTGGCGAGGGTGATGGCGCAGGTACTTCAAACACTATAAACGAAGAACCAATGTATTTGGATACTGAGTCCCAAATCCAACAGTCACACGAAACCTCATATCGTGCAGACTTTGGATATGGTCTTAGTGACAGTTATCCAGAAGTTGTCCCAGAGACGCAGCAAGATCAACAACAAGAAGTGCAAGAAGAGGAAGACGAAGATGAAGACGAAGACGAAGATGAAGACGAAGACGAGCGTAGAAAGTTCTTCGGATGTGCAGAAGATGAAGCCCATGTTTTGGACATGGGTTTGTCAGACGAAGAAGATGAAGAAAACGAAGAAGATGAAGAAAACGAAGAAGGTGTGGAACCCTCCAGGTTACGACCAGGGTTAGATGATTATTTTGGAATACCTCCTCTCATTCCAACCCCAGATGTCTCGACGGAAGACAGTGAAGGCGTACCTTATAGACGTAGTCAAAGGCTAAGTATTGGTAAAGTTTTTGATACGAAAGAGAAATTGATTTTGGAGGTCGGAATGAAATTTATAGAAGAACAATTTGAGTATAAGACGAAAAAGTCTTGCACCAAAAGGTACGAGATTGCATGTGCCCGCGATCATTGTAAGTGGAGCATGAAAGCGAAAGCCTATGGAGGTGGTGGTATGTTTATGGTAACAGATTTGGTTGATGTACACAAGTGTTCAAGGACCCAGTTGAACCCTAACCACCGTCATGCCAACCAAAGGTTGCTGGGTAACTTTTTTAAAACTAAATTTAGAAATTCCCGCAGAGTACTAACGCCAAAAGACATGGCCGAAGATTTTCGAGAACAGTATGGAGTTACGATCCCGTACGCCACCGCGTGGCGTGCGAGGTGGAAGGCCATAACGTTAATCAGAGGCAGCCATGCAGAGTCATTCACTCGGCTCCCCATGTATTTGTATAACCTGGAGCGTGCAAATCCAGGTACGATAACATCAATAAGGACAGACTCTAGCGGGCGTTTTGCGGAGTGTTTCGTAGCCCTTGGTGTAGCGGTACGTTAAAATTCTATAAATTAAACATTTTATTATTTTCGTTAGCTCATACAGTATCTAAACACACACATTTTCTTGCAGATCCATACATTCTTGCAAAACCTGCGACCTGTCCTTATAATAGATGCTGCGCACTTGAAGGGGGAATACTTGGGTACGATGTTTTTGGTTGTGGCTATGGATGGAAACAACAACATTGTGCCCGTTGCACTTGGAGTCGGTAGGTCGGAGACAGCGGACGAGTGGACATGGTTCCTGAACAAGTTAAAAACATGTATCGGCGAGCCAAGAGGGTTGGTGTTTATGTCGGATAGAGCTGCTTCTATAAACGCAGCCATTACCGCCATTTTTCCAAATGCACATCATGCCCTGTGTTGTCGACATTTGGTCATGAACGTTAGATCAAGAGCGCCAAGGATAAAAAAATTCAAGACCCCATACTGGAAGGCCTGCAAGGCTTACACCACGCGAGTGTTTGACCGAATGATGAATCTTCTCCAAACTGTCGTACCCGAAGGTGCTCAATTGATGCAAGAGGTTGGGGCGGAGAGGTGGTCAAGGGCTCACTTTCCTGGACAACGTTTTAACATTATGACATCGAACAGTGCAGAGTCCATCAACGCATTGTCAAAGTGTGCTCGTAAACTACCTATTGTCGGACTCATGGAGTACTTTAGAGAATTCCAACAAGAGTGGTACTTTCTTCGTCGACGTAAAGGAGGTTTAGAAAATATCAATATCTTAGTTTTACGTATGATTATTTTATAATTCGAATAGACTATTTTCTAAAACTGTATATTGTATATTTTGCAGAAGAGTTAAATCACCAGCTAACAGAATGGGCCCAAAAGAAGATCCATAAAAGGATTGTAAAGTCCGCGACATGGACTGCTCATGGAATTGGCTACGACAAATGGGAGGTCCGCGATTACGGGTATAACGCTGAAGTTGATATGCATCACCGTAATTGCACATGTCTCAAATGGCAGGTGTCTGGGTTGCCGTGCGGTCATGCCATAACAGTTGCAAAAAGATTGGGTAAAAATGATGTATTTTATTTGGTTACTCAGCCTTATTACATGGCCGAATTGTACAAGGCAACATACCATGGGGTAATTAGGCCAGTCGGACCTGCAGAAACATGGCACTATCCAGAAAACCCTATACCCACCGTACATCCACCACTGATAATAAAGAGACCAGTTGGAAGACCGAAAGTCAACAAACGTCGTCCATCTCGTGGTGAAAGTCGTTCACAGCAGAAGTGTCCTAGGTGTGAAGAATACGGACATATAAGCTCACAGTGTCCGTGGATTCCAAGTTCCGCTAGAGGAAGCAGTCAACTAGAGCCAATAGGAACTGTCGATCTTAATTAGCCGTTTAATATGTAACCCATGTCAATGTCTTTGGTTTTTGCTTGCATTAATAAAACGTATCTTATTTTAGCATGTAACATTTTAGTAACAAAGAGTAGAACAAACACAGAATACTGTATTGCATTAACAATTAACTGATACATATATACTTCACACATTAATCAGTAGACATAAAACGACATAAAACTTAATTGATTTCACTGAAAGCATGATAACATAGTTGAGACACAAAAGTTAAAGAAACAACAACAACAACAACAACAATAACAAATAACAGTGGGATACCAAAGTACAACAGATCTAACATAGTTGAGATCCCCTAGTTATCATTCGGATAGAGTTGTTTTATCGAAGCAATCCAGTCTTCATTAGCTTTGATATGTTGTTGCATATTTGGGTACCAAGGTACATACTCCTCCTTCACACGTTTTTCTTGTGCTCGAATCTCCTTTTGAAGTTCTTTAACGAACTTCTTCTTGTTTTCGATCTCCTCTTCAATTATATCTTGTTCCCCACGCTTACGCACCCATTCTTCTTGTATCGCCGCTATCTCCCCTTCCTTTTTTGCTATTTCCCTACGTAGTGTTCCAGGCATTATTTGAGTACAAGGAGGGTTTTCAAATTGAGAGGAACGAGGGTTTCCAGACATTCTTTGAGAATGAGGGTTTTCAAATTGAGAGGAACGAGGGTTTCCAGACATTCTTCGAGACCCAGGGTTTGTTGATGAGGAAGGCAATTTATCAGCCATTATTGTGGTAAGAGCAAGATAAGAACTGTATGAGAGGTGTGAGTATTTGGTTCATGGGATAGACCCTTTTTATAGCCATGTTTTCTCTTTATTTTATTAAATTTTTTTTGGCTGAATCAATTGAGTGTTCAGACGAATCTTACTGTTTTAGCTTTTCAGACGAATCTTACTGTATTATGCAGAAGCGTCAGTCATCTTTTACTTTTCAGCGTTTTACAGTATTTTAGCCTTATTTTATGACCCAAACATGAATTATTGGTCTGAAAGCAATAGTATTTAGCTTTTCAGACGAATCTTACTGTATTATGCAGAAGCGTCAGTCATCTTTTACTTTTCAGCGTTTTACAGTATTTCAGCCTTAGGGTTAGTCTATATATTAAAACCCTAATATTAAAAAAACCCTAATTAGGGTTAGGATATATAAAGGTCACATATTATTTTAAAAATATATATATAGGGTTAGTGTCATTAATACCCTAATTAGGGTTAGTGTATATATTGAAACCCTAATTTAAAAAACCCTAATTAGGGTTAGTGTATATATTGAAACCCTAATTTGAAACCCTAATTTAAAAAAACCCTAATTAGGGTTAGGATATATATTGAAACCCTAATTTAAAAAAAACTCTAATTAGGGTTAGGATATATAAAGGTCACATATTATTTACATATTATTTTAAAAATATATATATAGGGTTAGTGTATATATTGAAACCCTAATTTAAAAAAACTCTAATTAGGGTTAGGATATATAAAGGTCACATATGATTTACATATTATTTTAAAAATATATATATATATGGTTAGTGTCATTAAAACCCTAATTAGGGTTAGTGTATATATTAAAACCCTAATTTAAAAAAACTCTAATTAGGGTTAGGATATATAAAGGTCACATATTATTTACATATTATTTTAAAAATATATATATATAGGGTTAGTGTCATTAAAAAACCCTAATTAGGTCACATAAGTATTAAAACATCGTACAATTAACATAATTGTGGTCAAGGGCCGAACAGTTACATTGTAAAAGAGAAGACACACATACATAAGAAACCACACAATAACTTGCTACACACATAAGTAAGAAACATACAATTACGGCGCCCTTATACATCCACGAGACCAACAAGAAATCACATCTTCACGAAATCAAACTTCACATCGTACATATTGTCGATCAGATGACGAGGTGGACCTTGATACAGAGTGAACTTCAACCAAGTGCCATGGCGAATGTTGTGTTCGCCAAACACGAGGTTAAGAGGACCACGCATGACAAAACTATCCGGAGCCATGACCATCATATCCATATGATAGTGCCATCCATCGTGGCTTATTTGACACTTATGATGATCTGTCAATTTCCACATCAACACAAACGGCGCTGGAATTACCTGAAAAAAATATGAAGTTTAAGAATGGAGTGAGATTTGAGAATGAAGAGAGGTTAATTAAGCTTACCAATATGCCATGGTCTGTTAACTCCTTTTCAATTTGGACAATGAAATAGGTGGGATTAGTTGCTAGGGAAAGAGCCATATCCGGTTTAGAGGGAAGAGAAAAAGACAAGTGTTATTGAAGATATGGATGAAAGTATTAGAGTTGTGAGGTTTATGTTGATAGGAGCATCCTATTTATATACTTGGGGAGCCGCTATTATCGGCCGAGTGTCATGGCGGATGTGTTTTTTGTGAATTTAAAAGTCTATGACAAATATTGTATTACAAAGTATTCACATACATAGTTGACACAATAATATCCTCTGTACTGCTTATACGGCGGTCATGTTTCCGCGTTTCGCTACAAGACCTCACCCACGCATAGTCCTAAATACATATCGGTAGTCGAGTGACTTCGGTTCAAATACGTTGTACATTCTACGTTGGCCCTAGACACATGCCAGCTGGTCCGAGTAAAGAAAGACAACCCGATAAATGATAATCCTACAAATGCCAACCATTAATTTTATAAGGTGTCGGTGCAACCATAACGACCGTATAAAAATGATGCTTGGCATTTGGCGGGTCTTATATCATGTTGTCTATCTTTATTCGGACCAGCAGACATGTTTCTAGGGCCAACGTAGATTGTATGATGTATTTGACCCGGGGTCAGTCGATTGCTAATATGAATTTAGGACTATGCGTGGGTGGGGCTTGCAGCGGAACGCGGAAACACGTCCACCGTATACCCAAACAGAGAAGATTAAGTGTATTACAAAGTATTCACATACATAGTTGACACCATTGATAACCTAACTACACAACATTTTATAAAGCCACTTCACAGTGACATAAAGGAGCTAGAAGATTCACAAGCCCAACTTCAAATACAAGCCTCACACACGCATAGTCCTAAATTCCTACCCGTAGTCGAGTAACTTCGGTTCAGATACATTGTACTCTCTACCAAGGCCCTGGAAACATGGCTGCTGGTCTGAGTAAAGATAGGCAACCCGATAAATGATAATCCTACAAATGCCAACCATTAATTTTATAAGGTATCGGTGCAACCATAACGACCGTATAAAAATGATGCTTGGCATTTGGCGGGTCTTATATCATGTTGCCTATCTTTACTCGGACCAGCATCCATGTTTCCAGGGCCATGGTAGAAGGTACAATGTATCTGAACCGAAGACACTCGATTGCTAATAGGAATTTAGGAATATGCGTGTGTGAGGCTTGCAGAGGTTGGGCTTGTACACCTTCCAGATCCTTTATCCCACTGTGAAGTGACTTTAAAATAGGTTGGGCTTATAAACAAACGTCTAACCTAACTAAAAAGCCTAAAAAAAACTGTACAAAAAACGTTTAACCTAACTGTACAAAAACAAAAAATTGTACAAAAACAAAAAACTGTACAAACACTATGATTCCAAATCGGCGGGATTAATATCCATCTTCAAGTTATAGAACTCCACCGCCATATGCTGCCGCCACTGAGTAGCTTCCGAAACAGCGTATTTCGTCGGCCGCGGGACTCTACCGCTTATCAAATCCTCCAGGAAGCGACATACCCATACACCACAATCACCAAGTGACCCATTTTGTTGTGGTATACCGGATGGTGTGTACCATGAGAAGTTCCTAGCTTGCTCCACCCGGGTATGATGATTGAGCTCCCTAAACACGTCTAGCAGACCCTTCTTTAATTCCTTGAGCCTTGCATCCACATCACCCTTTAGACTAGAATGACGATAGCTATCGTACACAGCCATACGCATAGTCATCAAGTCTAGATCTCCTAGGATCCAATGCTTAGGATGCATGCATATCGGAATGTAAACCTGATAATATCACAGATTGAAAACAAGACATAAATAAATGTAAGGTTTAGAAATATTTCAGATAATATATATAATGCAAAAAATTTTACCCTAACCAACGTGTCCCATCCTACGTAATCGCCATCCCCCCCGACGCACAACTTCGCCAATTCTTTGCCCCCTTGGATGTTTATCAATCCTGCGAACCCTGACATCATTACAGCCCAATCGGCTGTTCTGGGTCGTACATCCATAATGCGGGTGACCCATGCGTCGATGTGCTGAAAGCATAATATAAATCGTTAAATAAAGAAATAATTAATTGTAATTGTATACAGAAATGACTAATTACTAACCTGATCTGTCAGATACCCGCTATCTTCAAACCCTAGCAAAGTGCCCCAAAAACTACGGTTTACTGCATTCGATAGGTAGCATGATATATACATAGGTTGCAGTTGACCCGTCCTGTAGAGACTAATAATATGCGCAAGAGTAGTAGTATCAGCAACACCAGCAGTAGTAGAAGTACCAGCAGCAGCAGTAGTAGTAGTAGACCCCCAAGAGGGTTTAAACGTCGGTCCTAACACTTTGCCAAGCATCTTTTTTGCTTTCCCGACGGTGTACGGAGGGTTGATGGAGGGTGCCGGCTTTATATCCCTCTGAGGCCGGGGACTCTTTATAGACGGGATAGCCTGGGGTACCTCCGGCGAGACATGCTGAATCTCCGGCGAGACACGGTGGGCCACCGGCGAGACATGCTGAATCTCCGGCGAGACACGGTGGGCCACCGGCGACACATGCTGAATCTCCGGCGAGACACGCTGGGCCACCGGTGACACATGCTGGATCTCCGGCGAGACACGATGGGCCACCGGCGTGACATGCTGAATCTCCTGCTCGCCAGGATACACAGGAGAAGTAAGAATGTGGACCGCGTTGTCAAAAACGTAACGCCATGACTCATCCTGAAATTAAAAATTGAATACAATTAAAACATAGTAACATATATATAACATAGAAAATAAATATATCAATCGCATATAAAACTTACAAGACCAACACGGCTGCCCGGTGTGTAGGGGTAGGCCGTGTCCGAAAACAACGACGACGCCCATGGATCCGGTGCTGAATACGAATATTGTCCAGCCCATGCATATGGATCCGGTGCAGAATACGAATGTCGTCCAGACATCTAAAAAATGTATGTGTCAGTCGATAACAAATAAAATTATATGAAAGCTTTAAATTTGGTTCATCGTTTACCTTCAATTGATCGATATCTCTCGTAATCCTATCAATATCAGCCCTTTGTTTCCTCTGCTCCTCAGTGATGAACCCGACATCTTTCTTTAGGTCATCTATCTGAGTCCATCTATCATGGAAAAAATCGTTCACATGTGGACTCGTCCCCGCATCTGTGGACTGGTACTGATGGCCAGGACCCGCCCGCGCATCTGTGGACTGGTACTGATGACTAGGACCCGCCCCCGCATCCCCCCGTTGAGGATCACCACCATTATCGCCATGACCATCATCATCATCATCATCATCACCATCACCATCATCATCATCGGAAGGCTCCACATCCGATACTCTAAGCCTCTTTGACGGCCGCATGCTCAAAGGGTTACGAAACCATTCAATGCTAACTGCATACCAGTCCTGCTGAACCTCGAACGCATCAGCTATAAGCGTCTGGTGTGGGTGCCTCGTCCGCTAGTATGGGAAATAAACTCATGATAAATTAACATAATACTAAAACAAAGTCTAATTTAAAAAAGGTTCTCGTAATTGAGTATATATCAGTAGGACGTACCGATGGAAAGCGAAAAAACGCACCAACATGTTTATATGACAGACTCCTAACCTTTCTCTGCCAACGAATTCCCCTAGGATGTCTTTCATCGATCCTACTAAACCACCTTTCAGAGACAGGGAACATCTCTAAAATCCAAATCTGTAGTTATAGAAACAAAAATATCTAAGTCTAAAACAAGTATTAAGAAAAAAGATTATAATAAATATAAGTCAAATTATTAATGTAACTTACGTTAAAAGCGAGTAAAAATCCAGATAGAGACATTTTGTTGGTAACTGGGTTCCGTCTGCTAAAAGCGCCTTTCATTTGCTTATATGTGTACTCCCATACGAACGATCCCCATGGATACTCAGAAAACCCATCGATATCGTCGAGTGCACATATAACTTCATCAGAAACATATTGCTTTGCCTGCTTTCCTAGAAACACATACTCAACCATCATAATAAGCGCTATGCGCGCTTTGTCCTCGTCAGGTAGACCTATAAATTCTTCGTTCCATACCCTGACAACTTCCGACATTCGTACACGAAAAGCCTGACCTTGTGACGGTCGGGCTGGAACAGATGCTGGAAACAACCTTCTGATCAATCTATTTCCAACCACAGTGCTAGAGTCCGGAAACGGACCAAAAGGGAGTCCGGTGATTAGCATGAACTCCTCCCGGCCGAAATGGCGCACATGACCTCCAATAGAGTAGGTTAACTGCTGGAATTCTGCACCCGAATCCTCAACCTCCCGCGAAAGAAAGTTGCTCACAAGCATAGCATCTCCGGTCTTCCACGTCAGGTCGAGCCAAGGACCGAATGGAGTAAGCCTAAAAATAATCATCGGCCCCTCGTCTAACATTTCCCTAATGTCTGAACATAACGAGTACTTGCTCCTAACCGTCAGGTCAGTCCTTAATACCTATGTCAAAAAAATATTAACGTTAGATTGACTCTATATATATATATACATGTGAGGACACATGTGTATATATCTTGTTATTTATGTTATTTCACTTATATATTTAATCAAGTTAATTAATTGTGTATACATGTCGTTTTGATTAAATTTAGTTCTCACTATATCCGTTTGTGAATTCCACATTTGAATGTCGATAGAATTTTAATTTTGCATTTATTGAACGCGATTTTGTTTCATAATTATAATATAAAAATTTTTAGTTTTTAGATTGACTCTATATATATATATATATATACATGTGAGGACACATACATATCTTGTTATTTATGTTATTTCACTTATATATTTAATCAAGTTGTCACTATATCCGTTTGTGAATTCCACATTTGAATGTTGATAGCATTTTAATTTTACATTTGTTAAACGGGACCTATCAAACTTTTAATTTTACATTTGAATGTTGATGTCGTTTTGATTAAATTTTGTTTCATAATTCTATCCTAATACTTTTAACTTGTTACATTGACCTATCAAACCTCTCGGTAATTCCACTAGTCCACACAAGAGGCGGTGAGAATGGTAACGCTAAAGCATTTGAAAAACCATTCTCATTCGGTTACCATTTTATAGGCAACCTCCTTAAACCCCCTTAGAGTGCTTATAGTAAGTACGCCCCTGGATTTGACTATCAATGCATTTATACTAATATAATTTACAAGTTTATATATATATATATATATATATATATATATATATATCTAATTGGATGGACATGTGAAGGCACATGCTAATGAATATGTCAACTTAATTCAAATAATTTTGCTTATTTATGTTACTTCAATAATATATATATCTACATGTGTCTTTTCTAAAAGTATTTATGTTGGTTCAATTATATATATTATCTACATATTAGTTAACTTATATATTTTTTATCAATATTGTACTTTTCTAAAGTTTAGGGGCAAATGGTGAATTTTCTAAAGTTTAGGGGCAAATGGTGCATTTTATAAAGTTCAGGGGCCAATGGTGCATTTTATTAAAGTTTAGAGGCAAATGGTGCATTTTCTAAAGTTCAGGGGCCAATAGTGCATTTTATAAAGTTCAGGGGCCAATAGTGCATTTTCTAAAGTTCAGGGGCCAATAGTGCATTTTTCTAAAGTTCAGGGGCCAATAGTGTATTTTTCTAAAGTTCAGGGGCCAATAGTGCATTTTTCTAAAGTTCAGGGGCCAATAGTGCATTTTCTAAAGTTCAGGGGCCAATAGTGCATTTTCTAAAGTTCAGGGGCCAATAAAGCATTTTTCTAAAGTTCAGGGGCCAATAGTGCATTTTTCTAAAGTTCAGGGGCCAATAAAAATCATCTACTAGATAAACATTTAGATAAACAAGATATAGACACTAATAAAAATCATCTACTAGATAAACATTTAGATAAACAAGATATAAACACTAATAAAAATCATAACTTATATAATTTTTTTTTTAAATTTATCAACTACATAAACAAGTAAAAATCATATAAACAACTATATATAAACAACTAGATATACACACTAATAAAAACCATATACTTTTTAAAAATAACTTATATATAAAAAAATGAGTGGTTATATAACAACATGTTAAAACAACTATTTTTTTACACTTTCTAGTGTTCAAAACGTGGTTATAAAAAACTTATAAAAACATACAAGAACACTTTTATAAAAACGTGGTTATAAAAAACTTATAAAAATGTGGTTATGAAAAACATACAACATACAAGAACACTTTTAAAAACGTCGTTATAAAAACGTGGTTATAAAAAACTTATAAAAACGTGGTTATAGAAAACTTATAAAAACGTGGTTATAAAAACTTATAAGAACATACAACATACACTTATAAAAACGTGGTTATAAAAACCTTATAAAAACATGGTTATAAAAACGTGGTTATAAAAACTTATGAAAACATACAACATACACTTATAAAAACGTGGTTATAAAAAACTTATAAAAACGTGGTTATAAAAACGTGGTTATAAAAACTTATAAAAACATACAACATACACTTATAAAAACGTGGTTATAAAAAACTTATAAAAACTAAACAACATACAAAGTAAACGTGGTTATAAAAACGTGAACACATTGTAACACCCGTAATTTTCGGGCTTTAGAACTTTTAAGAAAATTATGAAAAATAGGACTTTTGATCAAAACCTAGATTTTATAGTCTTGTTGGATGGGAAATTGAAATACGAATCCAACGGTTCTTTCGGAATCGAAATCGGAGCTATAACGAAGAAGTTATGACCAAAACAGTTTTCGTCCTGAAAAGTGCAGCATGCTAGCGGCCGCTAAGGTTTTGGTCTAGCGGCCGCTAGGGGGAGTTTTTCTTGGTTCTGTTGCCTCACAAAATTAGTTAGCGACCGCTAGGGGAGCTAGCGGCCGCTAGAGTAAAAGCCTAGCGGCCGCTAGCGACTGTCGGGTTAAATACCCTTCTTTCTTCATTTGGGCATATCTTTCTCATCCGAACTCCGTTTCTCCCGATTCTTTTTGCTATCTTCTCGGTTTTTCGAGCTCTTCAAGAATACATCAATGGATTTCAAGCATTTGGGAGTTCTAAAACGTTGGTGTAAGTAATCTCTTCATCTCCTTCGAGTTTAAGCTTCGATTTGGGGTTTTTCATCTCCAAACCTTTTCTTCCATACTTGGCTTAGATCTGGTATTGTTTTAGGTGGAATTCACGTTTTGAGAAGTGTTGGAGGCTAGATCTACTAGTTTGGAGGGTGGAGGCTTCCATGGCTTCATCTTCTCCACCTCTCGCAACCTCAAATCACCATTTTTGCAAGGTGTTCTTCATCTAGGGTTTGTTCAAGATTTGGCTAGGTAAGCTTCATCTAAACCATTTGAGGTTGGATAATCTTTGTGGTAGGAGTTATGAAACTAACCAAGGTTCGATTTACTTGATTTTAGGTTCGTTCTCGTATTTGACCTAAATCGGAGGATTTGGGGGTTTTGGGTGTAAACCCTAAGGTGAGTTGTTAAAACCGTTTTGTTAAAACTGAGAGCACACCATCTTGATGATTTTACATTCTTTATTTGATTTTGTGGATGAATATGGTTTTAGTATGAATCACTTATCATGTCGAATTTAAAGCTTTCATGAAACGTATGATGACTATGCCTATATGAATGATTTGGGTTATGTGGTTGAATACATGTGGTAGAATATCGTGCATGATTATCGTATATGCTAACCCAAGGAATTATGAAAAGGGGTTTGACACCCGAATATGTGATATATGCGTGAAATGACGTAAAAGGGCTTGAGACCCTCGATGTATACCTCTATAAATGACGCTATGCTAAATTCAGTGTCGAGGTGTTGTATGTAAATAATGTAGACGAGATGCTATGCTAAATTCAGTATCTAGGTCTTGTATGAAACAACGTAGACGTGATGCGATGCTAAATTCCGTATCACGGTCTCTTATGTTAATAACATGGACGATCCAACGCAATGTGTCCACACCAAACAGTCTTGGGAGGTTCTGAAATAGGAATGCCCCTATGTCGCCGGCCCTCGGGTTGCTCCTTGGTGCGCGGGCCTCGGATGATGTTGCCATGCTAAATTCGGGACATCGAGGTGTTTGGAATTAGTGAATGTCGGGGCATTGGTTGGTGGAAGTGGGTCGCGCCCACTGTTTCCGAAGATAAAATAATAAACCGGTTTAACATGCTATTTATGTTGCTAGTATGGTCTTGTATATCTCGCATGTTTTATTACATTCTTCATGTATGGTATTATTTGCACAACTCACTAGGCTCCTTTAGCCTAACACTTGCTTGGTGTCGATGTGTCTCTCAGGTACTAGGGACGCCGCTCCCAAGTAGGCTTCGGGCTTGAGTGAGCATGGGGGAAAGATGAGAGACCGGTCCTTTAGGCCGCGAGACTTATGATTGACGATAACCCTTTTTGTAGTCTTCTTCCTAGACGGAACTAGACTAGTTTGGTTATTGTATTTACTCATTCGATTACAAACGTTGTAATTATACATTTACTTATACCCCATTTTGGGAAGAGCTCACGCCACGGCGTTGGATTTTGTATACCACTTTTGTGAAATGAAAGTTTTTGTTCGCCCTGATTTTTAGGGTGTTACAAGTTGGTATCAGAGCTTTAGTTTAAGCGAACTAGGTATTGACCGTAGTGTACCTAGACTTAAACTTAGTGCACTAATAGGCATGTCACCTACGATGGGTAAAGTCTTAGGTGGGGAGAGCGTTAGGAATACGAAATACATGGATCGAGAAATTGCGTCAATAGAGGCAGGGAATCTCGTGTACGGTCTATTCATAAATCACTTAGCTACTGAGTTATGAATGTATTGTCATTTGAGTATTCTTGGTTACTATCGATGCAATGATTGATAAATGTTGGTACGTATGATAGTCTATTCTTATTTTTCTTGATTTCCTTGTGATAGGATAAACGCTCGGTCGTAAAGGACCCTTAGTTATGATAAGTCTTTATTTGAAGCTCATGTTTTGATGATTGATGTAAAAGCGGATTGAGTGCGTTGACTCGAGTTTGAATTAGTGGTAAGAGTCATTATGCAGGATTAGAAGGCATATCCCAAAAAAAATGTTTACTCCGGTAGATGGTGCGGATATTCGAAGTGGCTGAGATATATGCAACTTATGTATCGAACGTTAACGAGAGATTATGTAGTATGTCATGCAAGTGGGCTATGATGAGCTAGGCTTAAAATTGACTTAAACGTGAAGAGAGTGATCCTTAAGAATATGAATATTCCTTCATGTGATAGAATCTGTTTAATTTATTGAGTTGATTGGATGAATTGTAAGCAAGTCTAGATTCTAGAAAGCCCCTCTCTTTCGGTAGTCGTGCCAAATTATCTAAATTTAAAAGAGGAAGATCGTAAGAGGAATTGGATAGCTTTAACCTAGGATCGGATATTAAGATAAAATAGGTTGACTCGTGACCGACAAGAGTTCGAGAGGATAGTTAGGAAAAGCCAATACCTTGAAATAGTATGTGGTAAGAACATGTGGAGATACCCTAGGCAATATCTATGGTATAAGTCTAGAATCCAGACAAAGATAGGAGTCTATCAATGTAAGACTTGGGATGTGTTACCTAGTACAGTATAGGGACTTGCACCTTAGAAGAGATCACTTAGACAAATGCGACCACTGATGGTAATGTATGAGGAATGTAGGTGGATGACTTTGGCGGAATAGGCAGCTTACAATTTTGTGGTGTTTTTATACAAAGTGGTCATTTTATCACGTGAATATTTTCAAATTGATTTGCAAAATGGCGTATGTGCCAAAACAATGTTCTTCCAAAACGTTGTGTGATTCTATAAAGTTATTTTCTAAACAAACGATAGTCGAGTGTTACCGGGTGCGTATGTTGAATGGATTTTGATATAATAATCAAATATGAGATTTTCGAGATGACTTGATTCACAAGAATTATAAATACGTTTTCACATGAATTATAGCTTAAACGAGATTTATAAAAGTGTGGACCCATTTGGGTAACTGTTTTGTTAAACCGTGTTGGGATTTTTGGGTCAAATGACTTCAGGAGTTACATCCACATTAACGGAGTGAACTATATAAAATTATTTTAAGACCGTCAATTTTGGGTCTACTGAGTTTAGAGCTAGTGCTCGGTTTTGATTATAAGAACTTGGGGAACGAGTCTCGAATTCTAAAATAGCTCGATTATGAGCCTTGATTTTTAAAGGGTCCGGTTTGAATTTGATTTCTAAAATAGCTCGATTATGAGCTTTGATTTTAAAGGACTCGGTTATGAACTTGGTTTCTAGAATAGCTCAATTATGAGCTTGGGATTCTAAAATAACGAAGTGGTAAGCTTGGATTATTAATTGCACGGCGATGAACTTTAGGGCTTTGTTGCGTTTGATGCTTTTACGCTTAAGTATGTCGTGGTTGTTGGGACTACTAGGTGTCGTAAGGTTTTGTTGGGAACCCGTGTCGTATGACGGTTAGCTGGTTGGTGGTCACTAAGAGGGCTAAACCTGAGAGGTCCACTACGGTTGACAGTCATGTTATAGACCTCTTATTATGAGGGTTGATTTACGATGAGTAGCCTTAAGTGTGCAAATTCGAATTGGATTTTCTTTAAGTAGCCCCGAATATTGTTGAGCTCTAGGAGTGCGACTCATAGGTGTTTGGCACGAAACCAGTTGTCTTTTGGTAAGGCTAGTTGGGGGTCATAGCAAGCACCTAGAGCTTTGGGGTTGAAGTGTTGTACAATTAATATGGTACAAGTTATGCATTCTATGTGCCTTCACACTATTCGGGAATATGCACCATGTCGTTGTTGTCAAGTCTTTATGTAAAGTACATGTGTGCTTGTATCCGATTGTGTGCTTGCGATAAATGTTTACCATGCATAATTTTGGAGTTATCGAATTCTTTGATGGACTAACATTTTGGTGGAAAAAAAAAATCGATGCCCATGTGCTAACTGATTGCATGCTATCCTTCAATGTGCTACATGAATTAATTTGGTTCTACCTTTTATGAGCATGCTATTGTGTAGTGGAGTGACACTTGGAAAATTGGACGGAGTAGTGTTGTGCTCGTTGTGAATCGAAACTAGATTACATAGGGATTTAGTTTGTATCTCTCCTACGAGTGTGTTGTTGAGGAGTACCGTGTTGCCCATGATCACGGGAAGAAGGGTGGTCCGATGGGAGACCCTCATTTAGAGGTAAAGACATTGTAAGTGGACATGTCTAAGTATGAAGAATTGGTTAGCACCACCTAAATGGATGTACGGTGTGCATACCGGCTATTACAAAGAGAAGTCCCATTGATTATTGGAGCATGTTTCTAAGAGATTGTAGCGAACCGTCTGGAATGAGATTTGTTCGAGCGGGTTAAGTGACCATGCTTTGAGGTCTCTTTGGGATTCGAGAGAGGACAAACTGTAAGAGGACATTTACTTCTATCTAAAGCTCATAGAAGGGATGACAAAAGTTAAGTGTGTATATATTTATATATCGTGACTCTAAGATTCAATAATTTAGTAGTACACTGGTGGTATAGATGAGGAAATATTCTCCATGCGTGTCTAGAGATCGAGAAAATGTTATCAGTGGTACCACATTTGGTGATCGTGTGATGTATACTAATGACTTCATACGTAGACCGAGTGGTGTATGTTGTCAGTGTATTAATATTGCCTTGGAAGAGGAACCTTCTGTGAATATACAGGTGATTTTGAAAACGTGACTTATAATTGAGTTATGTGAGGTAGAATTTGTAGGGGACATAATGGCGTGATATGCCAAACTAAGCATGAAACTTAGGATATGATGACAAGTGTTGATGGAGACAAGTAGTGGACTCGTATTTTTTTTAATCAAGATGGATTTCAGGGAGAATTTGTACTTAGAAATTCAAGATTTAGTCACCTAAGGCAAAGTTAGAATTGCGTAGGTAATTGGATAATTAGAAGGGCTATGATAGTGCGAATGTGGAAGTTTATGGAGTTATTGGAAATTAGCGATTTGCTAAATGAAGAAACTTACCTTCCTTGTGGTACTCATAGGCGAGTAGACGGAATTTTCGAGTTTCTTTGGGAATTAATGACGACGGCTAGACACCGTTAGTGAGTGTGGGGAGACATTCCTTGGTAGTAAAGTAACTCTTAGTCGAGTGATCGACTTTAATAGGAGGCGTATGATGTATGGTACCTTGAACCATAGAATTTAGTCGATTTGGTTTGGTTAAACTATACAAAGGGCTAAGGTTGCGTATTCTAGTGATATTATCCTTATAAACGCGTTATGTTTCGAAGGATAGACGTAAAGTAGTAGCTTGTGGTGTTTTGATGAACCATTTTTAAGCGAGACCACCATATCAGTGATCGTATTGTGAACGTAACCAAGTCCAATGGTGATTTAACCGACGGTATGAAGAAAGCGTAATGTCTTAGCTTCGCAAAACGTTTGAGCGAGGTTGCCCTTTATGGTTCGGAAAAACATTTACAATTTCGAGGACGAAATTTTTATTTAGGTGGGGAGGATTGTAACACCCGTAATTTTCGGGCTTTAGAACTTTTAAGAAAATTATGAAAAATAGGACTTTTGATCAAAACCTAGATTTTATAGTCTTGTTGGATGGGAAACTGAAATACGAATCCAACGGTTCTTTCGGAATCGAAATCGGAGCTATAACGAAGAAGTTATGACCAAAACAGTTTTCGTCCTGAAAAGTGCAGCATGCTAGCGGCCGCTAAGGTTTTGGTCTAGCGGCCGCTAGGGGGAGTTTTTCTTGGTTCTGTTGCCTCACAAAATTAGTTAGCGACCGCTAGGGGAGCTAGCGGCCGCTAGAGTAAAAGCCTAGCGGCCGCTAGCGACTGTCGGGTTAAATACCCTTCTTTCTTCATTTGGGCATATCTTTCTCATCCGAACTCCGTTTCTCCCGATTCTTTTTGCTATCTTCTCGGTTTTTCGAGCTCTTCAAGAATACATCAATGGATTTCAAGCATTTGGGAGTTCTAAAACGTTGGTGTAAGTAATCTCTTCATCTCCTTCGAGTTTAAGCTTCGATTTGGGGTTTTTCATCTCCAAACCTTTTCTTCCATACTTGGCTTAGATCTGGTATTGTTTTAGGTGGAATTCACGTTTTGAGAAGTGTTGGAGGCTAGATCTACTAGTTTGGAGGGTGGAGGCTTCCATGGCTTCATCTTCTCCACCTCTCGCAACCTCAAATCACCATTTTTGCAAGGTGTTCTTCATCTAGGGTTTGTTCAAGATTTGGCTAGGTAAGCTTCATCTAAACCATTTGAGGTTGGATAATCTTTGTGGTAGGAGTTATGAAACTAACCAAGGTTCGATTTACTTGATTTTAGGTTCGTTCTCGTATTTGACCTAAATCGGAGGATTTGGGGGTTTTGGGTGTAAACCCTAAGGTGAGTTGTTAAAACCGTTTTGTTAAAACTGAGAGCACACCATCTTGATGATTTTACATTCTTTATTTGATTTTGTGGATGAATATGGTTTTAGTATGAATCACTTATCATGTCGAATTTAAAGCTTTCATGAAACGTATGATGACTATGCCTATATGAATGATTTGGGTTATGTGGTTGAATACATGTGGTAGAATATCGTGCATGATTATCGTATATGCTAACCCAAGGAATTATGAAAAGGGGTTTGACACCCGAATATGTGATATATGCGTGAAATGACGTAAAAGGGCTTGAGACCCTCGATGTATACCTTTATAAATGACGCTATGCTAAATTCAGTGTCGAGGTGTTGTATGTAAATAATGTAGACGAGATGCTATGCTAAATTCAGTATCTAGGTCTTGTATGAAACAACGTAGACGTGATGCGATGCTAAATTCCGTATCACGGTCTCTTATGTTAATAACATGGACGATCCAACGCAATGTGTCCACACCAAACAGTCTTGGGAGGTTCTGAAATAGGAATGCCCCTATGTCGCCGGCCCTCGGGTTGCTCCTTGGTGCGCGGGCCTCGGATGATGTTGCCATGCTAAATTCGGGACATCGAGGTGTTTGGAATTAGTGAATGTCGGGGCATTGGTTGGTGGAAGTGGGTCGCGCCCACTGTTTCCGAAGATAAAATAATAAACCGGTTTAACATGCTATTTATGTTGCTAGTATGGTCTTGTATATCTCGCATGTTTTATTACATTCTTCATGTATGGTATTATTTGCACAACTCACTAGGCTCCTTTAGCCTAACACTTGCTTGGTGTCGATGTGTCTCTCAGGTACTAGGGACGCCGCTCCCAAGTAGGCTTCGGGCTTGAGTGAGCATGGGGGAAAGATGAGAGACCGGTCCTTTAGGCCGCGAGACTTATGATTGACGATAACCCTTTTTGTAGTCTTCTTCCTAGACGGAACTAGACTAGTTTGGTTATTGTATTTACTCATTCGATTACAAACGTTGTAATTATACATTTACTTATACCCCATTTTGGGAAGAGCTCACGCCACGGCGTTGGATTTTGTATACCACTTTTGTGAAATGAAAGTTTTTGTTCGCCCTGATTTTTAGGGTGTTAAACACATAATGTAAACAACTGAAAATATAGCCACTTACTTGATTTGCCATGATATAAGTAAAATAATCGTCACCACGACCTCAACTACTCTTAAAATAATCGTCACCAACCGACAAGAACACGTGTTCTTAAGTATGAATTAACTAAATACCTCAACTACTCTTGGTCCCCACAAGAAAGAAAGAAAGATTAAACAAAGACCTTCACTTCAATTAACAATGATTAAAGAACAAAAAAAATTTTGGTCCCCACTGTAAATAGCTTAGAAAAACAAAGAAGAAGAAGAAAGGGGTGTGGTGGGGTTGAGGAGATGTCGGCTGAATTAATAAAGAAGTAGGGTTAGGGTTTTTCTTTGTAAAGTCGGATTGGACACGTGGCCCAATGGGGAGCCGCCGTGTGGGCTCGGGCCGCCATCCGCGGCCAGGCTGGTAGCGGACCAAATCTCTTCGCGGCTGAGGTGGCGGGTGAGGTGGCGGGTGAGGTGGCGGACGTGGACCAATGAGGTGCGGGCCGCGGATGGCAGCCGGAGGGGTAGCGGGCCAAAAAAAAACCGCCGGAGAGCCTTGGTTGTCGCCGGAGATCGGACCAAATCACGGCGGTAGCGGCCGGCGGTAGCGGGCCGGTGTCTAAAATTGTCACCGGAGTGTATTTTTGTCCAAAATAATTATTAAGCATTTTTTTTTGTCTATAATAATAATTTTCTCTATTATCTTTCTTCATATTATTTCTAAAATGAGTAGGAGGATGGATAGGTTAAAAAGGTATTAAAAAATATAATTTCTCTGCATTAAAATATTTTTTAAAAAACTATGTAATATAAATTAATAAGAGAAAATAATTAATCTACCCATTTAAATAAATCCAATTAACCTCTTACCCTTTCTCTCCCTGCGATGCGATTACAATTTTACCCATCGACCCGCTACCGGCGGCCCGCTATTCGCAGGTGGGTTTGGAGCGGGTGGTTATGTACTTATGTGTGTATAGTGGCACCCAAAATGAATACCCTATGGATATATGGAATTTGGAGCGGCTCATTTAGTGGGTCATTTAATGAAATTAATAATTGTTACAGGTTGGTTTGTAGCGGCTCACATTTGTAGCGGCTCATTTAATTCATTCAATGGAGCGGCTGGACTCTCTTTTCGGCGTGGAGCGGTCACCGGCACCGGATAGCGGCCGCCAGAGAGCGGCTGGGTGGGTATAATTGTAACCGGAGGGAGAGAGTGGGTAAGAGGTTAAATGATTTTTGGGTTTTGGCTACTTTAATTATTTTCTCAATTAATAAAGGTAATAAAAATATTGTTTCCATATAAATGTATATGTATGATAAACTTTAACAAATTTGATTTTTATAAATAAGAATATAAATATTATAAAGTTAAACGATTAAGCGGGCCTAGTTTAGAGCACATGATGGTACATGCAATCGTTTAATTTTTCGTCGTAGTCGGAAAATTATTGAGTTGCGAAAAATGTCACTACATCAATTTTCTTTGTCGTAGTTTGAAATAACAACAAAGACACAAGTTACATCAGACGGAGCTGCTTAGCTCATTAATTGTTTTCAAATGTAAGGCCTGCTATGTAAGTCATGTAAGAGTTATTTTTATAGTTTTAGTTTTAAATTTATTATGTTTTTAAAAATGTTCAATGACAAAACTAAAATACCATAGCTTACATTTGAAAATCAAGGAACTATCTATTAAACAAATATTATTTTTTTTAGAAAATATCTTAGATACTTATTTTTATAGTTAAATCGATAACATGGAATGAAAAAGCTATGAAAGCCTTTAAGTAAAATAATATCTTCGATAGTTATTTTCATCAGTTCGGATGTTTTGGCCTTTTGGGGCCTTATCCTTCGCATCAAATGCATGACATTGCGTTTTCACACAACTTGATTTTTATCCCAATATTCTTGCCCTTTAAAAGAGTCTACTTTGTTGTATCTGAAAAGCAAAATGACAAAAGGTTGGTTTAAATGAGATTGTCTCTAGTCCTTGCTAATAAAACCACATACATTTGTTACGAATCATTTTTTGTTGCATTTCCATATTTTGAAAGACAAGTAGTAAAACAAAGAGCATAACATTGTCAAAACAATGCAGAACCCTTGTTATGTACACTCAATGTAACAAGTCATAGAATTAAAACCATATCGATCATTAATACAATTAGCGAATGCCTTGTCCTTTAAACCTAAGTTTTACCGACATATAAAGGAGATCTATCAAACACTTACCATGTGCTATTTGTCTTACCAAATGAATTTGACAAAGACCCAAATCCAGCACGATAATAGTTCTTACTGTTGGTCCCAAATAATCAAACAATAAGAGGAATCAACAAGAAATCAAGAAGATGAAAAAGATGAGTTCTTGTGTTTATTAGAGAGCTCTCAAAGCTTACAAGAAAAACACACAAACACCTACTAGACTCTCATTGAAATGAACTCACACCTTTCTCTCAACCCTAAACCCCTTTATATATGGGGCCTAAATACAAAAGCCCAAGCCCAAGCCCAATAGCTAAACTAACTAGTTAAACACTAATTAAACCTTCTCAAAGCTTACTTTATAAAACTTTCTCTGATTAGGACAATTTGGTCCTAACAATCTCCCCCTAAAGTTTTATAAAGGAAGCATCTCTGATCTTCTCCCCCTTGCTTTCTTCAGAAAACTTTAGTGGTGTTCGGCTACATTTTGATCTCCAAGCTCCCCCTCGATTGTAGCTCTTCTTCTTCAGTTTCAACTGAAAGACCAGATCCGATTTGCAATAACCGCGACTGATTGCACAAACTACAGCTCAACCTGTAAATAACTCGACACGTCTGATAACCGCAGAATACAACAGCTTGAGCCAGAGCATGTTGATTCATCCAATTATGTTGATCTCCAGCCAAGAGAAACAAAGGGATAGATGCATGTGTGAGTTACCGTGCAGATCAGCAAGAAAAGTAAAGGTTCTGTCTTTGACCCCTTGTTGAATAGGAATTCAACATAAGAGCTTTAAATCTGATAAGTTCACAACAGGGTAAACACTGAAGCTTGGATCACCGAACACCGTATGGAATGAGAAACTGGGAGTAGATGCTGAACGAGATTCTCTGCTTTGATCTCTCTACTACTCAAAAAATAGTCGATTTCCTGAAATCTTCCAAAATGTCAAGCAATCAGATCCAGATCTAGTCTTCTTAGTCAGATGGATGACGACCGTCACTCAAAATTCTAGATCGCAACCGAGCCTCCACAACGGTAAAACTCAACTCTCACGCCTAAGAGGAATAATTCACCGAAGGTGGCATCCAAAGGAAAAACTCAACTCTCACGCCTAAGAGGAATAATTCCATCTAATAAAACTCTAGAATAATGGTTGCAGAGCGTCAGCCTTCTGAGTAATCTAACCAAATGCAGAATCCGATCACCGTCGTTTTGAAATCGATACAAATCTGACATGACTTCAAATAATCTGGAGCAGTTGGGAAACGAGAGAAATTCAATTTTCATGATTGAAAACTGAATTTGGGCTAAAATCTGGGTTGATGAGATCTTTACGAACCAATTGGGAAAGAAAGGTGGCTAATAAAGCGCGGGGATTTTGAAGCGTCACATGTATTTGAATCTGGGTGGATCTAGAGCGCAACTGAAAGTGATCAATCATTTGGGCCAAATTAATCTTCAAAGCCCAATTAGAAAGTGAGGCCCAAAACAGATAAAATTTGAAAGCTCGATTGATCGCATAATCTTGAAAAACTCGAAAGCGCATCTGAAGATGATTCCCGAACTGAATTTGAGCAAATTAACATCATCGGGAAGAAATTCCATCAAATAGTCCCAAACCCCGAAACCCGGAAGTCCCAAAACAGAAAAAATAAAATTTTCTGAAAAGATGTGAAAATCTTAAACTCCAGGGGTTGAATTTGTGAAAATCCAGAACTTTGAACTCTAGGGGTTAATCTTGTAAATATTCAGAACTTGAACTTGAGGGACCAAATCTGAATATATTTGAAACTTGAAGTGCAGGGACCAAATTCGACAGAACTTGAAACATGAAGTGTAGGGACTGGATTTGAACATTTCTCCAAAGTTCACAAATAAATAAGTTTCAAAGTACAGGGGTTGGCAGCGTTAACTTGTGAAACTTGAAATTTTAAAATGTCACACCATTAACACTGTAGGGACCAAACTCGAAAATGTCCCAAACTTGAAATTAATTCAAGGTGCAGTACGTGGATTCGGACAACCAACGCCAAATTCAAGTCTTTTTTTTTCTTTTTTTTGACTTTGATAATTCCAACTTCAGCACGTGACTCGGGAAATGAAAATATATGATTCCTCCCAAAGTCCAGAATGGAGTCGGGAAACTTTAATTTCTTTCTTTTTCTTCTTTCGATTTTCACTTCCCAAATTCAAAATTAATTTCCCAAGCCAACAATTCAAAATTCCAGTTCCTATTTTGATTTTAACATATCGATGGCAACATATGAAGTCGGAAAACTTGAAAAATCAAAGGTTCCCCTCAAGAACGAGTCGGGAAACTCGAATACCCGAGTCGGGTTATTCATGTTTCCCGAGTCGGGATATTTGAAGATCAAAGGTTCCACTTAAGAACGAGTCGGGAAACCTCGAATACCCGAGTCGGGTTATTCATGTTTCCCGAGTCGGAATATAATCACAACCCAAACATCAATCTTCATCATCTCCATCAAGATCCAAACCCCAAAAATTCATATTCAAACTTTCTTCAAGAACAAAGCTTCAAAACCCAAAAAATTTCCTCTTTGAATGATTCCATAGGAACAAACAAATCTAATGATTTGTTTGGCTCTGATACCATTTGTTGGTCCCAAATAATCAAACAATAAGAGGAATCAACAAGAAATCAAGAAGATGAAAAAGATGAGTTCTTGTGTTTATTAGAGAACTCTCAAAGCTTACAAGAAAAACACACAAACACCTACTAGACTCTCATTGAAATGAACTCACACCTTTCTCTCAACCCTAAACCCCTTTATATATGGGGCCTAAATACAAAAGCCCAAGCCCAAGCCCAATAGCTAAACTAACTAGTTAAACACTAATTAAACCTTCTCAAAGCTAACTTTATAAAACTTTCTCTGATTAGGACAATTTGGTCCTAACACTTACCGTGTAAGACTCTTGGTTTATGCTATCGCTTTTATCAGGTAATATTCTAGTCATTTTCATGTTTGTTCTGTAAGGTAAAGTGACCCGGAAAAAACTTACTGTGTAAGCATCAAGTATACCGTGTAAGACTCTTGATCAAACCCGGAAATTCTTGTGACCAAATTCCATAATGGTGTTTGGTTCAGGAATGAACTTCATCCAATCACTTGTATTCCATTGAATTCCACAATGTAAGGAATTCATAAGATAGTTCTTACAAGAATCTATTTTTGTAGGTCCTATGTATTTTTTAAACTTTAAAAATTATTATTATTAGAGGTGTGTTATCTTTTGTTATTGGTCAAGTACTCTATTTGTTAATATCATTTTAGAGTTTATGCCATGAGATAATGGAGGTAGCAAATTCTCTTTTTGATTTAGCTCTCTATTGATGACAACAACCGGAATTGATAATAAAAACACATTGAATACTTTGAGGTATGCATGAAATGAATTATATGCATCAAAAGATACCTTAATATATAGTAATAGATTTGAATTTATGATCTTTTTATTAGATGATAAGTAAATGAAGCAGGGTGTCAAGGTTGTGATAGAACCATTCGTAGTTGGTAAAAATGTATGTTCAATAGTCGTCGATACAACTTTTGATCATCTTTTGATTTGTCCACCTGTGAACTTTTAGCCTTATAACATACATTGGATAATGGATAACATTAAGAATTAGTACACCTGCATCATGAGGCTTTTGCAGTTGTGTTGTAATTTGTAAAATTTATTAGATTTTCACAACTTTGAATTTGGAGATTCCTCTCATATGCATACGACAATCTTACTTCATAATTCTATGTTCTTAATCTATATTGTCTAGATATACAAACTTTGTAGATAAACAAATATATAGATATAGGCACCTCGACTTTATGGTTTCCTGAACAATATATTCATGGATTGGAGAGGGTGTTGCTTCAATTCTTTGGGCCTGCGTAGTATTAACTTTATGATTTCAGAAACTCGAATTATACAAGATTCGTCATGATTTTTCTGTCGCCTTGTTTATTATGTAATCAATAAATAAAGGGGGTCACAATTTTCCCTACCATGATCTCAAGTCCATTTCTGTCTTATTCAAGCTCCCATAGAAAATAGCTTACTAAAAATTATTATGAAGTTTCTCAACTTGATAGGGAAGTAGCATCCTCAATTCTTTGACTCATTGGAACAAATATGCATTGACAAGCCAAATTTTCATTTAATATCTACAAGATCATCCTCTTTGTCTATTGATTTTGTTGATGCATTCTATATATTAACATTTAGCAAATGTTGAGCCACTATTCCTAAGCTACAGTGCATAAAGATTATATTAAAATAAATAGATTTTTTTGCCATGATTTTACTGACAACGCATGATGGTGGGTAACTGGGTATGGTTGGGGTCTTTTGAGAGAAATAGAAAGGATTAGAGTCCATACCCCAAATTTAGGGGAATAGAAGATTTGGTACAACATCTCCTCCTTTGTGGTTAGCCTAACCATCTACCCTCTTCCTTCTTTCTACTTGCTATCAAAATCCTCTCTCTCTCCCTCCCCTCCCTCCCTCTTTCTCTCTCTCTCTCTCTGCATAGAACTCACCATAAAAAACTCCATTTTGTATATCTTTTGACATATGATGAAAGATAATTAATTCGATCGTTTAAGTTTGTGTACACCTCTATTTGCTTATATTAATTATTTTGAAGGAGTTTTCCAAACTAGTAAAATTTTACGTTCTTTTTCATACATTCTTTATATTGTTAAAATAAACCAAAAGCTAAAGTTTTTGTCAAAATCTTTATTTATTTTGTTTTGAAGAGTCCGTTGGATATACTCTTTTTAGTATCCATCTTTAACCAAAAGCTGGAGAAAAACTCGGAAGAAAAAAATCAACAATGTTTCACATTTTAAGTGGTACACAAAATAATTTGGACTTCAATACCATGTTGACATAATAGAGCAAAGTGGTAAATGTGTCGTATTGTCAACAATATTTATAACTTGAAAACCACAAGAATGGTGGCGTACTGACAAACATCTAGGGGGATGTGGTGGAATATCTCGTCCACCCAGGTTCGAGTCCAGACATACGTACCTTGTGGCCAGGTTTAGTTTTTGACGACCGAAAGTTAATTTCTAAATTGGTAAGGATGTCATCTTGGCAAAGTCTAAATGAACCTTATAAAAAAATATATTTATAACTTGCAATAGCACATTATATTTTGAAGCAATCTAAACACCTATTTCAAACATTCTCTTCTAGTGTCAATCAATGCACATTGATGGGACTGAAAGAAGTTTAAAGAGTTGTAAATTTGAAACCAACATTGGTTTCCACACATGTTGATGTATTATGTCTTGAGGGAAGGTGGTGGTGGTAGATGGCAAAAATGGAGGTAGTGTTGAAAAGTAAAGAAAAAGAATAAAATGACAAAAATACCCCTTACATATTTGGTCCCTGATGTTAATTAAAAGACAAATTTAAAAGGACATTGGTTAGAGGGACCAAAAGCTTGCGAAAATGCAAACCACAAGTCCCATTTATGTATTTATTTTGATTTTAGGGACTAGTGTGGGTAAAAAGTGTAAACCACAGGGACCAAATATGTAATTTACTCTAAATAGAATTGTAGGACATGTAATTTGTTGATGACCAAGACGTCTTCTAATTGCTTGGAATCCACAATTTCCATTACCTCTCGCATCTTGTATATTTATGCGAGGTAACGTTGAAATATTTTTAGAAATCAGCTAATATATGGATGCACATTATGAATCTTGTCCAAGACAAAATCCATGTCTCGCTGGTTCCAAATCAACAAATGGATGCACATTATAAATGTTGTCCAAGAAAACCATGTCTAGGGTTTTTCAATTGTAAAAAGATCAACATAAGTTTTTCTAAAAAGTTTGTTTTAAAGGAAGGATATCCACGAATAGTTTTGTTAACACCAAGTTAGCTAACCCTTAATTGAGCAAGATGAACTAATTACTTAAATATAAGACTTCGGTGTAGAGGGATTGCTATTTGAACTATCGAGAATTACAAGGTTTGTAACCTTTATAAGATTTGTAATATATTGCTAATATATATAAAGGCTCGTTCATTTGTTAACCATGCAATTTGTGTTAACTATGTGAACAAAAAATAGACCAATAGGTGTTGGTCCCAAATAATCAAACCATAAGAGGATTTATGAGAGAAATCAAGAAGACGAAGTGAAGAGTTCTTGCAATATTTATTAGAAAGCTCTCATCAGCCTACAAGAAACACACACAAACACACTTACACGACTCTCATATGAAAATGATTCTCACCTCTCTTCCCAAACCCTAAACCCTTTATATATAGGGTCCATTTACATCAAGCCCAAATCCAAGCCCATTAGCTATAATTAATAGCTAATTACAAATTAACCTCTTTTAAAGCTTACTTTATAAAACTTTCTCTAATTAGGACAATTTGGTCCTAACAATCTCCCCCTAAAGTTTTATAAAGGAAACCTCTCTGATATTCTCCCCCTTGCTTTCTTCAGAAAACTTTAGTGGTGTTCGGCTATATTTTGATCTCCAAGCTCCCTTCGATTATAGCTCTTTATCTTCAGTTTCAACTGAAATACCAGATCTGATGTGCAACAACCTCGACTGATCGCACAAGATACAGCTCAACCTGTAAATAATTCGACACGTCTGATAATAGCAGAATACAACAGCTTGCACCAGAGCATGTTGATTCATCCAACTATGTAGATCACAAAGAAAAACAAAGGGATAGATGCATGTGTGAGCTATAGTTCAGATCAACAAGAAAAATAAAGGATTTGTCTTTAACTGCATGTTGAGTAGGAGTTCAGCAAAAAACAACTGGAAAACACTGAGGCATGGATTACCGAAACACCGTATGGAATGAAAAACTGGGAGTAGATGCGGAACGAGATACTTAGCTCAGAAAATAGTCGATTTCCTGAAATCTTCTAAAACGTCAAGCAATCAGATCCATTTCTAGTCTTCTTAGTCAGATGGATGACGACCGTCACTCAAAATTCTAGATCACAAATGAATCTCCACGACAGTGAAATGGTTAAGAATTGAGCAAACAGATATGGACCGAGAGGTTTTATGGTGACCAGGGGCAGATGCAAGAAGAAGGTACAGGGGTCCTAGGCCCCCAACAACCTATCTCCTCCGCATTAGAAATTTTCTTTTTTTGCTTACAAGTTGTGTAAACTACATTTTGGGCCCCAACAAATTACAATCAAGGCCCCTAAGCCACTAGAAGAAAAAATATAAAGCCTATCTTTTTTAGTTGACTCTCTATATATTCACATACTCACATACACTCTCAATGGTGAAAATTAAAGGTAGAATTCTTTTGCTCATTTGTGTTTATATGTTCATCTGTGTTTGTTTGTTATGTTCTTTTGTATATTTTAGTTATATATTTGGATCATTGAAGAGGCTAATAATTTTTGTGTTGTTTTTAGTAGTATTTATTGTATAAATTTGTTAATTTAATTTATATTACCAAAGTATCGTTCAACGTGTCTAACTCGCTACAACCTGCAAGGGGTGGGTTATACTTTTTTAATAGGTTAGGTTGGGTTGAAAATTTTCCAAACCATTATAATTGGGTTGCGTTATAAAAATGTCTTAAACCGTCCAACCCAAGCAGTATACACCCTATAGTTAAATTTTGTTTTATATTATATGGTGCCCCAACAACAATTTTTTCTGGATCCGCCACTGATGGTGACACATGGTGCCGCTTCGTTTTTGCATCGTATACATTTTAAACCTACAGCGAGAACACAAGTTTTACTCTTTATGTACTGATTTGCAGGTTTTTTCTTCCACCCAGATCCAAAATTTGAATCATGTTAGTGTCCTTTTTTTTTTTTTACTTTTTAGCATAACTTTACATATAAAACACAATGAACTAATCAACAAAGGATCGATAACTTTTTAAAAATTATCGCTTTCTTTCTTATAGCCATCTAAAAGAAAAAAATCCAGTTGTATCCCTGAAGGAAAAGAAAGGGCTAGATTCACGTTCCAGCGGTATCGGGCCTCCTTACGCGCAATCCTACTAATCCGCTGCGACCCAACCCAACCTATGGCTGAACCCAAGCGGCAAGTTTTAAGGGGCTCTATGGACCAACCCGAACCGGTCCCGAACTCGGCCCCGAAGGACCAGATCCAAAGTCTTCTCAATAAATTGTCGTTTGTAGGAATCGAATCCTGGTAGTGTGGCTTTCACCTCACACCCCCCAAATATGATACCTATCCAACTAAGCTGGCCCCTTTGATTTGAAGGAGATGTATTGATAACTTGTGCTTGATAAACGATCTATATATCATATCATTAACTACCATTTTGGCTTATTACAAGTAAGCCGTGAAGACACACACAAGTCTTGATATAAGGTTGCACAAACTTGATTGATACAAAAACCATTGAACCAAAATGTGGACCCATAGAAATGTTGTTAAATAATAATACCAACAAAGTTACCTCCACCTAATTAATCACCAACCAGGTAAAGCACAGCTATAATAGAATCGCCATCCTCCAATCCGATGTCATCAGCCGTCGTCTCATTATCATCAGGAATCCTACGATGCTTAAAAATAAAATAAAACCTCTGGTAGTCCTCCCATCCCACCCAATCTGCCCACCTCATCATAAGCCGTCGCAGCGGTTCATCGCGCTTCACCCGGAAATGCTCCCCCGGGCCTAATTGAAATTGAACTTTCACAGTTATGAAGGAATCTTCTCCGGTCGGATGTCGTTGCTTCTTAACGGTGATGATCGAGTCTCCGGTTTGGTTTTCGTGCTTCACGGTGATTATGGAATCTCCTCCGGTTTGGTATTGGTGCTTGATAGTGATGATGGAATCTCCGGTTTGATTCTCTAGCTTCATGGTGATTTTGGAATTTCCGGTTTGATGATGTTGTTGGTTGAGAGTGATTTTGGAATCTCCGGTTTCATGTTGTTGCTTGACGGTGATGAAGGAATCTTCTTCGGCCGTTGGACGTTTTCTCTTCACATGATGTGCAGACGAAGCCATTGATGAAGTTTTGTAATTCTGCTTTGATTTTTTAGGTCTAAAACCTGGTTTAGGAAAACTGTGGGATTTTGTAGGGATTGCAAGGTGGAGGATTCATGGAATCGGTGCTATTTAGGTGTGTTTGGCAATCTAGGTGCTGATCGGTTCATTTTGTGTTAAGACCTGTATAGATATAGGCATTTATCTTGTCACTCTGTTAACAAATAAATTGTTGTTCGAATGTTGTCTGGTTTGTAGTTGATAGTTATTTATTGAATAATAAGTTAATTAGTAGCTCATAAGCTAGCTTATGAATAAATTATGTTTGATCAAAAAGGAAATCTTTAGGTATAATAATCAATATTAATAAGAGTATAACTGAAAAAAGTTACAAAAAACTCCTAAAAGATTACTATAACTTGCATTTCAACAAGCTAGTTTATGGTATATATTTTGACGAAGAAACTTATAAGCTAGCTTATCTGCGCCAAACATATTAGACTATTTTCACTCTAAATAATAAACACTAAAAATACAAAAAGTAAAGGTGTTCTTTCTTTCAATTCAACAGTAAAACATTAAAAAAAAAAATAGAAACCAATAAAAATGATCTCATATTTGAAGACTAGTAAACATGTTAAGAGCATCTCCCATCGTACTCCAATTTTAAAGAATTGGTGTTTTTGTGCTCCAATCGACCTCCATTTTGCAAAAAAAATTTGGTGTTCACCAAATGTGACCGCCATATTTGGCGTGGGTTTTTCTCCCACCATTTACATGGGACCCACCCCACTCTCTATTATTTTATGTTTTCATATTTGTTTTCACTGTTAAATAATTGTAAATATGTTAACTATTATATAGGCTATGTTTGGCAAGCGTAGCTTATAAGCTAGCTGGTAGCTGATAAGCTAGCGGATAGCTGATAAGCTAGCTGTTGATTGATAAGCTTGCTAGTAGCTGATAAGCTAGCTGTTGAACAAATTATGTTTGGCAAAAACTAGCTAATGAGTATGTAAAATGACCAAAAAGGGTATATTTGAATTTAATAATTAATATTAATAAGGGTATAATTGGAAAAAGCTACAATAAGCTACTCAAAGTAGCGTTTCAAAAAGCTAGCTTATAAGCTAGCTTACTGGTACATGTTTGGATGGACCAGCTTATAAGCTAGCTTATCAGCTAGCTTATAAGCTAGCTTATGTTTGCCAAACACAGCCATAGTTTATATATTTAATTATTAAATATTAATTTATATATTTTTATATTTAGTTATTAAATGTTAAATAAAAAAATACAAATTTAATATTAATATAAAATAGAGATATATTAAATAAATTAATTATTTGTTAATTATTTATTATGATATATATAGTCAATAAAATATATTGTTATAATAAATAGTTAATAATGAATAAAATATGTTATATTAATGTAGGGTCCACAAATTTGGTGTTTTTTTTAGAGTGTGATTGGAGTTGAGTTTGTTTTTGGTGTTGATGGGCCCACCAGATTTGGTGTTTTTGGTGTTTTTTTTGGTGTTAAGGTTGGAGATGCTCTAAAAGATAACTTGGTTATTTTAATAGTTTTGTTTCGGTCTTATTTTAGTCATATCAAAAGCATAACATAGTATTTGTTTTGTCATGTCCAATACTATCTTGTTCCATCCAGACGGCCTTAGGGCATTCATAGCGTAGCCCAGGTTCACCTCGAGTGAGGAGGTCTGGTTTAGCGGGTATGGAGAGCAGGTGGTACGTGGGTAGCGGGTGATAAAGGCGAGTACCCCCTTCGGGTTTTCAAACCCGATCGAACCGCTCCTCTCTCTCTCTTCTTCTTACTCTTTCTCTCTCTCTCTCTCTTATATAATATGAATTAAAATAATAAAAAAATATGGATAAAAACTTGGTAAGACTTTGTTTGGCAAATTTTTTGAAACACTACTTTGAGTAGTTTTTTGAGAGTTTTTTATAGCTTTTCTAAATTATACCCTTGTTCATACTCCCTTCGTATCAAAAATATTGTCCAGTTTTGACTTTTAAAGTCTTTCTTTTCAACTTTGATCTTAAAAATATTTTTGTTTTTGTTATATAATACTTGATGCAAAATTTATGAATGTGTTGTGTTTGTAATGTATTTCATTGGTATAACTTTTATCAAGTATTATATAACACAAAAAAAAATTTAAGATCAAAGTCGACAAAGAAAGACTTTCAAAATTCAAAACTGAACAATAATTTTGGGACGGAGAAAGTATTAAATTCAAATATTTTTTTTGGTCATTTTACATACTTATAAGCTAGTTTTTTCAACATAATTTATTAATAACCCACTTTATCGGTATTAAAATTGTAAAAATGAAAGGTTAATATTGATGTATATAAAAAGCAATTCCTTTTTAAAGGCATAAATACATGGTAACTCAAAAAATATAAATAGCCTATTCCTTGTATTATATATATATTGATCGCGGTGAGTCCTAAAAATTAGGATTGAATGGTGGCCGTTGATCAAAGCTGAGATTAAATCTGGACCATTTAAATTGGCCTATTTACAGTTATTTTATTACAGTTATTCATAAGCTTCTCCGCTCCCTCTTCTCTCGTCCAGAACCTCTCCACACGTCCCTCCTTTCTCTCCCGCCTCCCTTCACGTTCCTAGAAAAAAGCCCTGATTTCCTCCCTTACCATGTCTCCACTTAATTTATCTGCTCACATTCTTCTCTATTTCTTTGACAACCACAAAGGTTTCACCAGATAGTTAGCCTAATTTCTCTCTTACTCCTCCTATCCTTCTTGAAGTTCAAAGAATGATGAATGTATAGTCTCCTGCTCGGCTTCCGTTCATCATCATGGTCTCTTCTTCTTAATCCGAAGACACAGGTATTGTTAATTTCTATATCGGTCTCTTCAATAAAATTAGGGTTAATGTTGGAGATCAGTTTTGGTATTTGGTCGAATTGGTTATATCTTTGCTTTACATGGATCTATGTGCACAAATCAGTAATGATTTTAATTTGTTAACTTTGATATAAATATATGCTATAATCACAATTAGGTCTTGAAATCGACCGGCTTTCAGGTGATACGCAATCGACTTTCTCTACATTTTCAACAAGGTTTTTTTTTCCTTCTTTCTTTCTTTTTTCTTTGGTTTTTGTTTTTTCTGCTTCTATTGATTTTTAGTTTCGTGTTTCTATTAATTGCTTAGTTTCATGTACTTATTGTTAGTAATATATAAAAATATTTTTCATCATTTACATAAGGTAATTTTGGTTTATTTTGCATCATCCACAACCATTATTGTTTTCTAATAATACATTTAAGGAGGCTGTCATATTGATAAGAATGGACATCATTCAAGATGCAGATGGCAAAGTCAGGAAGAGAGCCAATGTGAAGGTAAATTTTCATATGTCAGTACTTAATTTTAGATTGCAGTTTTTAATTTAAAGGCCTATAGAAGTTGTTGCCACGCCTTCAACCATAATTCTTTATAACATACCGAAATAAGTTGTTGAAGGCGGTGATGGTTTGAACGAAGAAATAGACGACATGATTAGTCTCTGGCAAGTGGTCGGCTTGGAAGATTCCCTTAGATTTACTTTCATGTGGTTGTCATTTCTGCAATGGGGCTACGGGTATACCATTGGTTTTTTAAGGCTATTGACATCCTCATGTTATAAAGGTGTATGAAAGAGAGAACAATCAAAGTGTTTATTTGCAATTCTACACATATATAAACGAACTTTTTTAATCCAAACTCTCACCATTCCAGTCCTAACATCTGTTGCGGTTTGTCTATTTCAGCAGTTACATGGATTTGAATTATTTCTTTTTATGGGTTTTTAGTTTTTAATTCGACTACTTTACCAGATTTCTTTTTGTAGATACTGATTTATTCTCTCTTTATCTTTGTGTAATAGTTTTACTTGATTGATATGTTGGATTGATACCAAAGGCTTCTTGGAAATAAGTGGTGAAATATAAAACTTCAGGTAATTTTTTCCTTGAAAGATGAGGTTTTTCTCTACTAAAAAGATGTCAAGTAACTTCATGCAGTCACTTGCCTATTTACCAAGGGTAAGATTATCATTTAGTTAATTACAAAGTGTAACTACATTTTAAATTTTGTGCCTTTTCATTGTGCACATGTATTTTGGAACGGATGGAGTATACGGGAATTGATCTTAAGTTCTGTTTTTTTTTCTGTTTGGAATTAGGCAAACCAAAACAAGTAACAACAAAACTGATTTCCCTCTAAAGATGTAATCCAAAAACATAACGCAAATCTGGGGTTCAACGAATTGATTTTTAATGCGTTATTTGTTAAAGAAAATGTTTTCAATTGTGTGTTGTAGGAGGGAGAACAGGTGTGGTCTTGAACAAAGAAGAGTTGTTAGCATGAAAGAATGAGAATAATTCGCGAAGGAACAAGGTCTAATATTCATAAACTTCTGCAAAAACCGCTCAGAATGTCAAGGAGGTCAACCATCTTTTTTTTTTCCATAACACCGCGATAGATGTTCGATATTCACTTTGCCTTGCAATAGATATGAAACACTTGTACATTTTTTTATTTCTAATGCTGATGCATTCATAAACACAGCTGCAACAATCTATAAGAAGATTCAGGATGGGTTTTTGACGTATCAAATGAGGCAAGTGTTACTATATCTTTTTGCATAAAACTCATTGAAATTGATTGCTTAGGGGTCGTTTATTTGATGCTTAATTTACCTTACGGGACGAAAATGAAAATGACTAGAATCTTACCCGATAAGAGCGATAGCATGAACCGAGAGTCTTACCCGGTAAGTGAGATCGATAACTCTTACCGGGTAAATTGTTGCGTACAATACCGTTTTGAGAGACTAAAATATTGTCTGATATGGTAGTGATAGGTGGTGTTTGTTTACCTCTTAACAATTCCATTAAGAGGCAATCTTTGAATCTTTAAAAGGTGAAATCATGTTTGTTAAAAAATGGACTGCCTCTTAATGGTTCTAAAACCCTCTAAATGATTTAGTATTCTAGACGTCTCTTAAGTCTTAACCATTCAAACTTCAGAGTCCTGATTTCATGCTCACAATTACCAAACCACCATATTTCATTTTGCACCATATCATAAGAGCCTCTTGATCATTTTGACCACTTAATCATCCAACACCAAACCATTCAGCAACTACCAAACAACCCCATAGTGTTCAATTTTACCGGGAAACACTTATTGGGTAAGTGTTCAAGTAAACGGCCCCAGAGTGTTACTTGCTAGAAACTGTTGGTATTTATCATGAATGAACGGTTCTCTTTGTGAGAAACAAAGAAGAGCCCAATTACAATCTATGAAGAGCTTTATAGGACAAAATTCTAAGAAAATGACTAAAACATAAAAAAAGAGAGGATAATATAGGATCATAAAATTGTCTTAATAACTAAGATTTTAAATAACACCTTATCGGTAATAGGAGTTGTGTAGTATGAACCTTTATAAAGGTGAATTCGACACAAATTTTAGTTCTTAGGGTTAAATTTTTATAAAAGGTAAGAAAGCCCTTTTGTTTCTAGCCAGGGGTCTATTTGGAAACAACCTTTTTGTCTCTTCAGACAGCGAGAATGTTTTTTGTATACATCTTTCTACCGACTATTTCTCTAGATAAAGATTTACTGGATTTGATTGGTTTGGTTATTTGGAGCTCTTGTGTTTCTTGTATGGAGGGAAAATAAAGATATTAGTAAAATGTTGCTAATAGTATTTTTGATGTATGCATGAGTGTTTGTGTTTGTGTTGTGCAGTCTTATGGGATTTAAGTTGGATATGGTGGGCATTCCTGGGCCTTTAGAAGGGAGAGAAGGATCTTCTTTCTCAATCAGGGGGTTGCTGCAGTTAAAACACAAATCATCATCTACTATCAACATCTATTTTCTGATTCATGCATAGTATTTTCTTCTTTTTTATGTAAAAAATTATAGATATTGGTAAATATTTGTTTGGGTTTTGTGTAGTTGTTCTTGCATTCACTTGATTCTGCCTATGTGTATGTTTAAGTGTCGTTTGATGAAATGAATGGTTGTACTTACAGGTGGTTTGCCTTTTATATGTAACCCAACATTTCTCCCTCCATTTTAAATAAACGTCTACCAAAAAAGGAGATAGTTTTAAATAAATTCAATTTTTACTCTTCTTAGTTCATACCAGTGAGCAATTCATTGACCCTTAAGCTTTCTCGGAGTTTATTAATTTAATAATTTTTTGAATTATAGTGCTAATGAGGAAGTATCAAAAGATGATTCTTACAAACTATGGAAACCAAATCTAAACCATTCATTTTTCCAATCTAGGTCATGATTGAAGTAGGGGTTAAGGAACGTTTAGACCAACTAATAATGGATAACCGCTCCTTTAATCACAGCCGTAGATTGGAAAAATGGATAGTGTAGATTGGTCCTCATAGCTTGTAAGAATCATCCGGTTTGCACTTGATATGAACCTTGGTGCTAATTATGTTTTAAATTAACAAAGAACTGATATTTCTTGCGTGATTACTTTTACACTTATCATTTGAACTTATGATTATATATGTAAGGTTAAGTTCAAATGTGAACTCAATTTTGATTGTGAATGTGAGAACCACTTAAATCGTGTCGTGTGGCAATATTCACTCTGAATATCATGCATTATTCAGAGTGAATATGGGCGCCTAAGCTCTATTCACTCCGAATAATACATGATATTCAGAGTGAATATTGTCACGTGGTGTGATTTTAGTGGTCCTCATGTTTACAATAAAAAATGAGTTTTCATTTGAACTTTTGTCTATGTATGTGTATGTGTGTACGTGCAAGGGTACGCAAGGTAAGTAGGTAACTCACTAACTACTAAAACTTATCAAAAAGTTTTATTTCGTTTAGACGTACAAAAAGTTAAGGTTGTAACATGAAATAATTGAATCTAGATTAAAGTCATGTCATATACTTGATCAACGAAATAATTTTAACAGTATCATATGCAATAACTTACCCGATAAACCTTAAAGTGATGTTGTATACTCAAGAGGAGATGTGTGTTCTTTTCAATGAAGTTGCTATTGATCTTGTCGGCCTTACTGTTGATGAATTACTCATGAAGAGTAACTTAGAGGTCAGTTTCTATATAGATCCATGACTTCATATGTGTGTGTGTGTGTGTGTGTGTGTGTGCATGTATGTACGTGATAACATTTCTTCATGTATATATAGGGGGCTGATGATCCTGATTGGATATATGACTTTCTTAGTGAAATTTTATGTGCTCGAAAGGCCATTCTTACTATTAAAGTTGATCGATTCAACTTGGCACCTCAATATGTGCGTCATTTTGCTGTAACAAAATACCACAGTGACCATACCAAACAAAGCTACAAATACAACTAAAAGTGGAAGCAATAGCATTATTCCACAACAAGGTCACGATAATTGAGATGTCGTAAGGAGAAGCTCAAGCTTGGTTGAATAGCATTACAAATGATGAATGGGAGATGTCAACGAAAAGCTTATGAGGTCCATGTACTATAGACATGCCAACCACAACATCAACATCACCATCAGTAATTATTGTTGCATTTTGTGTCATATTTTGTAATATTTGTCTTATATTTTTTATATTTGTTGTCCTGTAATACAATTAGGTTGTTGGACGTAATCACAAAATTTGATGATTCTGGTGATTCTAGAAACTCTAAGTCTGAGGAATACGATTTTGAAATATGTGAGAAGGTATGGTTTTAAATATATGTATTTCTTATGTTATTGTATGTAGTTTACATAAGTTTCGTACTAAGCATTGTGTTTTTATTTGTTTTTGGTCCTTGTAGAATGAAGATGATGGTTGATGCAGGTGTATCGGATTAGTGATCAGATTTTGAAATGTATTTGGTTTGTCTTTGATACGTTATCAAACTTTGTTTGCATGTTGGGTTCATCATAGTTTTGTTGGGTTGGATGATAAGACTTATTACCATGGTTGCTGCCTGTTTGTACAAAATATGGTTTTATGTTATTATGGGGTATAACAGTAGGTTTCCTGTTGTTTTCACTTATGTTGTTCATTGTCATTTTATCTCTATTAACTCATTGTTTGGACATTAGGCTTCCTTTATTGTTCCTTATTAACGATTGTAATTTGTATTTACATTCTCGTAAGCCACAATGTCTTATTTGAAAAGGGCTTGATGTTTGTCCTATCATACAACAAAATCAAGAATTCAACATCCAGAATCAAGAATTAAATAGTTATTCAACTAGATATATTGCATTCACAAGTTCAACAAGATATTGTATTTTATCTTATAACCTCATGTCGTATACCCGGCCTACGGACGGGTATAGCACTAGTTTATATAGGTAAGTGATAAAGTCATGACAAAGACCTTAAAAGGCTGACATGCATTTACCGCCCCCTGCTCGCTATAGCCCTACTCCTTTCATCTCTATTTTCTTCATCATTTCATGTCCAGCTACTCCTCCCTGCCTTTCTTTCACGTCAACCTTCAACATTTGAATATATTGGTTAAATAATTGGGAAAATTTCATCTATATCCTTAAAAACTTGTTATATTACGTATATATCCTTACAAACTTTGATATTACGTCTATGTCCTTCTAAACCTCTAAAACTCACGTATATATCCTTCTCAATAATTTAATTAAACTTATCCCTTTAAAAAATACAAATCACTATTTATAAATTGAAAATATTTTCTAAATTACTAAACTACCCTTTTCTTAATTCAAACCCAAACCCAAAATCAAAATCAAAATCAAAATCAAATCAGTTCCTTTGTAAATCAGAATTTTATTTTGAATCTGAACTTTGTTATGAATCTGACTGAATTAGGATTTTGTTTGATGTTTATGCAAATGTTCATGGTGAATTCGCTTCACATGTACTGTATTTTGCTTCACATTGAACTGTGAATTTCAGTAAGACAAATTTATATATCATCCAAAAAACCCAGATACAACCAAGTAGAGTGACCGCAAAAAGAAAATCACAGCACGACTCATCTACCTTCTACCATACACTCGGCTACAAAACAACACCGGACACGAACTTAGAGACCTCCCACAGCATCACACATCCCCTTAAGATAGTGAATGCAAAACATGCTCGGATGAGAGAAGAAGTTGGATCACGAGGGGTCCAGGTACCCCTAAGAACCTGGGAACCACTAAAATGGACCGTCACGTCCCCGACTTCATCACTCGATCAACCTGACGTGAAAACAAGACCACTCCCTGCTAGGGCCGAGTGAAAACTTTCGCACACAACAGTTGCGGAAGGCCGAATGAAAACTTTTGCACACGGCAGTCGCACACCACAGTCACAAAATGTATATCGATCTTGATATGAATTTTCTCCAAAAAACCAAATCAAATCAGAATTGATTGCCAATATAGGTTGCACATACAAGCAAAGCATCGTGAGAGAA
Source organism: Centaurea solstitialis (assembly GCA_030169165.1). Lineage (NCBI taxonomy): Eukaryota > Viridiplantae > Streptophyta > Magnoliopsida > Asterales > Asteraceae > Centaurea > Centaurea solstitialis. The sequence continues at coordinate 72,781,007 of CM058043.1, forward strand.
GTTGAGGCTAACGTGACAAATGTAAGAAGTGGAAACTATTGTCTGCAATTCGGAAAATAGTTCCTTCTACCAAATTAAAGTACTGGACACCTTCTGCATAATCTTTGTCACTTCAATTAAGCAAATGTTCATGGTGAATTTTGCTTCTGTCTCGTAGAATACATCAACCAACACTTGTATACTTGCTTCCAAAGTTCCTTCTTGCTTCCAAAGTTCCTTCTTGCTTCCAAAATTCCTTCTTGCTTCCAAATCAAAATCAACAAGGCAAGGCAAGGTCGTCGATTATTAGGGTTTGAACGACATGAAATTGAACAAACTCCATGAAATTGAACACAAGCATGGTCGTCGATTATTGAGGCATGGGTCGGAAAAGGGTGATTATTGAAGTAGAAGACGATTATTGAACAACGAGGGATTTGAACACAGGTCGTCGATTATGGATGCATAGGTCGAAAAAGGGTGAACGAAAGATTATTAAACATAGATTGTGGATTATAAAGGCGCAGGTCGTCAATTTGTGAACAAATAGGGATTTGAAATCTGAAGATTGAGAAGGGTTATTGAGTGAAATATAAGAGGATTTGAGGAAGAGGGGTTTTTGATGTTTGGGGGTGCTGGAGATTGTGTTCTGTCGATTAGAGATAGCAAAAGAAGGAGATGATTTGATTTTGATTGTGAATTTGGGTTTGAAATTAAGAATGGGTAATTTAGGTATTTGGAAAATATTTTTTATTTACAGATAATGACTTCTATTTTTAAAAGGATAAATCTAATTAAATTAAAGAGAAGGATATATGTGTGAGTTTTAGTGGTTTAGAAGGAGATACACGTAATATCAAAGTTTGTAAGGATATATACGTAATATACCAAGTTTTTAAGGATATGGATGAAATTTTCCCTAAATAATTTGACATTTTGCAAAAGAGAAATTATTTTTCCTCCTACTTTTTTAGCCTACTCTTCCTCCTACTCACTTCATCATATGACAAGTGTTCAAATTTATGAATTATATGAAGAAAGAGAATAAGTGCATTACACTTGTCATATGATGAAGTGAGTAGGAGGAAAAGTAGGCTAAAAAAGGGTAAGAATCACTACACACGGTTATGCGGGCCACTTCCATCAAAAGACCATTGGCGACATGAAAGTGTTGGTGGATACGTTCCTCATCCGATTCGTCGGAAGACATTATTTTTTTAACGAAAATAATGGGAGGGAATAAGGGGGAGAAAAATAGGTGAATAAGAGGGAAAAAAAGATGAATAAGAGGAAGATGAATGAGATAAGGTTTATATATATATATATATATATATATATATATATATATAATATATATAGGGGTGGGTTCAAATACAAACCACCCTTTCGTTGTGAACGTGAGGACAGCCTAGAGCGCGACACGTGGCAATCTGAAACGGCGGGTCAAGTCATATTCAGTCTGAATAAAACTGCATGTTAGTGTTATTCATATTGAATAACGCTTGACCCGCGGATGACCCGCGGCTGACCCGCCCGCGTCCAATTGCATCAGAGTGCATTTAGTGTTATTCAGTCTGAATAACGCTTTATTCAGTCTGAATAACTAAGTCGAAATTTTTTCAAATTGCCACGTGTCGCGCTCTCGTTTGTCCTCACGTTCACAATGAAAATGTGGTTTGCAATTGAACTTTCACCTATATATATATATATATATATAGAGAGAGAGAGAGAGAGGTAAAAGAGAAAAAGAAAAAAATAAATAAATAAAGCCGTTGAACGGCTATATAGCCGTTAAACACCCTTGCCAACACGCTCTTGGACCCGGCATTAGAGTACCGTGCCGCCTGCCGTGCCGGATACTCTTGGCGGTGTTGCCGAGGGTACTGGTTCGGTACCGGGTCTCTACCGGCTTGCATAGCGGATGGCCATATAGATGTAGGGGGATATTGTTAACAACACCCTTTGCAAAAAGAAAAATACGGATCTATCCCAAAAAAATTACGAACCTATGACTGCGTTCAATCATTTGGAACTACAAACGGGAATTGATTTGGAGAAATTTTCAAACCTTAGAACATCTCCAATAGTGTTGGCCAAATTTCGGGTTCGGGCCGGGTTTGACCAAAACCCGGTTTGCTACAGTGTTGGTCAAACCCGGGTTTGGTCAAACCCGGGTTTGGTCAAACCCGGGTTGAGTCGGGCCCGGGTTCCGGCCGGGTTCGGACCGGTTTCCGGCCCGGGTTTCGGGTTCAACCCGGGTTCGCCCGGGTTCGGCCCGGGTTTCGGCCCGGTTTCCGGCCCGCGGGCTGAGACCCGAGTTTGACCGGGGTTCGGGTCGGGTCGGGTTGGTCAACGGGTCGGGTTCGGGCTAGCCCATCGGTTCGGTTCGGTTTCGTTTGGCCATCACTAATCTCCAACATCATTGCTATAATAAAAAATTTTGGTTTTTTTTCTTCTTCTAAAGTGGTCAAACAACATTGCTATACCATTTGCTAAAATAGAAAAGTTGAGGTTTCCTAAATATAGAGATTTCTCTAAAAACTGTAAATGAGAAAAGATAAATATTTTTTAATTTATTCCACCAATAGTCTAATTACTTGTTTAAAAGGTTTTAAAAAGTTTATTAGAATAATAAATATAGTGTATATTTTAATAATATAACTGATGATAGAATCTCTAAAATAGAAAAGTTGTTGGAGATGAAATAGAAAGGTTTTAGAGATTTTGATCTTTCATTATCATTTTAGAAAATTTATAGCAAAGCTGTTGGAGATGCTCTTAGAAAAATTTTCAAACCGAGGCATCAATTGATAATCAGAAATATATATAATAACATTTTTTATAAAGTTAATATTGGTTTAGTTGTTGGTTTTCTCGCTTTTTAAATGAATGGTCTCGTGATCAAGTCTTATTATTTTTTTTTGAACAGCACCAAACTTTATTACCAAACCAACCAAGTTACAACAAGAAAACAAACAACCTCAAGGGCAGATAGCAGCCCAGCAGAAAGAACACAAAGAAAAGCCAACAGAAAGAACACCACTTACAACAACGCCGAGGAACAAACGAACCAAACCAAACAGAAAACTACACAAACAGTACCGAACTAAAGGCGGACAGCATAGTCGGAACTGTTACAAACAACCGGAAATGGGAACAGTTAACAAGTCGTAAACGTACCCAAAATCAAAGCGATCTGTTCCAGCAAGACATATCTCGATTCCATAGCCACCAAAATTATGAAGTGAACGGATCACTTAACCAATTCGCCATCTCTACCTTAAGCTCCACCTCTCTTCTTGTAATCCATTCGAACACTCTAAGCTGATACTCCGTGAAATGTACCGCTGCCACCGGATTCACATTTCGAAAAATGCAGCTGTTCCTATCCGACCAAATAAGGTAGACAAAGCTCCATACGGTCGCTATCCATCTTCGAAACCCTTTCGAGCAATTACCACGTTGTTGTCCCGCTCCCACGAACTCGCTAAAGGAGCTTTTACCCGCTAAATCCACATTCCACCATGTACCGACTTGCTCCCATAGTGGAGCCACTTTCTCGAACGTAAACACCGCATGCTCTATAGTTTCAATTTCTTTACCACGCCTAGGACAAAGGCACGAATCTAGGTCAATTCCCAACTTATCAAGTACCGTTCGAGTTGGAATTCTCCCTAGCTTAAGCCTCCAAACAAGTATGTTAATTTTTTTTTTGGAACCGACTTCGGCCATTCCGTTTCTATTACCGAGTTGTCGCTTCCCGACGTCCGAGCTTCCTCAAAACACCTTCTCAACTTCTTGACCGAGAAACCCTCATGGGGGTCTAGGAACCATACCACCCTATCTTTTTCACCTACTATCGGTTTAACATTCCCGATCGTACTATAAAGGGATTCTAGTTCACCCAACTCCCTACCTCTCGGCGCTCTCCTCCAATCCCACCTCCAATGCCATACTCCATCTCGAAACTCACCTCTTTCCCCTACTTTAGCCTCTTTAACGGATTCCAAGGCAAACAACCTCCCAAATCTCTCTTTAAGCCTTCCACAAGGAAGCCACATATCTTCCCAAAACCTTGTAACACATCCATCCCCCAATTTAATACCAAAAGAATTTGAAAAAGAGAAACCCATTTCATCTAAATCTCTACCACATTTGATTACACTAGACCACACCGACCCTTTTCTTAACCCCACCCTTCCCGACAACCCCCCCTTTCTCCCATAAAGGCTTACTATCACTTTCCTCCACAAAGAATCGGTTTCCGAGTGAAACCTCCACCACCACTTGCCTAATAGGCCTCGATTGAGGTCTTTCAAACTCCCTATATTGAGACCCCCCCTTTTAAACAACTCTAACACCTTATCCCATTTAACCCAAGCAATTCCTCGCCTCAAAGTCTCACCCTCACCCCACCCCCCCAAAAGAAAGAGGACCTCACTTTTTGGAGCTCTCTCAAAACACTCTCCGGAGTACGAAACAATGAAAAGTAGTATAGCGAGACACTTCCTAGAACCGATTTTACCAAGATATGCCGTCCTCCAAAAGAGATCAATTTTCCTTTCCATGCCGTCAATTTTTTTCTCATTTTTTCGAGAACCACCTCCCAACTAGACTTTCTTAACATGAGTGCACCGACCGGAAGACCAAGATAGATGAAAGGTAAAGACTCGCTTCCACACCCCAATCTTCGGGCCCACGATATCACTTCCCTACCTTCAACACCAATGCCAAAAAGCTTGCTTTTTGAGAGATTAATTTTCAGCCCCGAAACGGCATGAAAGCAATGGAGTAACCTCACTAAATTTCTCAAATTTTCTGGATCCCAAGTTCCGAAAAACACCGCATCATCCGCATATTGTAGGAGCGAGATATTTATGTCATCTTTTCCAACTTTAACTCCTTTAAACAGCCTTTTCCGGACAGCTTCCTCCACCATATAATGTAACCCTTCGGCAACCATCAAAAATAAAAAAGGAGCAATCGGGTCTCCTTGTCGAAGTCCCCTCTCCATCCGGAATTCGTTTGCCGGTGACCCATTCACAAGAACCGATACCCTTGACGATTTGAGGCACCCTTCAATCCAATTCCTCCATTTTAATCCGAATCCAATATTTTCCATTATATCGAGAATGAAAGCCCACTCCACCGAATCATATGCTTTCTTGAAATCCACTTTAAAGATCAAACTTTTCCTTTTCATCCTTTTTAGGTAGTCCACCGTCTCGTTTGCCATAAGGATGCCATCTGTTGGTCCCAAAGAGGTGACCTTCAAGTAAGGATAGTGTATAGGATTATAGAAGGGGGGGGTTGAATATAATCACACCAAATTTCACTTTTAAATTCTTTGTTATATTAACAATAGGAATTTACAGATTGTTGCGGAAATAGAAAAGACTCAAAGTCTAAACTAAACAATCTAAGTTTCTTTCACTATGCACTAGAGTGAGAAGACTAGAGAAGATAGAAAATAGAAGGATAAAGAGAGAAAGGATTTGGGTGATAAGTAAGGTGAAGAAGTGGTTTGGAGAACCTTTCTTCAAGTCCTATTTATACCCCATGCATTAAATGCATGCACACACACTTTTGTGTACGTGTCACATTCTAAGTGGTCATATGTACTATTTACTATAAACAAATATCTTTTGCATGGTGTGCAAAAGAGGGTTTATGTAAACAGTAGCCTTGAGGTCTGATAAGTACGGAGGGAACAGAAAAGAGACTGTCCTTATGTACTTTTTGTGTCAGTAAAGGCGGATAATCCTTTTGTGCATTAGATTAAGACATTACACTAATCCTTCAGGATCAGGATATTGATCAGTGAGGAATGCTCTGATACTGAGGTTGATCAGAGGTCACTGTATCCTGATGAGTCTTCAGGATGTCATACGAATTTGAGCAGCCTGCTATCACTGAGTTCCGTCTTCAGATCACGAGCATGCTGGTCCTGTCATCAGCTAATTCTTCGACTTCCCTGATGGTTCTTGAGTATGATCTTGATGTTTTCAGGAGGTCTTCACTTCGGTGGTCAGGACCAGTAGACGTTAGAACAGACTCGTTCATCTCCTGATCCCGATTCTGATGATTATAAAAATAAGTTACAGCATAAGTAACATGGAATAACACTGAACAATCTCAGTGATAATTCCTCAAGCTATAACAGAAGTAAAAACCTATTCACTAAGTAAAGTAACAGGATCATTATCATTTCATCAGGTCTTAGGAGAGCTGGATCAACAATCTCCCCCTAAATGATAATGATAAGACAAAAGAGGAATTGTCTTAATCTAGAAAATTTAGAAATAAAATTCTAAGTCTAGGTATAACAGTAGGAAATAGAACTCATAAAGGTACGTGTCCCATTTACTGTTTTGAAGGATCTTTTTCAGTACTATGATGAAATAAAGTACGATGCACTGAAATGCATTTCCATTAATCTCATATAAGATTTTACAAGAGTAAAGAAAATACACAAGTACATGAATGAAGTACTGAAAGAAAAATTACAAAAATTCCTAGCTATCAGAGTCTTCACTAACTTCTTCAGTCTTAACTTGTATAGTGAATGGAGTTTCACCATTGGCTATTCGGTGATCAAGGATAGCTCTGACAGCACGAACAAATTCTTTATTGTCTTTGTTTTTCTTTTCTTTAAGTGCAATGAACAGAACTGTCACCAAGTGTTCAGTGGGTGCTTTGTGTAGTTCGCTGAAGCGTTGAAAGCGAAGGATGTTGAGGTTGTCACCTACACAAATACCGTGAACAGGTTCTCTGATGACTTGACCTTCAGAGAGAGTTACTCCAGAGGTAAAGGAGAGATCAAGCATCGAGAGATCCATTGGCTTGCATGAAGTCCTGGGCATGCAAGGAGTGGGTCTTCTTGTTGAAGTGCCTGCTGATCGTCGAACAGGAGGCTTTGGCAGAGTAGAGGGAGATTGGAGCAGGACATTAGGTATTTCGGTTGTTCTTCTGATTCGAGCGATAAGTCCATCAATGACTTCTTCTACTTCAGCCCTGTAATTTTTATTGGCTTTGTGAAGTAGGCTTCTAATTTCATTCCACTCTGACAAGTTGTATCGGTCTAACTTGTCAAGAGTGTGCTCTACGTCCTTTACTCCTGAGCGTTTGACGGTGAGCCAGGTTTTGCCAGGAACTCCTTTCTTACCCCGGTTTCGGCGAAGATGAATTCCTACGATTCTGGCACCGTGCTTTCTGAGATGAAGTCGGTCTCTGCACCAGTCAAGCTCTTTGTCTGCCTCCTCTGTCTGTTCCTCAGTGCTCTTGTTGAAGACTTTCAAAGCAGCCTTCTGTGCTAGAATAGGATCAGCACTTATTTCTTCATCTTCTTCGACGAAGTCAAAAGGAAGCTTTTTCGCAGCTTGAGCAGAGAGGAAGGCTTCCTTCTGCTTTTTATTGTGCTCCTCCTGAGCTCTTATTGCCAGCTCGTACTCCTCCTGTGATAGATAGGCGAACTCAGAGTCCCAAGAGGTACGAAGAGGAATTTTTACTCTTGTACTCTCGAGTCGCTCTATCACAGCGTCTAAACGCCCATCCCTGTTTACATGAGTAGAAGTGTCAGGGTAATTCTCACCTTCAGAGCGAGGAGAGTTAGATGGAGGAGATCTTGGGGAAGAAGCAGGGGTAGAAAAATCATCAGAGATGAATTCATCATCTGACGATAGGACTACGGTTTCAGGAGGGGCTTGGGTTCTAGAGGATGAGGCTTCAGCATGGAAACGGGTGACAGGGTTTAAGGGAATGGTTTCATGGTTTATAGGGGTAACCTTGAAAGTCATTCTGCTAAGTTCAGCTCGTGTTTGTTCTGATGGACTGTTCTCCATAAGGCGAACAATCTCACCAGTGACAGAGCCGAAGTTAACTTCCTGAAATTCGGTTTCAGGTTCGGTTTGGGTTTCAGGTTCAGGTGTTGGTTCAGGGGTAGGTTCAGGTGTAGGTTGGTTGGGTGGTTGGTAGACAACTAACTGAAGATTGTTTAAGGGTGAGTCTTTAGGGGAGCTATAAGTTAGGGTTATGGTTTCAGGGTTTGGTTTGGTTTTGAAGAGAGAGGAGATAGGAAGATTATCAGAGGTAGAGGGGGAGGATGGTTGAAATGACATACCAGGAGCACCAGGGTTCTCCCCCTGAGGATGTGCAGGTCCTGGAGTGGGCGTTGCTTCAGCAACCTTCTCCACGATGAAATCATCTTCATCATCATCATCGTCGTCGTCGTCTTCGTTTGTTCCCTCCTCCTCATTGTTGATGTTCCAGTTGGTAGAGGGGAATAAACGGAATGATCTCTATGTGGTTGAGGTGCTGTTTGGAGAACCTTTCTTCAAGTCCTATTTATACCCCATGCATTAAATGCATGCAGACACACTTTTATGTACGTGTCACATTCTAAGTAGTCCTATGTACTATTTACTATAAACAAATATCTTTTGCATGGTGTGCAAAAGAGGGTTCATGTAAACAGTAGCCTTGAGGTCTGATAAGTACGGAGGGAACAGAAAAAGAGACTATCCTTATGTACTTTTTGTGTCAGTAAAGGCGAATAATTCTTTTGTGCATTAGATTAAGACATTACACTAATCCTTCAGGATCAGGATACTGATCAGTGAGGAATGCTCTGATACTGAGGTTGATCAGAGGTCACTGTATCCTGATGAGTCTTTAGGATGTCATACGAATTTGAGCAGCCTGCTATCACTGAGTTCCGTCTTCAGATTACGAGCATGCTGGTCCTGTCATCAGCTAATTCTTTGACTTCGCTGATGGTTATTGAGTATGATCTTGATGTCTTCAAGAGGTCTTCACTTCGGTGGTCAGGATCAGTAGACGTCAGAACAGACTCGTTCATCTCCTGATCCTGATCCTGATCCTGATGATTATAAAAATAAGTTACAACATAAGTAACATGGAATAACACTGAACAATCTCAGTGATAATTCCTCAAGCTATAACAGAAGTAAAAACCTATTCACTAAGTAAAGTAACAGGATCATTATCATTTCATCAGGTCTTAGGAGAGCTGGATCAACACCATCTAGAATTGATCTTCCTTTTATGAACGCACTTTGCTCCTTACTAATCACTTTCCCCAAGACTTGCTTTAATCTTTCCGCCAACACTTTGGAAACAATCTTATACAAAATCCCGATTAAACTAATGGGTCTATAGTCGTTTAAACCCACCGGATTTGATATTTTTGGGATTAAAGTCAAGAATGAAGAATTACATCCAATACTAAAACTTTCTTTTTCTAGGATCTAAACAATTGCCTCCATCAAGTCCTCCTTCACGATTCTCCAAAACTTTTTGATGAAGTCAATTGTAAACCCATTCGGGCCCGGTGATTTATGATTACCGCACCCCTTGATAGCTTCCCACACTTCGTCCTCCGAGATACCTCTCTCAAGGTTGTTTGCGTCTTCTTCCGAGATTTTTTTCAAGGCTTCCATATTCAACTTCTGTAGATGGCACCTTGTCTTTGCAAACTTTTTCTTATAGAATCCAAAGACATACTCTTTTATCGCCAATGGATCCTCCGTCCAAACCGTGTCAATATTGAGACCAACAAGCGAATTTTTCCTTTCCCTATTTTTACAAGCCACGCGGAAGAACTTGGAATTCTCATCACCATCCTTTAACCACTTTATCTTTGCCTTCTGTTTTGCCATTTCCAATTGTCTCTCTTCCAAATCGAGCCACTTTTTTCTATCACTAATCCACTCTTCTCTTTCACGATCCGTGAGACTTCGGTTGTCACACTTCCTTTCCCAACTCTTGACCTTTTCTCTTAGAGTACGTAACTCTTTTTCTGATATAACTCCCTTGTCTTTTCTCCAAATTTTTATCTCTTTTTTTACAATTTTAAGCTTCTCCTTGAAAATAACATCCGGCCAACTTGACGAAACCTCTTTACCCCACACTCTTCTTACCATCTCCTTGAATCCATCTTCCGCTAGCCATGCATCAAAGAGCTTAAAAGGAATCGGGCCAAAGTCAACCGATTTATCCGTAATATAGATCGGGTAATGATCCGACCATTTCCTTTCGAGCGTTTTAGACACTAGGTTTTCCCATGCCGATTTGGTGTTATCGGACACCAAAAACCTATCGAGTTTGCTGAACTTTAACACATCATCGCTTACTCTTGTGAAGCGCTGGTCGCTGATGCGGTAATTATCGTATATAAAAAGCGTAACAAGTTGTAACTTCTAATGCCTAGCCACTGTCTTACCACATATACAGGCAAGCGTACCTGATAGTGAGTAATATAGTGTAGGAAAGTCCATGTATCGTATCTACCACTGGGAACGGTCAAGTTATCGTAGACTAAAGTCTAGATCGGTTTAATTAACCTAAAGGGGGGTTTTGTATGAAAAAGGTTTGAATATTTAGAAAAGATAATTAACAAAGTAAAAACTAAGAAAGCAATTAAAATACTGATCTAAGATTATAATAAGGAAAAACAGCAGTACTTATCATGGTAAAGTGAATCCCCAATATGGATGATATGAATAGGTCAAAGGTTTGGTTGTTTTGACTATTGTAGGAATTTAAGTCTGCGACACCCTAACATGTGCATATTATGGTTATGAACTAGGATACGATCCTCCTAATTCCAATCCTAAATCGTTTGGTCCACAATCTAGAATCGGTAAACCCTTCCTAATCAATAATGCAATGGCTCTTTTACTATCTGGTCACTATTGGTCCAAGTAACCCCTTAACACAACCTTTTGGTCCAGGTCAGGCTAAGGTAGGTTGATTATCCTTTCGGAGTCTATCTGCTTTGGTCTAACAAATACACCCAACCAATTGAATTCAAATTGCCACAACAATATCAATCAGAAAAGAACCATAAAAGACATTCAATTAATCAAAACAAACCAGTAAACATTAATCACAAAGTATCATCCATAAAGGTTCATCGACCATGACAAGTACTACTAATAAAACTACTCACTAATCATAATGAAAACATAAACACAAACAAAAGTAGACATCGACATGATACCGACAATACAACGATAGATGATCGAAGATCGACTTCCGCAGCGTATCGGCACCTTTCGTACTCTCACTCTTGTTCCTCTGTACTTCCCTCGTGTATCGAACATGTTTAGAACTGAAGGAGGAGGCTGATATTTAAAGGAAAACGCCTAGGGGTCATCTGGCGATCGCCAAGCTGCTGGTTTGGCGACGCCAGACACTTAGGTCAAACTCTGGTCCTCAATTCAGTCGAACTTGGTGGCGCCAGGTTGAGGATTTCGCGATCGCCAAGTAGCTACTGTGTTGACTTTGTGCATTTTTCACGTTTTCTCGCATTTTTTCGTACTTTTCCGTTCCACGGCCTCCAAATCCTTCACAAACAATAATCAGCTCTTTTAGTGCATGAAATGATCATAAACGGGTGAGAAATGGGGTAAAGTCATACGATTACGCGCAACTAAAACATGTATAATTTTGGTGTTATCAAAATCCCCACACTTAAGCTTTGATTGTTCTCAATCAAAAGACTGAAAGATAAGAAAGATAACTCCAAAATTATCTCCACCCAAGATCATCAAAGAGAACAAAGTATACTCACACAATCGAACATACAAACAAGACTCATCAAGCAATCGGATACCAAGGCCAACCTTTTACCCTCACATAATATGAATAACAATATAAGGTGTATCTCTCGGGGGTAAAAGTGTATATGTAAGTGATCACACCAATACCCGACTAATTCCCGCATGCATAAGCTTGTCACCAAATCTAATCTCCACCACTGAGAAGTTGTCAACCGTCAAGAGGACTTTAGGGTTGTAATGTTAGGCTAAGGGTTAAGGGTAGGATAAAGGATATATAAGTGACTAAGGGTTTTGCAACAAAAACTTGAAAACTCAATCAGTAATGATCCAAACAGTGAAGCAATCTGACTTTCAAACAATGAGACTTTTGGGATGATTATTCTCTCTTTTCTTTTAGAATTGGCGTAAGCCTATGGCTTATTTGGGGCACAAATTCTTTTTCACTCTTTTCAGCTCACATTCTTTTCTTTTTGTATTCTCGACTCTTTTGATATTTCTTTTCTTTTCTGAGTCTCAGATATTTTCCCTCTCTTTTTTTTTTCAGAGCAGCAACTATGTTGCTTTTGGGTTCTTTTTAAATCTCAATCCCATAAAATTTGTCAGATATGAAGAACTGGATCAAAACATCTCAAGATTCAAATTCGAGTCACGGCCAAAAGATAGATAAACAATTTGGGCTCAAGGATAAAGTGTATAGTGGGTAAAGAAATGAAAAGGCTAAGGCTCAAAATGGTTTCATGGGATAAAGTGTTAAAAGGTGAACACTTTTCAATTAAAGGCTAGGCAAATCAGATAACCTTATGATGAGGTCATCTGACGAAGGCTAAAGGGTTAGAAACGAAGGCCTCTATCAGTGCAATGGTGATAAATACTTCTCTTATGTGGTCTCGACAAGCATCCAAATGACAAGTTCTACCTTGGGTCAAAGTCGGTATTCCTCACGAAATAAACAGATATAACAATTAAGGCTCAATCTCTCAACGGAATTGGGTGAGGCACTCATGGTAATCAGCATTCTAAGGCATCCTTTTATTCAACTAATCCTATTCAGTGTTCTCCTATGCAAGCAACTCAGTCTCAAAAAGAATCTCAGATTTCGAAAAAAAATTGGGGTCAAATCTCAAAGCTTTCAAAAGTTTGAAAAACGACAATCCAAAAGCAAGAAGTGAACCCATTTAATTAAACAGATAAGTCTACATAACCCCCTCCCCACACTTAAAATTTGCAGTGTCCTCAATGCAAAAATTAAAACAATTATGGAGTAATTGGGAAAAAGAGAAACTTCCCGGGTTATGTGACGAAATCTGTTCTGATCTGAGAGTGGTGCATAAAAATCGTGCTCGATCATAAATCGCCGTATCTACCAACAAAAAGAAAAAGAAAAAAAATAAAAACGAACAAATGAAAATAAACCAAACCAAACTACTTAAAATCCTAAACAATCCAAAATAAAATTGTTCAACCAAACACAACCACGCAGTGTAAAGTTCAAAGTAGAGTACAACCCAATCGAATCAAATAAAACCGCTTAGTTGCGGTTTTCAAAAGCCCATTCATCGTAGGTGGAATAACCAGCAGGACCGTCATCACTATCACGCCACACGGGATGAGGTTGGAGAGGGGCCGAGGGAGCATGTCCCACGCTCTCAAAGTATTCGCCCATCGAAGCGGCGACCCAAGACAACTCCCGCCGAACACCATACATATCATATGAGACCCGGTCCAATCTTTCCATCATCTCATGATGTTCTGCTCCCATCTGTTCCGATAGTCCTTAAATAGCTTCCTGAAGAGATCCCGATCCTTGTTGATTTGCCGGTGGAGGGTTGCTCGATTGCCCCGGGAAGGTTGGTTGAGGTGGTGAAGTAGCCATACCAACCGGCTCTTCATTGGGGTAACATCCCCAATCCACACAAAAGTACCCCTCCGAGGTCCCGGTGCAAGCAACTTCATAGAACGAAAGAGGACCTTATCGAGAAATCCCATAGGAGACAACTTGGTGAGAGTTTCGCAAACATCCGGTGTAAGAGTTCCCAACTTCTCTGCTAAAACCGTAATGAAATGTCCTCGACAAAGGCCCATTCCGGCCTTATCATGCACCTTTCCGGCATTTTGGAACATTTTAGCCATCACATAAGAAAGATTGGTTATTGCATTCCGATTGACCAACCGCGAAAGAAGCCAAAGATCCCCTTCCGGAACCTTTTCCTTAATAGCTCTCCGATAAGCAAAAGAGTGAACAAGCATTCGGTGAAGGAGGCGATGCTCGGGTAGAGTAATAGAACTTTCCTTGGTGTTGGACTGTAGATACGGTCCCGATCCGATGGTAGCCCAAAAATCCGCGCCCACAAACTCGGCACTAGGTTCACAAGCACCGGTTAAGAAGTAGTGAGAAAAGTACCCGGATCTTGACTGAGCCGCCGTGAAAAATCCGAGCAACACTCCAAAGCGTGGTAGTGTGATCCTATACCATTCTCCAAGCAGACGGAATCAAAAACAAGGGCCCTCAAGTCTATCTTCCTCATACGCCTCCACATCAAAGCTAAAGGTAGCCAAAAATTCCAACACAAGCTCATAGTAGATCGGCTCGTGGGTTTTTAGTGCTTTCTCCCAATCGTTGCTCACAAAGCGAAGAACACCAAACTGATCACGGTACTCTCTCCTCAAAAGGCTTGATAGCCTATCCCCAAATCCAATCTCCTCGACAAAGTGCAAATCAACAACCGAACCAATTTCAATTTCCCGCTTTTTCAAGCGATCAAGCTCAATCATCAGTGACATCTTTTCACTACGCAGGATGTTGTCGGAATCAAAAGACAAACACGGGTGGTCTTGCACATTGTGGGAAGATGAAGCTCTCTACAAACAAAACATGTACATTAATCACCACAAAAATCATAACCTCTCTACAAAAATCATAACCTCTCTATCACAACATTTAAAGATCATAACTCAAGTGTGTAAATTTAAGCAGATCAAAGCAATAAACCTCCCCTTTCCTAACATTACAGACTTTCCTACCCAAGAAAACCCCTTTTTAAGGATCATATACAAGTTTAAACAACTAGGGCTTGTAGGATTCTTTCAAATTAGAGCAAATAGAGGAGGAATACATACCTTTGACGCCATGGATTTGCAGGATGGGGAGAGAATTGCAGAGAAAAACAAAATGGAAGAGGGAGAATATTGAAAATAGGGTTTTAGAAAACAGTTTAAACCTTCTCGTCTCGAACTTCGCGTCGCGAAATAAAAGCTTTCGCGTCGCGAAGTCGTAATCGCTCACTATTTTCAAAATTCGGACTTACCTGGGCCACTCACTTCGCGGCGCGAAAATTGAAATTTCGCGATCGCGAAATGGCTACTGTTTGGTCGCTTCTGAAATTTGATCGGGTTGCAATTTCCTTTGGCTAATGCTGCAAAATTGATTAAAACACATACACAAGCAAATATAACTAATAAAAACACGGGTTGCCTCCCGAAAAGCGCTTGTTTTTGTACCGAGTCGCGAGCCTGACTCGGGGGATCACCTAAGTAATTGGCTCTTTAGAAAGATGACAGACCTCGCCATTTCTGACAGGGTCGTTCTCATTGTAAAGCTTTAGTCTATGGCCATTTACCTTAAATGATCCTCGTTCGGTCATTAGGTCCACATATCCCGAGGGATAAGCTTTTAAAACGACATATGGACCTATCCATCGTGACTTTAACTTACCGGGGGAAAATTTAAAGCGAGTTTGATACATTAATACCTTGTCCCCTTCTTTGAACACCTTCACTTCCTTTAGATGCGCATCATCCCATTTCTTTCGCTGCTCCTTGTAAATCTTAGAGTTCTCATAAGCGAGAGATCTAAGCTCTTCTAATTCGTACAAGCTTATCAATCTTTCTCTCCCACTCGCGATGTCATCCAAATGAACTTTCTTTAGTACCCACAGTGCTTTGTACTCGAACTCGAATGGGAGGTGACATGCTTTCCCATAAAGCATTCGATAAGGAGTGCTTCCAATTGGCGTTTTATAGGCTGTACGATACGCCCATAGTGCATCTTCAAGCTTTTGCGACCATATCTTCGGGTTGTTATCGACCATCTTTTCCAAGATTCGTTTCAACGCCCTGTTGGTGTTTTCCGCTTGTCCATTGGCTTGTGGATGGTAGGCGGCCGAGAATCGATGATGCCCTCCATACCTTTTTAAGGTTTTCTCCAAAAGATAGTTTGCAAAATGAGTTTCTCTATCACTGATAATCGCCTTTGGACATCCGTACCTACACACAAGAGATTTCACGAAGTCAACAACCACTTTAGCATCATTTGTGGGCGATGCCTTTGCCTCGGCCCACTTGGAAACATAATCTACCGCCACAAGGATGTATTTGTTGCCTCTAGAGTCGGGAAAAGGTCCCATGAAATCGATTCCCCACACATCAAACACTTCACTAACGGAGATGCTCTGTTGGGGCATCTCATCTTTCTTTGTGATGTTGCCTGCCCTTTGACAAGTGTCACAAGATTTTATTAAAGTGTGAGCATCCTTAAAAATCGTAGGCCAATAAAATCCGGACTCGCGGACTTTTCTAGCGGTCAAATTGGCTCCAAAATGGCCTCCCGTGGGGTCTTTGTGACAGTTGGTGAGAATGTCCCAAGCAGCAGGGCCGGAGACACATCGACGGTGAATCCTATCAGGTCCTATTCTAAACAGATAAGGTTTAGACCAAAAATAATATTTTAAGTCTGAGAAAAACTTACCTTTTTGTTGATAAGTCATACCTTTGACAAGAATACCAGCGGCCAGATAGTTTGCAAAATCTGCATACCAAGGTATAGGGTCTTCTCCTATGGTCTTAATCATATTGAGGTCCTCATCGGGGAATTTATCCCTGATGACTTCTATGCCTCCGGAATCCATGTATGGATTTTCCAGACGAGATAAATGATCGGCAGCTAAATTCTCAGCGCCTCTCTTATCTCTTATCTCTATATCAAACTCTTGCAACAGAAGTATCCATCGTATGAGTCTGGGCTTAGCATCAGTCTTAGCAAAGAGATATTTAAGGGCAGAGTGATCCGTGTAAACTATGATTTTGGACAACACAAGATAAGACCTAAAATTTTTAATGGCAAAAACTACCGCTAGAAGCTCTTTTTCAGTCGTGGTGTAGTTTTCTTGGGCGTCGTTAAGAGTTCGACTTGCATAACAAATCGGTTGGAAATGATTGTTTTTACGTTGCCCAAGAACTGCACCTACGGCATAATCGCTCGCATCACACATAATCACAAAAGGTTGATCCCAATCAGGTGGAACCATGATAGGGGCATTGGTCAAATGCCGTTTCAAAGTTTCAAAAGCGGAGATGCACTTCTCATCAAAAATGAAAGGTGCGTCTTTTTCAAGAAGTTTGGTAAGAGGTCGAGATATTTTCGAAAAGTCTTGTATAAATCTCCTATAAAACCCGGCATGACCTAAGAAACTTCTGACCCCTTTTATGTTTGTAGGTGGTGGGAGCTTCGATATGGTGTCTATCTTAGCTTTATCCACCTCTAAACCATCTTTTGAGATTTTGTGTCCAAGAACTATACCTTCCTTACCATAAAGTGGCACTTTTCCCAGTTGAGAACCAGATGAGATTCCTCGCATCGAGCTAGCACCCTGTCTAGGCTTCTTAGACAATCATCAAAAGAGTTACCGAAAACAGAGAAATCATCCATAAAGACCTCCATACAATTCTCTATCATGTCCTGAAAAATGGCTGTCATGCACCGCTGAAAAGTAGCGGGTGCATTGCACAACCCAAAAGGCATACGCCTATAGGCAAATGTTCCAAAGGGACAGGTAAAGGTCGTTTTCTCTTGGTCCTCAGGATCAATGGGGATTTGGAAATATCCCGAAAATCCATCTAGGAAGCAATAGTACTCATTTCCCGCCAAGCGTTCAAGCATTTGATTAATGAAGGGTAAGGGGAAATGGTCTTTTCTAGTGGCATCGTTAAGCTTCCTATAGTCTATGCAAACTCTCCACCCGGTAACAGTACGGGTGGGAACTAACTCATTGTTATCATTTGTGACAACTGTGAGTCCTCCCTTTTTGGGAACTACTTGAACAGGGCTTACCCAAGGACTGTCAGAAATGGGGTAAATGATTCCGATATCAGGCAGTTTGATAACCTCCTTTTTCACAACTTCTTGCATTTTCGGATTAAGCCTCCTTTGTTTTTGCACACATGGTTTAAAATTGTCTTCCATTAAAATTTTGTGTGTACAAAATGAAGGGCTTATTCCGGGAATGTCCGAAATTTTCCAAGCTAAAGCCTTTTTGTGTTTTTTCAAAACCTCAATAAGTCTATCTTTTTCATTGGCTGTTAGCAAGGAAGAGATAATTACCGGGAGAGAATTGTTACCTTCAAGAAACTGGTACTCGAGGTGCTCGGGAAGGTCCTTTAACTCCAAATCTGGTGGTTCCTCCAAAGAGGTCTTTACTCTGACCTTGTCTTCCTGCTTTAGCTCCTCGAAGTCCTCTTCTCCTTCCTCCACGGTTTCATCCCATCTTTTCTCAATAGCAAGGCTTTCTTCCCATTCACCTGATTCAAAAAGATAATCATTAGGCTCTGATTTGGTGAAGTCATCTATACTATCTAGAGTATTTATAGAGTCATTATAGTCTGGAATTCCATCAATGGAGAGTGTGATTCGATCTTCACCAATTCTCAGACTGAGTTCCCTTTTAGCTACATGAATAATGGCACTGGCCGTGTTGAGGAACGGACGACCAAGGATTAGAGGTACTTTGACCTCGTCCTTTATGTCCAAGATCACAAAGTCGGTGGGAAATTCAAACCTGTCTACCCGAACTATGACATCCTCAGCTATTCCTACAGGGTATTTTATGGATCTATCACCTAGTTGGATGGTCATTCTTGTGCTTTTTAGATCATTCAATCCCAGTTTTTGATAAAAGGATAATGGCATCAGGTTTATACTGGCTCCTAGGTCTGCTCGGGATCTACACGAAACACTTTTACCAAAATAACAAGGGATAATGAAACTCCCTGGATCACCCTTTTTGAGGGTGTCTGAAAGTGTAGCTGAGCATTCGGCATTCAGAAAGGCTATTTCTTCCGTTCCCATCCTTGCTTTATTAGCCACCAACTCCTTGAGAAATCTTGCGTAACTCGGTACGCCTGCAATTAAATCCACAAGAGGTACATTAATATCCACTCGTTTAATCAAGTCGATAAACTTACGATATTGGGCCTCTTTCTTTTCTTTCCGTAGTCGTGCAGGGTATGGTACTCGTGTAGGCGCATGTGGTGTTGTAGATTCCCTTGGTCTGACTGCTTCCTCCCTGACCTCTTTTGTTGGTCGTGATGGTAATTCTACCTCTGGTTCAACAACCTGCATATTAGGAATTTGATTAGTTTGAGGCATAGGTGGTCCTGCAACTACCTTACCTCCTCTTGTGGTTGTGAACACTTCAGCCTGTGCTTCCGCCTCCATATTAGGAAATGTTTCCTTAACGTCTCGGAGGAATTGATCTGCGCCTCGATATAATCCTGCAATAAAGTTTACAAACCCCTGCATTTTCTGTTCGACATCCGCACCCATCTTTCCTTGTTCTTGGGAGAATTGATGGAATAATTGTTCGATTACCCCGCCATATGGCTTGGAAAGAGGGTTTGGCGTCTCGGTGGAGTCCTTAGTTGTGTGGATGTGCTCGTCGGATGATGACACTACATTTAGATGCGCTTGTTGGGTTTCCTCTTGTTCCTCGTCGGTAGACCAATCCAGATAGTGTGCTTCCATGTCGTCCAAGAGTTTACGTGCTTCTTTCACTGTCTTATACGGAAAAATACCACCAAAAGATGAATCCAACCTTAACCGAGAATCGTTAGTCAATCCAGCATAAAAAACATCTATCATTTCTCTATCATCAATACCATGGTTTGGAAAGACTAAAAATAAACTCTTATACCTTCCCCAAGCTTTCACAAGGCTATCTTTTCCTTGTTTAAAGTTTCGAATTTCAGCTCATATTTTGTGAGCCTTGGAAATGGGAAAGTACCTTGACAAAAAGGCAGATTTCAAATCGTCCCAGGTTGTGATGGATCCCGGGAATAGTTGTTTAAACCAGTCTTTTGCCTTTTTTGTCAAAGTAAAAGGGAATACTCGAAGTTTTACCTCATCCTCCTTGGTGTTGACTAATTGACAGATGTCCTCGAATGCTTCAAGGTGTTGGTAAGGATTTCCGCTTGGTTCTCCAAAAATGAAATGGTGTTGATCATTTTGATGAGTCCTTTATTGATCTCCACCATTTTATCATCTGTCTTTTTGATTGCGGATCTCGGAGTAAACCGGACCTCAGATCGCTTATCCCACATGGGTCGATCGTCTCCCATCCTGATAACTTAACAAACGATTACGGGTAACTTGCGGGAAACAAACAGATAAAATAAAATAAAAATAACAAACTAAACTAAAAAGCATAAAACTTGCAAGGGACAGAATCCCTCACAAGGATCGATTAACAAAACTAATAAAGACTAAAATCTAACAACTACCGTTCCCCGGCAGCGGCGCCAAAAACTTGATGCGGTAATTATCGTTTATAAAAAGCGTAACAAGTTTTAACCTCTAATGCCTAGCCACTGTCTTACCACATATACAGGCAAGCGTACCTGATCGTGAGTAATATAGTGTAGGAAAGTCCAGGTATCGTATCTACCACTGGGAACGGTCAAGTTATCGTAGACTAAAGTCTAGATCGGTTTAATTAACCTAAAGGGGGGGGGGTTTGTATGAAAAGGTTTGAATATTTAGAAAAGATAATTAACAAAGTAAAAACTAAGAAAGCAATTAAAATACTGATCTAAGATTATAATAAGGAAAAACAGCAGTACTTATCATGGTAAAATGAATCCCCAATATGGATGATATGAATAGGTCAAAGGTTTGGTTGTTTTGACTATTGTAGGAATTTAAGTCTGGGACACCCTAACATGCGCATATTATGGTTATGAACTAGGATACGATCCTCCTAATTCCAATCCTAAATCGTTTGGTCCACAATCTAGAATCGGTAAACCCTTCCTAATCAATAATGCAATGGCTCTTTTACTATCTGGTCACTATTGGTCCAAGTAACCCCTTAACACAACCTTTTGGTCCAGGTCAGGCTAAGGTAGGTTGATTATCCTTTCGGAGTCTATCTGCTTTGGTCTAACAAATACACCCAACCAATTGAATTCAAATTGCCACAACAATATCAATCAGAAAAGAACCATAAAAGACATTCAATTAATCAAAACAAACCAGTAAACATTAATCACAAAGTATCATCCATAAAGGTTCATCGACCATGACAAGTACTACTAATAAAACTACTCACTAATCATAATGAAAACATAAACACAAACAAAAGTAGACATCGACATGATACCGACAATACAACGATAGATGATCGAAGATCGACTTCCGCAGCGTATCGGCACCTTTCGTACTCTCACTCTTGTTCCTCTGTACTTTCCTCGTGTATCGAACATGTTTAGAACTGAAGGAGGAGGCTGATATTTAAAGGAAAACGCCTAGGGGTCATCTGGCGATCGCCAAGCTGCTGGTTTGGCGACGCCAGACACTTAGGTCAAACTCTGGTCCTCAATTCAGTCGAACTTGGCGGCGCCAGGTTGAGGATTTCGCGATCGCCAAGTAGCTACTGTGTTGACTTTGTGCATTTTTCACGTTTTCTCGCCTTTTTTCGTACTTTTCCATTCCACGGCCTCCAAATCCTTCACAAACAATAATCAGCTCTTTTAGTGCATGAAATGATCATAAACGGGTGAGAAATGGTGTAAAGTCATACGATTACGCGCAACCAAAACATGTATAATTTTGGTGTTATCAGTCGCCTAAACGGATGTCTTCAAGATTGTTCCTTCGGATGAAACTATTAAATTCCTCCCCTCCTTTGGGATTTGTCTTCAAGATTGTCTTCAAGATTGTTCCTTCGGATGAAACTATTAAAGTCTCCAAAGAAAATCCATTTTACCTCTTCATTTTGGCATAAAACTTCTAGTTGACACCAAAGTTTCACCCTCTCATTTAGGTCACACGGTCCATACACATTCACACATCCCACTAATCCCTCTACTTTATCCCACTTTCCAATTACAGCCACAAAATTCCTTTCTCTCACCACAATATCACAAGCAAAACAGTTTTTGTTCCAAATTATCAGTAACCCCTCTGACCTTCCTTCTGCCTCAACACAAGCGAAGTCTGCATCTACCATTCCCCAAAGATTATTAACCATCGCATCTGAAACTCTATTCAATTTTGTCTCTTGAATTCCGATACGGTAATTATCGTATATAAAAAGCGTAACAAGTTTTAACCTCTAATGCCTAGCCACCGTCTTACCACATATACAGGTAAGCGCACCTGATCGTGAGTAATATAGTGTAGGAAAGTCCAGGTATCGTATCTACCACTGGGAACGGTCAAGTTATCGTAGATTAAAGTCTGAATCGGTTTAATTAACCTAAAGGGGGGGGGGGGTTTGTATAAAAAAGGTTTGAATACTTAGAAAGACAATTAACTAGGTAAAAACTAAGAAAGCAATTAAAATACTGATTTAAGATTATAATAAGGAAAAACAGCAGTACTTATCATGGTAAAGTGAATCCCCAATATGGATGATATGAATAGGTCGAAGCTTTGGTTGTCTTGACTATTGTAGGAATTTAAGTCTAGGACACCCTAACATGTGCAAATTATGGTTATGAACTAGGATACGATCCTCCTAATTCCAATCCTAAATCGTTTGGTCCACAATCTAGAATCGGTAAATCCTTCCTAATCAATATTGCAATGGCTATTTTACTATCTGGTCACTATTGGTCCAAGTAACCCCTTAACACAACCTTTTGGTCCAGGTCAGGCTAAGGTAGGTTGATTATCCTTTCGGAGTCTATCTGCTTTGGTCTGACAAATACACCCAACCAATTGAATTCAAATCGCCACAACAATATCAATCAGAAAAGAACCATAAAAGACATTCAATTAATCAAAACAAACCAGTAAACATTACTCACAAAGTATCATCCATAAAGTTTCATCGATCATGACAAGTACCACTAATAAAACTACTCACTACTCATGACGAAAACATAAACACAAACAAAAGTAGACATCGACATGATACCGACAATACAACGATAGATGATCGAAGATCGACTTCCGCAGATTATCGGCACCTTTCGTACTCTCACTCTCGTTCCTCTGTACTTCCCTCGTGTATTGAACATGTTTAGAACTGAAGGAGGAGGCTGATATTTAAAGGAAAACGCCCAGGGGTCATCTGGCGATCGCCAAGCTGCTGGTTTGGCGACGCGAGGCACTTAGGTCAAACTCTGGTCTTCAATTCAGTCGAACTTCGCGCGCCAGGTTGAGGATTTCGCGATCGCCAAGTAGCTACCGTGTTGACTTTGTGCATTTTTCACGTTTTCTCGCCTTTTTCCGTACTTTTCCGTTCCATGGCCTCCAAATCCTTCACAAACAATAATAAGCTCTTTTAGTGCATGAAATGATCATAAACGGGTGAGAAATGGGGTAAAGTCATACGATTACGCGCAACCAAAACATGTATAATTTTGGTGTTATCAAAATCCCCACACTTAAGCTTTGATTGTCCTCAATCAAAAGACTGAAAGATAAGAAAGATAACTCCAAAATTATCTCCACCCAAGATAATCAAAGAGAACAAAGTATACTCACACAATCGAACACACAAACAAGACTCATCAAATAATCGGATACCAATGCCAACCTTTTACCCTCACATAATATGAATAACAATATAAGGTGTATCTCTCGGGGGTAAAAGTGTATATATGTAAGTGATCACACCAATACCCGACTAATTCCCGCATGCATAAGCTTGTCACCAAATCTAATCTCCACCACTGAGAAGTTGTCAACCATCAAGAGGACTTTAGGGTTAAAGGTAGGATAAAGGATATATAAGTGACTAAGGGTTTTGCAACAAAAACTTGAAAACTCAATCAGTAATGATCCAAACAGTGAAGCAATCTAACTTTCAAACAATGAGACTTTTGGGATGATTATTCTCTCTTTTCTTTTTAGAATTGGCCTAAGCCTATGGCTTATTTGGGGCACAAATTCTTTTTCACTCTTTTCAGCTCACATTCTTTTTTTTTTTGTATTCTCGACTCTTTTGATATTTCTTTTCTTTTCTCTCTTTTCTCTTTTTTTTTCCAGAGCAGCAATTATGTTGCTATTGGGCTCTTTTTAAATCTCAATCCCATAAAATTTGTCAGATATGAAAAACTGGATCAAAACATCTCAAGATTCAAATTTGAGTCACGGCCAAAAGATAGATAAACAATTTGGGCTCAAGGATAAAGTGTATAGTGGGTAAAGAAATGAAAAGGCTAAGGCTCAAAATGGTTTCAAGGGATAAAGTGTTAAAAGGTGAACACTTTTCAATTAAAGGCTAGGCAAATCAGATAACCTTATGATGAGGTCATCTGACGAAGGCTAAAAAGGGTTAGAAACGAAGGCCTCTATCAGTGCAATGGTGATAAATACTCCTCTTATGTGGTCTCGATAAGCATTCAAATGACAAGTTCTACCTTGGGTCAAAGTCGGTATTCCTCACGAAATAAACAGATATAACAACTAAGGCTCAATCTCTCAACGGAATTGGGTGAGGCACTCATGGTAATCAGCATTCCAAGGCATCCTTTTACTCAACTAATCCTATTCCGTGTTCTCCTATGCAAGCAACTCAGTCTCAAAAACAATCTCAGATTTCGAAAAAAATTGGGGTCAAATCTCAAAGCTTTCAAAAGTTTGAAAAACGACAATCCACAAGCAAAAAGTGAACCCATTTAAACAGATAAGTCTACATAACCCCATTCCCACACTTAAAATTTGCAGTGTCCTCAATGCAACAATTAAAACAATTATGGAGTAATTGGGAAAAAGAGAAACTTCCTGGGTTATGTGACGAAATCTGTTCTGATCTGAGAGTGGTGCGTAAAAATCGTGCTCGATCATAAAATCGCCGTATCTACACAACAAAAAGAAAAAGAAAAAGTAAAAACAAACAAATGAAAATAAACCAAATCAAACTACTTAAAATCCTAAACAATCCAAGCAAAATAAAATTGTTCAACCAAACACAACCACGCAGTTCAAAAATAAAACTGTTTACGACAACCATATCGAATAACGGAGATAAAAGAGAGAGATCAATAAGGGCCACGAGGTAGGTTTTGCCAATCCTCGTAAGTCGGGTAACCGGGCGGAGCATCCTCGGAGTATGGCCAACATGGAGATGGAGCATAAGCGGTATTCGGTTGAATACCGAAGTGGGAAGCCATCTGGTTCATCACTCCATTTTGCCAGTTGGCTTGGTGAAGAGCCTCCACAGTGTTGTACTCCATATGCTGCTGATGCCGGCCATAAGAAAGTGACATCTCCGAGAGTCGGTTACTCAAGTCTTGGTAACCCGAATATGTCGTCCAATCCGCCGGTTGTTGACCCACATTCGCCCCACTCGTTCCACTTGTTCCGCCAATATCATGTGTGCTCCTCGGTGCTTGACTTCTCGGTTGACTCCTATAAGCTTAAGGATTATGGATCCATGAATTATAATCCCTTCCGGTCATGTGGACAACCCTTGCTACACCCATGCCACGGAGTTGGTCCATGTCAATCAACCCCATCTCCCCGAGGTTCGTCATCGAAGCGATAGCGGCGTCGGTTAGGATACCGAAATGCTTGGCCAAGAGCGTCACGTACTGGCCACCAACTATGCGACTACCCTCTCGATAACCACTCGCCTTAGCGAGTTGAGCGGCGATGAGATACGGAGCATTCGGATATTTATCATCCGTAGAGAGTTGCTCAAGAAGCCATAAATCCTTCACGGTAACTTTCACCTCACTCGAAGAACGAGCGTTTACCGCTTGAATGAGCATGCGGTGTAGAAGTCTATCCGACGAAGTAAGAAAACCTTGCACCTTGAGGTTGCCATGATAATCACCATCACCTAAGATAGACCATGCCAAACGCGGATCAAAATCATCGGGTCTCTTCGCGGTCGCCCACATGTACTCCTCGAATCCGGGAGCATCAACATCCGATTGGGTATATATCCCCAAGGCAAGAGCAAAGTCGACCAAAGAAAGAGATCTCCAAACTCCACCAAGTCTGAAAGTCATGCACGATTGGTGAAATTCCCCAAGAGCCTTGATTGCATCGAAATGAAACGTGGCCACAAACTCCACGATAAGCTCTCGGTAGAAGGTCTCGGCAATATCGAAAACTCGCTCCCATGCATGGCATATGTAGTATTCATTGCCATCCTCGTCGTATGCGTGTTTCTCAAGAATCGCCTTTATGTTGTTTTCGACACTCATCGATCGAAGAAGATCCCAATCGACTCTCTTTGGCATAAGAATTTGGCAGGGGAGAAGTCGGTTAACGATGTCCTGATACTCCTCCTTCTTTTGAGCATTCAAAGTCGGGTCGTTCGTAAATGAGGTGAAGACATGACTTCCATCCGGTGCACGGAAATTGGCTACGGCGGTCGTAGACGAGCGGGTTCTTTGTCTCTACAAAATCCAAATACCATCGTCTTAGAAAGAACCTCAATCCATAAACGCAAGACAAGGTTTATTTACTTTCAAAATTCCAACGAGACAAATAATAAACAACTAACAAGTTCAAGTATCACAATCACAAACGCAACGATGGACAAAGGGGATGTGGAACATCCCCACACTTCAACTTTTAGTTCAATCCACAATTTCAAACCAATCTAGCTAATCAAGAAGGAATGGGGATTTTGGTGTTCTCAAAATCCCCACACTTATCATTTAACCACAATCACTAGATTAATCAATCAAATAGCATGCAAGAAACAAGATTTCAATCACAAAATAGGGCATGCATTCATCTATAAGCTCTAAACAATCAATGGTGTATCAAGAATAATGTTAATTTCATTCAAGCAAAAAAAACACCATTGATACCCAAAACAAGATCTCCAATTACCAAATCAAGCAATCCTTACGAAATTAAAGTTAGGAAACGTACCTTGTTCATGTTGAAAGATGAAATTGAAGCTCAAGAAGGTTGAATTTCGCAAGAACGTGAGAGAGTTTGGCAGCGCCTAAGAGGAATTAGGTTTGTGTGTTTGTGAAAAGTGAGAAAAAGAAGGTTTAAAAACCGTCTGTCCCGACTTCGCGTCGCGAAACCCATGGTTTCGCGTCGCCAAACAGGCAATTTTCAGAATACCCTAATTTTTAAAAGCTTAGCGTTGCCAAATGGCTCTCTTCGCGTCGCGAGGTTCGAAATTTTACCTGTTCCGTGGCCTACCAACTTCGCGTCGCCAGATTTGAAATCTGGCGATCGCGAAATGCCCACTGTTTCCAACTTTTGAAAATCTGCATCGCATTCCGATTTCGCTCGAATCTGGTTTCTATCTCCTCCGTATGGTTACCTAAGCAATATCAAATGAAAACATTAATAAAAACACACACGAAAATCATTAAAAAGAAAGAAAACGAAAAAGCTCGGGTTGCCTCCCGAGAAGCGCTTCAATTTTGGACGGGTCTAGAGCTCGACCCCACTTTCGGCTCATTTCTTGGCACGTCGGGATGACGAGCCCTTCTTCTTTCTGTGATCTTTCTTGGAGGATCCCGGTTCCTTGGTCGATTGCTCCTTTTTGCGCATCGGGTTTGGGTAATCCTCTGTTTTCTTTCCAAGTTCATGCGAGAGTAGCGGACGGTTCGTGCTTTTGGTGTAGGCTAGAGAAGGATCGTCATAAGGTTCATCGAGGTGTCTAACCGGCTCTCCGTTAGGATCAAAGTAAATCCGATTGTCTCCGTAGCCTAAGCTCGTCACTTGATTTCGCATATCGGTATTTACTTGAGCGGTGTGCAAGAAAGATCTCCCGAGGATTATCGGGATCTCCGTGTTCTGTGGAAGGTTAGCTATGACGAAGTCCGTATAGTACACAAATTTGCCAATACGAATCGGGACTCCTTCCGCTATTCCTAACGGTGTTGTCATGTAACCGTTCACTCCCCGGTATTGATAGTTCGTTGGCACGATCTTTTTGACTCCCATTTTCCTGCAATAATCATCAGGCATCATATTAAGAGCGGCACCTGAATCAACCAAGCAAGACCACTAAATTTATGACAAGAAATAGGTAAGTTGTAACTCCCTGGATCATGCTTGATTGGTGCGATGTAGATAAGATCATCCTCCGGTGCTTTCTCCTTTTCTTTCTCCTTCTCTTTCTCCTTGCCTTTATCTTCTTTCTTCGGGATCACGAAGTCCACGTATCCGCCTTGCTTTCCATCTTCCTCATTATCATCATCACTTGAAGCTTCGGGTACCTTGAGTCTTAGGTGTTCGAAAGACACGGTGAACCCCTCCGAATCGTAATCCATGGCATAGTCGGGCTCACTTTCACTCTCACTTTCCTCGTACTTCTTGGTGTAGATGTCCGTCCACTTCTTTTTTGACGGCTCTCCGGTTATCATGAGCATCGGCTTCACATTCTCCACCTTCGGGTTGACTTGTGTTTGCGTTGGCAATTCTCCTTGCGTCATTTCACTTAGCATTTGCGAAACACGTCCAACCTGCAATTCCAAATTCTGGATGGTACTTTGGTGATTACATAGGTATGAACCCACTTCATCGTTTAGCTTCTTTTGCGCATCCATGAATTGGATAATCCGATCTTCGATAGAAACACGTGGCTCTCCATCCGGTCTTTGGTTCTGTTGAGTTGGTGCAAAGAAACCGGGAGGTCTAGGGATGAAATTACGGTTGTTGTTCCACCTCCCTTGGTAATCGCCTCGGTTGATATAGTTCACCTCCTCGGGTGTCATCATCGGTTTGTTCGGGCAATCCTTCGTCAAATATGGTCCATTGCACTCCTCGCATCCAACCTGCAAAGCATGAACAGATTTAATTAGTTCTTCGATTTTGCGTTCAAACTTTACCTGTTGGTTTTTCATAGCGGCTAATTCATCGGATGGATCAAAGTCGGTAGAGATCTTTCCGTCCATCCTCGGGATTTGCAAACGCTTGTCCGTCCTCCAATCTATGTTATGTATGAGCATATCTTCGAGGAGCTTGTAACCTTCCGTGGGCGTTTTGTACATGAAGACACCACCTGCAGATGAATCCAAAGTAGCTCGTGAGGAATAAGCAAGTCCACTATAGAAAGTTTGAACCTGTTCACTCTTATTCAACTCGTGACTCGGGCACGAGTTTAGGAGGTGCTTGAAACGTTCCCATGCTTCGGATATGGTTTCCCCGTCTTGTTGTTGGAAGGATCGGATCTCGGCTCTCAATTTGTCGATCTTGGATGGTGGAAAGAATCGGGAAAGGAACTTTGAGCGAAGTCCTTCCCATGTGGTGATTGAGCTCGGCTCTAAGGATCGCAACCAAGCCCTAGCTTCTCCGACAAGCGTTAGAGGAAAGACCCGAAGACGAATTGCATCATCACGGTCCGCCTCTATTTTGAACAGATCACAAATGTCCACGAAGTTTTCCATGTGAACGATAGGATTCCTATCGTTTTTCCCGTCGAAGGTAAGGTCCTTGATCATGTGTAGGAGCTTCCCCGGGATTTCTTTGTTCAGGTTTGGCTTCGTGATTGGATTGGTGGGTACAGTTGGAGCGGCTCTCCTAGCGGTCCACATCGGTGCCTCGTCTCCCATCTCAAAAATCAAAGTTCTCGGGCGAACTTTGTTTGCTATTGACTTCTTTTTGTTTCTTTTTCTGAATTCTCTCTCTGGCTCCTCAAATGGCTCTAACAAGTCTGCCGTGACTGAAATCACAACAAACGGTTACGGGCAACTTGCGGGAAACAAAGAGATAAAATAAAATAAAAATAACGAACTAAACTAAAAAGCAGAAAACTTGCAAGGGACAGAATCCCTCACAAGGATCGATTAACAAAACTAATAAAGACTAAAATCTAACAACTACCGTTCCCCGGCAGCGGCGCCAAAAACTTGATGCGGTAATTATCGTATGTAAAAAGCGTAACAAGTTTTAACCTCTAATGCCTAGCCACCGTCTTACCACATATACAGGCAAGCGCACCAGATCGTGAGTAATATAGTGTAGGAAAGTCCAGGTATCGTATCTACCACTGGGAACGGTCAAGTTATCGTAGATTAAAGTCTGAATCGGTTTAATTAACCTAAGGGGGGGGTTTGTATAAAAAAGGTTTGAATACTTAAAAAGACAATTAACTAGGTAAAAACTAAGAAAGTAATTAAAATACCGATTTAAGATTATAATAAGGAAAAACAGCAGTACTTATCATGATAAAGTGAATCCCCAATATGGATGATATGAATAGGTCGAAGGTTTGGTTGTCTTGACTATTGTAGGAATTTAAGTCTGGGACACCCTAACATTTGCAAATTATGGTTATGAACTAGGATACGATCCTCCTAATTCCAATCCTAAATCGTTTGGTCCACAATCTAGAATCGGTAAATCCTTCCTAATCAATATTGCAATGGCTATTTTACTATCTGGTCACTATTGGTCCAAGTAACCCCTTAACACAACCTTTTGGTCCAGGTCAGGCTAAGGTAGGTTGATTATCCTTTCGGAGTCTATCTGCTTTGGTCTGACAAATACACCCAACCAATTGAATTCAAATCGCCACAACAATATCAATCAGAAAAGAACCATAAAAGACATTCAATTAATCAAAACAAACCAGTAAACATTAATCACAAAGTATCATCCATAAAGGTTCATCGATCATGACAAGTACCACTAATAAAACTACTCACTACTCATGACGAAAACATAAACACAAACAAAAGTAGACATCGACATGATACCGACAATACAACGATAGATGATCGAAGATCGACTTCCGCAGCGTATCGGCACCTTTCGTACTCTCACTCTCGTTCCTCTGTACTTCCCTCGTGTATTGAATATGTTTAGAACTGAAGGAGGAGGCTGATATTTAAAGGAAAACGCCCAGGGGTCATCTGGCGATCGCCAAGCTGCTGGTTTGGCGACGCCAGGCACTTAGGTCAAACTCTGGTCTTCAATTCAGTCGAACTTGGCGGCGCCAGGTTGAGGATTTCGCGATCGCCAAGTAGCTACTGTGTTGACTTTGTGCATTTTTCACGTTTTCTCGCCTTTTTCCATACTTTTTCGTTCCACGGCCTCCAAATCCTTCACAAACAATAATAAGCTCTTTTAGTGCATGAAATGATCATAAACGGGTGAGAAATGGGGTAAAGTCATACGATTACGCGCAACCAAAACATGTATAATTTTGGTGTTATCAAATTCCTATCATGTCCGGCTTCTCAGACCTGCATAATTGTTTAACCCAGGCCTTTTTCTTTGACTCTCCTAACCCTCTAACATTCAGCGATACAATCTTCATATTTAACTACAAATCAAGACTTACCGACACTATCTCAGTTGCTCTAAGATCGTTCTGCCACCTCTTTTCTGTTGCAATTTTGCTTTCCCCAATTAATTCCGAGAGCCTCTCCGAACTTCTCCAAGTCTGCTGAAGTTCCTGTCTCGAAAAGCTCTCCTGACATGACAATGTTGCCACCCGAATTCGACCTTCCCTTAGATAAACTAGTCTTGTTCTTCCTCTTTACTCCTGCTTTTTGAGATGTCCTAATATGAGCCATTCTTGCCCTCTGCTTCATAAGATGGAATCTTCCAAATAAGCTTAAGTATTGCCTACGAAAATTCGGATTTGGATCATTCGACGAAATCCCTCTCCCTTTGCTTCCTTTCGAATGAACCGGTCTTTGTCGATCTTCAATTTCACATTGACTGATTTTCTCACGTCGCTCCAGAAGGAATCCAAACTCTGGTTCTTGGGACTCCATATGCTAATGATCTAAATTAGAGGGTCCAAGTTCTGAGGTAATTTTGGGCCCACCTTTTTCAATACTTGCTGATAAATGACCTGTCTCCCAAGGCCCAACGGTATTATTATCTTTAAACCCAATAACTGGATTACTCCTTTGAACTACATCAGGCCCAATCTCCAATTTATCTTTAGGCCCACCTTCCTTGATTGACTTTTCTTTCTCACCCAAATTCCCAAATGACTCAGCTTTCCATCCGCACACACCGTCCTTGGAATTAGCATCTTCTAGATTATCATTATTGCCCATGATCGAACACCGTTTTCGATCCCAATTCATTTCTGTGTGCATTACATCTTCCATGCTTATTTCACTCTAGAACTTGCGCTAGGTCTCTTCAAAATTGCACTTAGGCAATACTAGTGTGTGGAAATGATAGAAGGCCATCTTTGATGTTTTCTTTTACCCATTTAGCCTAAGCCAACCCTTACGTGTTTTCCTTTTTGATCACCCCTTTTGAGCCTTATTACCCATTTTCTTGACTTTAACACCACATGTTAACCCTTTAGCAAAACACTTTCCTTACCGGACTTTGGAATGAGACTACATGCTCTTGGTTATGAATGCTTGTTGTATGAGTTTAACACCATCTACACGATCCACAATGCCTATATAGTGATCGGTAGAGGTTAAAAAAAAAGATGAAAAAAATAGAAAAGGAAAAAAAAAAGAAAGAAAGAGGAGAGTATATGAATAAATGGACACCGAACTTGAGAAGAAATATATTTGTCTCCATACCATTCTTAGCAAATAAGAGCTAGAAAGTTTTGAAATTTTGTTATTGCTTTGATGTGCAAATCGTAAGAGGCAAGCTTTGAGTTGTAGGTTTTCACCCAAAGTCCACTTTTAGTCACTTTACCCAAAAGTTTTCCCTACCTTAACCCTTAGCCAAGTTACAACCCGTACTAAATACCTTTTGATCCACACCTAGTGTTGGCCACTAGCGATGGAGAATCGAGACCTAAGTTCAAGATTATGGTAGTGTATGCGCATGTGAATTGATGTTTTGAGTGAAAACACCTACACCGTTGTGTGAATGAGCGAATAGATTACATATATCCTTTGCGAGGTGTTTGTGGAATTAGCATGTTCTCATCTTGAGTTTGTCTTGTGTGTTGATTGTCACTATTCCGGTTAAGCCATATTTTCGTGAAATGCTATATTTTAGTGGTTGTCCATAAATTCAACTCAAGAGTTACTTTGTGCTAAAGCTTAGTGTTTGCCCGAGGACGGTCAAAATTTAAAGTGTGGGGATGTTTTGATAGCTATATATTTTTGTTCAAAATAATGAGTTTAAAGCCTCACTTTTGTCTTTAATTTATGGCAAAATCATTGGGTTAACACTTGTTTTATTGTTTTAGACCCAAATTAAAGAAGAGGAAAGAAAAGCCCAAAAGAATGGATTTTAAGATGAGCAGGAGCATATATTTCGAAATCCTTATGAAGTGGGGGCATAGTTTCTAAGATAATATGAGGCTGAGCATATGTTTCAAATATTCTGGAGTAGGCATACGAATTCAAATAACGAGAAATTGGAGCATATTTCTCAAATTTCGCTGGTGAAAAGGGGGTTACGTGTTTTTGAGCAAAAGCAAGGCGCGCGGGTCATCGGCGGCTAAATACCTGTTAGAGCAAATATTATTGTATCCGAGATCTCAAGATGAGGAAATAATATTCAAGTCAAACATTGTCAAAGGATGGAAGTCAAAGAATAAAGTCAAACATCAAAGTCAAAGTCAAAGCTTTTAATAGAAAAGTCAAAGAGTTAATTAGAAATGTCAATGTAATTGTTAGTGAGGTCAAAGGTATAAATAGTAAGTGATAAAGAGTGTTAGGAGTGAGACTTGATAGAGGGAGCTTAATTGTAACATTCATTAGTGTGTGTTCTAGAGAGAGAATCTAGAGAGAGAAAGTTCATATTGTAAAGATTCAATCATGGAATGAAGATTTGGTTGTTTGATCCATTGTTTCTTGCACTTACAATTGGTATCAGAGCTTTGGCAGAAGATTTGTGCACAAATTTGATGAAGATTTGAAGAAATTTGAAGAAATTTGAAGAGATTTGAAGAAATTTTGAAGAAATGGGTTTTATAGATTTTTGTGTAGATTTGTAGATTTTTGTTGTAGATCTTGTAGATTTGTTTGTGTTTTTGTGTTTCTAATATGTTTTCTATTCATCTCCAATCATTTTAGATCAATTTTGCTTCAAAATTTGAGTTTTGATTTTTGAAGATCTTCAAAGTTCATCAATGGAGGTCATGAGTGATTGTGAGATTTAGTGTGTTTTTGATTTGTTTTTGAGTGGATTTGCTTCTAAAAAGTGTTTTTGGACATAAATCTACCATTTGTTTTTGGTTTTAGAGGTTAAATTTGTGTTTTTAAATTTTTTTTGGGTTGAAGGTGTTCTTCATGTTCTTGAGTTGTTCTTGAGGAAGAAGGTGAAAATTTTGAGTGTTTGATCCAAAATTTTAAGAAT
Source organism: Centaurea solstitialis (assembly GCA_030169165.1). NCBI lineage: Eukaryota > Viridiplantae > Streptophyta > Magnoliopsida > Asterales > Asteraceae > Centaurea > Centaurea solstitialis. Next base: position 72,815,015 of record CM058043.1, read on the forward strand.
TGTTTGCAAAAAGTGGTTTGTGGGTCAAGTTAGAATGTCTCGAGTCTATGTTTGGTGTTTTTCAAGGCTTTGGTAAGTGGAAAAAGTGGGTCAGACTCGAAATAGAAGGAGAGACTCGAAATAGAGATCAGATTGTGAGTCAGAGGTTTGATGAGACTCGAGTTAGAGGTTTATAAGGCTCATTTTGCCATTTCTCGAGTCTGGTCAGCACTAATTTCGTCAGTCAGCACAAAAATTGTCGGTCAGAGCGAATCAGAAGGTCGGTCAGCACCAGTCAGCATGTGCTGACCGCTTATGTGACATCAGCATGACCTCAGCACTCGAGTTATTCTCTCTCCTACTTGAAGTTTTTAGCTGTGTTGTGGCTTTATCTGATTGGATGATTCTTTGAGGTGGCTGTATTTTATTGGTGCAAAACATGTGTGTATAGTTGTTGTCCCCTCCCTTGAGACATCAGGTCCATGGTGGCTAAATTTCATTGGCTGCAAGAAAGAGGCGTCACTTTCATTGTTTCAAAAATCAAAATAATTGTTTCATATGAGAGCTGCTGATCAAATTTAAAAATAAAAATCACGTGATTATTCTTTCACGCATTTTATTTTGATATACACATGAAATTTCATACATGATTCACAATCACTCACAGTCTCGTAACATGCATTACACTTTAATCATCCATAGTTTCTAATTTTCGAGTTGAAACGCTAATTTTTCGGTGAGCTTTTCTCTGATCTTCGTTGATATTCGAGAACCGTTTCTATTTTCTTGACATAGTGTGCCATGAGATCTATTAAGAAAGGTGATTTTTATTTGCTAAGGTTTCGAGCGCTCTCAAGTCAAGCCTATGGAAAAGATTTCATGATTTTATGTGATCTTTGTGATAAACGGTGATTTTGCGGGATGATTTCGGTGCTCGAGATGACTTTGCCGGGAATTTGTTTTATTTTTTAGACGTAGAGTGTCGTGAAATCTTTTGAGAAAAGTGATTTTCGGGTACTTTCGAGGTTAACTGATAAGGTTTCGAGCGATCTCAAGTCAAGCCTTCGCAACGATTTTCATCATTTCATGTAACTTTCATGAAAAACGGTCACTTTGCGGGACGATTTCGGTGACCCAGCGGACTTTGCCGGGAAATCATTTTCGTTTATTTTGAGTGTTTGACTGATAGAGTATTGACTCGTAAAATTTTCAGGACCAATCGGCGAGTTCTCGACGTTATTCGACGCGCGTTAAAAGTGATACGAGAAACATTTTTCTCACATTTTTCGAGCTCAATTCGGGACTACCTCGAGACGTTTCGATCATAGTTCGGTGTTACGGGTTGCTAGAGAAGGAAGTTGGTTATATGTTGGTTTTTGTTTTGTAATTTTTCGGTGTCATTCGGTAGTGTTTTGTTAAGCTTTTGTAGGTTCCGTTATCTTTTTCGTTAGTTTTATTACATTTTTAGTCCAGTTTCAGTTAAGTCCGTTAGTTTGTTATCTTTCAACTTTTGTCACTTTTAGTACCTGGACTTAAAGTTTCAAAAAGTTTCATTTTCAACCCCTGGACTTTTAAACTTTCAAAGTTTATCATTTTTAGTCCCTGAACTTGAAATTTTTCACATTTTTACACTTTGTAGTCCTTGTACCAGTGATTTCAAGTTTGTGAGTCGTTTAAGTTTCATGTTTTGTCGTTTTTAGTCCTTCATTTTTATTTTTACCCATTTTCCTCGGAATTTTTGATTTGTTCGATATAAATCATTTGTGCACTACTCATACTTCTAATCGAAGTTTCTGTTGACGATCCTTATAATCTTTTGTGCAGATAACAATGGATTCTGATGATGAAATACGGTATGAAAGAGATTGGGATAAAACAAAGAGACTTGAACGTGAGAAGGCTAGTCTTACAACACAACTTGCAAAAGCAGTTGCTCAATTTAAAGAAAAAGAGCTTCATATGAAAAATCATATCAAAGAACAAGAGCTTCAAATGAAAAATCAGATTAAAGAGAAAGAGCTTCAAATGAAAAATCAGATCAAAGAGAAAGAGCTTGATTTTGAAAAACAGATTGCAGAGACAAAGCTTCAATGTAAAAAGCAGATTAAGGAGTCAAGCAAGATAATTCAATTCTTAGATGAGAAGCTTCACAAAATTGGTGTATCTGAACGGACAATTTTTCTAAACAAACCCAACGCACTCAGAGATTTTAATGATGTTAAATGGGGGTTAGGATATGAGAATCCAAATTTGTTGAAAAAGGCTTTTCAGGAGAAATCTGCATTTTATGATCTTTCAAGTATGTTAATGAGCACTAGATTTCCTTCTTTAAAAGGTTTTGAAATGGAAGAAGAATTCTCAAAAATGCAAGAGATGAAAAAACATGATCCTTTATATTATGATCCTAAATATCATAGGGTCAAGTTTGTATATAATTCAGACACTCTGAGAATCAAATCAAAAGACTCGTCTAATTCTTCTGATTTTCTGGTTTATCCTGATATTAATTCATCTCAAGAATCAGATGTCGAAGCTAAACCTTATGTTCCTACATTGGTTTTAGAAGAGAAGAATGTGGATCTTGAAAATCTTCTCAAAACGACTCAATCTGAGTATGAATCTCTCAAATTCAAAGAAAAGACTGAGCACAATGCTGAAAGAGAGATGCTTCTTGAGCAAATCCAGTCTCTACAACAAGTTGTGCATGAAAGTGAGCATGATCTGGTTAATGAAAGAAACAGGTTTGCAAAAGACAGAGAAGAATATGTTCAAGAGATTTTAGAGCTTCAAAAGACAGTGGCTGATCTTCAGAAATTGTTAGAAGACAAAGGTGGACAGGAGAAGCAAAATGTGGAATTAGAGTTTGCAAAAGAAAGCCACATGTTTGAAACAGAAATTGAGCAGCTTACAAAGACTGTTTCTGATCTTCAAAATACTTTAACAGAAGAAAGAAAGGTATTTGATTTGAAAAGTGTTAATCTTTCAAAGAAAATATCTGAGTTAGAGAGGAAGATTATCCTAGACAAGAAGAATTCTTTGAAGAAACCGAGTATTCGTGCTGGGAAATATCAAAATATGATGCATGAATTTGAAGAAGAGATCCATGTTGTTAAATCAGAAAGGAAAGTTGATGACAAGAAAAGTATTGAGCTTCAAAAGCAGATTGTTGACTTACAAAATCAGTTATCTGATGTAAGACATCAATTTAAACAAAAAGAGAAGGTTCTTCGACATGAAAAGAATGTTTTAGAACAGATAATCGCTGAACCTAAAAAGCCAATTCTTGTGGAGAAAGATTTTGCGGATCAAAAGGAAGCGTTTTAAAGCTGAAATAAACAAACTTACAAGCAAGTTATCAGGCTTATCAACTGACATCATGAATGAGCAACAAATGCGATCTGATCAACAGAAGAAGCTTAATGATCTTCTTGAAGAGAGAAACAAGCTTTCTTCTAAAGTGAAGGAACTTGAGAAGACAATTTTCAAAGCTCATGATTCAAGCAATGTGGAGAGTGCTTCACGGAGTAATATCAACTCAAGTGGTCAGATTCGTACTTCAAATCTCTTCTATGATCGTCGTGTTGATTATTCAGGTAATCATCGTTTTTCAAATAGTAAGTTTGTTTGTCAAGTCAAGGGATCTAATGCACAGGTAAATCATACAAAATCTTTTGCTTCGGAATTGACAGTTCAAAAGAACAAATTTTTTCATGATACATCTTTTGGTAAGTCTCAGTTAGTTTATTCTAGAAGTAAACTTCTTAGTCTTTCCAAAAGAACATCATATGGTTCTTACTCTCCAAGAAATGATTTTGTATGTGACGATTATATCGATGATAGATTTGGGATTTACAAGATTTTTTCTTATAAATCAAATGCAACTAACATTTGAGGATCCACATTCAAGTGGATACCAAAATTTTTCTTGTCTTGATTTTGCAGGTAAGTGGCTCCTGAATAATTCAGTTCAGGACCCAGTCTTCAATGCTTAGTGGCTTCTAAACATTCAGTTTAGGACCCGTACTTCATTTATGCTCTTCAATGTAAGTATCCCTACAAACCCTTAGCTTAGAACATGTGCTTAACTGTGTTAACCGTGGGATTCATCATAAGGAACTTACTTGTGTTAGTTTCTTTCCGATTTTACATTGTTTCACGGATTTCCACGCGTTATAATTTTCTTGACATAGTTATTTCCACATCTCATATATTCGTTGAAATTATTCGGTGGAAATACACTCGCTTGAATTCCAATTTGATTTCAATGCACGTTTTTCATTTCAATGATTCAATTCTTATTCAGATTATTAATTGTGAATTGTTCTTCACAATTAAACTTTCTAATCATTGATTCATTTCTTGAATACACTGTGCTTACTGAGTCTATCTGTTTCGCGTTTGAATTTTGTTCTTTGGAATTCATGATCAAGAATTTTGATTTCTAAAATCAATCATCACTTGTTTGAGCTATTGGCTATTTCTCTTCAACATATGATATCTTCAACTTATATTCCCCATTTGCTTTCAAAATTTGTTCCCCACATACATATTGTATCACATATGAATCACCATCATATCACGTTCTGGTATGAAGACACTCAGAAGTTTCAAAGAATATCATTTCATGATATTAACTATGTGTGATAGGATATAGAAGTTTCTATGATCAATCCAGAGCCGGAGGATCTACCCAAGAAACACAACCCTAGGTTAGACCTAGTGTGTGAGGGTGTGAATGAGGTAAAATGTCCGAGAGCTTGAGTGTAGGGGAGCTAAAAGAAAATGGTGAGTGTGAGACAGGATCAAAAAGAATAAAAGAAGATCCTTCCCAAACCTATACAGTTATCCGGGTAACCACATCATCTATTCATTCTCGATTCTTTGGAGATGAATATTGAAACAAGACATGGACCCAGTGTCGATAACTTGTGTCACCCCACCAAGCTACTCAAATATCTCTTAAAAGATGTTTGTTTCAATTCTCACGGAGAATTAGCATATCATATATCTAATCTTCACTCGGAAGATTTAGATATTGAATTAAGGAAGACATCCTCTCCGGTCTCCGAACTTCATATTCTATGCACAAGAGTCATTGATTTTCAATCTGCGTCCCAGGTTGAATCAATATTTGAACCTAATTGATATGATGATATTTCTTTGACACTTGCACGAGTCTTTGTGATTCCAATTGCATATCTTTGTGATATTGCCGGAACAGTTTGAGAACTTAGTTTTATAACTTTGATTCAGTGATGACTGGAAGTCCTATCAGTGCTACCCTATTGCCAACACTGAAAATAGGCCACACAATTCTATGAGTTGTTGTGTCAATAGTTGCTAAATGTGCTTCTATGTTAGCCGATTTCCCATCATTTGAGGGGGAGCAACTTGAGCTGGATTTGAGGGGGAGCACTCTGATATGGATGAGATGTTTGATTGAGGGGGACATATGGTTCTTTGAATGGTAAACCAATTTTTGAGGGGAGAAGTTCCTGTGAATGAGATATTTGATGATGATGTCTTTGATCGTTCATGATGCTCAGGATTCTCCTAATCATCATGAGGGGGAGAAGTTTCATCAAAGACATATGCGAAGACACAATGAAGGTATGGGAACTATGTGTAAGAGTTCAAAATGATATATGTTGAAGAGTTCAAGATATCAAGTATGGTTGATTGAAGATTTCAAGATGTTTGGGTAAATCAAGTATCAATGTTGATCGTGATACAAGTTTTGATATTTCATGAAGGAAAAGATGGTAGTGTCAAGAGTTGAAGATGAAAACATTTGAAGAACATTCTGATGGTGGATTGAGAGGAAATATGAATGAAGAGGAATAATTGATGAAGAGTTTGAAAGAAGAAAGCAAGGGTTAAGGGGGAGCTAAAGAGAATTCTGAATTTGAATCTTTTGAATCTGAGGTTGAAAAGCCTTGGATTTAAAGGTTGATATCAAGTTGTGAAGATTGATGAGAATGTTGGATTGGTCAAAGATATCAAAGTTGGTTAAGAAGCCTGACAGTGTAGTGGATTGATTCAAGTGATTTACAGTGTTTTTGATTCAAGAGAAGAATTATGTTTTTCTAAAAGATGAGTTCATGTTTGAAGACTTTGCTCTGAAGATGATGCTTGCATAAATGGGGAGATTGTTTGTTGTATGGCTTTTGTAATTGGAGAAAGTTTGTTTGACTTGAAGACAGAAGATTGTTAAAGCTGAAGCTCATTTTGAAGAGTGATCTCGAATACAAAGGGGGAGATTGTTAGAGCAAATATTATTGTATCCGAGATCTCAAGATGAGGAAATAATATTCAAGTCAAACATTGTCAAAGGATGGAAGTCAAAGAATAAAGTCAAGCATCAAAGTCAAAGTCAAAGCTTTTAATAGAAAAGTCAAAAAGTTAATTAGAAATGTCAATGTAATTGTTAGTGAGGTCAAAGGTATAAATAGTAAGTGATAAAGAGTGTTAGGAGTGAGACTTGATAGAGGGAGCTTAATTGTAACATTCATTAGTGTGTGTTCTAGAGAGAGAATCTAGAGAGAGAAAGTTCATATTGTAAAGATTCAATCATGGAATGAAGATTTGGTTGTTTGATCCATTGTTTCTTGCACTTACAATACCCGTGGGCTAAGCCGCCGGTTACGCTGTTTTTGATCGATTTCACATAGAATGGGCGGCCTATCACGCGGGTGGCAGCCGCGTTTAACCCGCCATGGACCGAATTAGGGACCGAAATTGCTATTCTTTCGAAATTGAACGGTTTTCTAAGGAGGGGAGGTATAAATCGACTTGATAACTGCTGAATTGAGGGGAATGGCAGATTTTTGAAGTCCAATTGCAAGCAAGAAGGAAAGTGACGACCTTGGGAAACTTCATCAAATTCATCTTTGTTTCTAGGTATTTTTAGATTTAGTTTGCAATTTGTGTTCTAGATTAAGCCATGTGTGGCTAATCTTTCAATTTCCAACATTGGTTTGATTTTGGTTTAGATGATTGTTGCTTTGAGATTCCATTGTAAGTATGTTGGGACACACTTGTTGCTTGATTTCAGTTTTTCAATGTTATTCACATGTGAATGTTCAATTAGTTTGGCCAATTAGTTGATAATTCTTTGTGAAATTGTTATTCAATGTACTAGATACGTAATCGTCTAGTTACTTTGATAAGGTAACAAAAGGATTTGTTTGGTTTCGATAAGGTTTCTGAATTAGGTTCTTGAATTCTCGCAACGAAAGCCTTAATAAGCCGAGCTTATGAGCTTATAGCTTTGAATTGGTATTTTTCTAGTCCCTAAAGCTAATTGCACCTAAGAAATTGAGAGCTTATTCAACTCCTTATTTGTGATTAAGATCCGGTTAAAGAGCTTATTTTAACCGGTGTTTCGTAAGGAAAAATAGAGATCGTTAGAGCTTGTTAACGATTATAACCAATTCGGGCTTGAACTTTATATTTACATTTTTGGAATCGATGATAGGTACGAACATCTTAACCGAGATTGAACCGATGTTGGGTTTTAGTTACTTGCATTTTTTTTCTATAAATCGTAATCCGTATGCTAAGTTTAATCAATCAATCCAACCCCCCCTCGTTTTTATTTTCAATAATTAGTTGTTCGTGTACTTGTTTCGTCTAGTCGTAAAAAGTAACCGAGTCTCTGTGGATTCGACCCGACTTACCGCAACTACAATCTTGGTTGTAGATAGCTAGTAGTTGGAATTTATTATTTGGTGGACTCGGCATCCGTCAAATTTTTGGCGCCGTTGCCGGGGACTCGGTAATTCTAACGGTTTATGCCTAGATCGTCACGTACAGGTTCACCAACACCAATAAATTTAGAAATCGAAAGGACCGCCAAGCGATTAAGGAAACCAGCCAAGCTTCGAAAGAAGTTAGGTGAGGGACCTTCTTCACCCGGGGTAAATATCTGGCAAGATATTAACCTCTTAAGCGATTCGGACGAAGAAAACAAAGAAAAACCAAAAAAAGAAGTGGAGGAGAAGCTAAGCGAGATGGGTGACGGAAATGAGCGGACTCTACGAGAGTTAGAAACCCACGACGTTGCTCAAGTTCCAATTTGCATCAGGTATCCGCAAGGTAACGATAATTTTATTTTAAAGACTGGTTTGGTCCATGTTTTACCCTCCTACCATGGTTTGGAGAATGAGTACCCGAACAAACATCTTAAGGAATTCCATGTAGTTTGCTTAAGCATGAAACCACATGAGGTTACGGAGGATCTTATAAAGTTAAAGGCATTCCCTTTTTCTTTAAAAGATCGAGCTAAAGATTGGCTCTACTCGTTACCGCCCGGTTCGGTGACGACTTGGAACCAAATGGCGCGATTATTTCTAGATATATTCTTTCCCGCCTCTAAAGCCGCCTCACTCCGTAGGGAAATTTGTAGCATCAAAGAGAGGGATGTCGAAACTCTCCATGAATATTGGGAGAGATTTAAACATCTTTGTGTTAGTTGCCCGCAACATGGAATTTCCGAACAGTTGTTACTTCAATACTTTTATGAGGGTCTCCTCCCGATGGAGAGGAAAATGATAGATGCCGCTAGTGGAGGGGCAATTTTCAATAAAACCCCGACTCAAGTGAGGGCCCTTATCACTACCATGGCTGAGAACTCTCAGCATTTTAGTGGGTGTAGCGACATGAGGAGAGAGCCCCAAAAAGTTCATGAGGTTAACACGGGTAGTATCGAGAGTAAATTGTTTGATTTGACTAACCTTGTTAAGCAGTTAGTGGTTGGAAAGGAACAGGTTAAAGCATGTGGAATTTGCACCGGGGTGGACCATCCAACAGATGCGTGTCCGCAATTGCAAGAGGATGTTATGGTATCACCTGAGGATGTCAATGCCATTGGAGGTTTTCCGGCCCAACAATCTCAACAAAGATTTTACAACTCCAACTTTGGCGCCCAAAGACCTCCACAACAGTTCCAACAAAGACAATTCCAACAGTCTTTCCAACAAAAACCTCAGTTTCAACCGAACAACCAAGCCTCAAGTAGCTCAGGTATGTCGTTGGAGGATATCGTCAAGTCTCTTGCCACTAATACTCAACAATTTCAGCAAGAGACTCGCACGAATATCCAGAACTTGGTGGCCCAAAATCAAAGTCTAGCGGCCCAACAAAAGAATTTGGAGGCCCAAATCGGTCAAATGGCGGTCTCACTCAACCGTATTGAGAATCAAGGTAAGTTACCGTCCCAAACTGAAGCTAACCCGAAAGCTAATGTTAGTGCTATTACTTTGCGAAATAGGACGGTACCGGATCCCGAGCCTAAAGCAAAGAAGGTTCAGAGGAACGAAGAGAAGGAAGCCGAGATCGTAGGAGCCAAACCAAGTGAAGAGAAGGTTGACGAGAAAGCAAGTGAAGATAAGGGGAAGTCGCCTAAAGTAGTCATCCGACTACCATTCCCGGAAAGATTTGAGCAATCCAAGAAGGAGAAAGAAGATAAGGAGATCATGGATATTTTCCGGAAGGTTGAGGTAAATATTCCGCTTTTGGATGCTATCAAACAAGTACCCCGATATGCCAAGTTTTTGAAGGAGTTGTGCACGAACAAGAAGAAGTTAACCGGGAACGAGAAGGTAAGTATGGGTGAGAACGTGTCCGCCGTACTTCAAGGACAGAAGATGCCACTTAAGTGCAAGGACCCAGGTATGTTTATGATTCCTTGTAAGTTAGGAAATGTTTCAATTGATAGAGCCATGGTAGACTTAGGCGCGTCTATCAATGTCATGCCTTACTCGATCTATTCTTTATTGAATGTGGGACCTCTTGAGAGGACGGGAGTTGTCATACAACTCGTCGATAGGTCCATTGTGTATCCCAAGGGAGTCCTTGAGGATGTGTTAGTTCAAGTCAATGAGTTAGTCTTCCCGGCCGATTTTTATGTCATAGATATGGAGGAGCATAATACCTCTAAATCACCTTTGATATTGTTGGGAATACCATTTTTGAAAACGTCAAGGACAAAAATTGATGTTCATGAAGGTCCTTTAACTATGGAATTTGATGGTGAGGTCGTTAAATTTAATATTTATGATGCCAATTGATATCCTAGTGATGTGTCTTCCGTTAGTTTTGTTGATGTTTTAGACCCTTTGACTCATGATTTATATGACTTGACTAACCGCGATTTGTTAGAGGTTGCGATCACAAGGCACCTTGATGTACGAACAGTTAACATGTTGATGAAGAAGTATGATCTAGAGCCCGAGCTTAAAGAGATGGTCTTAGCCATGGAATCTGACCGACACAAGAAGTTTCAGGTATCAAATGTTAATTTACCTTCTTCTTACACTAAGCTATTTCCATCGATTGTGCAGGCCCCGGAGCTTGAATTAAAGGAGTTGCCAAGCCACCTCAAGTACGTCTATTTAGGGAAGGACAACACTCTACCGGTGATCATCTCTACCGAGTTGTCAAGCGAGGAAGAACAAAGGTTGGTGAACGTGCTTGAAGAGCATAAGGAGGCGATCGGTTGGACTATAGCCGACATAAAAGGGTTGAGTCCCTCGGTTTGTATGCACAAAATCTTGTTGGAGGATGACTATAAACCTTTCCGTGAAGCTCAACGTCGCCTTAACCCACCCATGATGGAGGTAGTAAAAAAGGAGATTCTCAAACTCCTCGATGCAGGTATTATCTACTCCATCTCTGATAGCAAGTGGGTAAGCCCCGTTTAGGTGGTACCCAAGAAGACGGGTTTAACGGTGGTCAAAAACGCCGAAGGTGAGTCGGTGCCTACTCGAGTCCAAAATGGATGGCGAGTATGCATTGATTATAGAAGGTTAAACTCGTCCACTAGAAAAGATCACTTTCCACTTCCCTTTATCAACCAAATGTTGGCACGATTAGCGGGAAAATCACACTATTGTTGCTTAGATGGTTACTCCGGTTTCCATCAAATCCCGGTAGCACCGGAAGATCAGGAAAAGACTACTTTCACATGCCCGTTTGGTACGTTTGCTTATAGGCGTATGCCTTTTGGCCTTTGTAACGCACCGACTACTTTTCAACGGTGCATGGTGAGTATCTTTTCCGAATATGTGGAAAGTATCATTGAGGTGTTCATGGATGATTTCACTATTTACGGTGATTCTTTTAAGGATTGTTTGAACAACTTGACCAAGATTTTGAAAAGATGCATAGAGACTAACCTTGTTTTGAATTACGAAAAATGTCATTTTATGGTTAGTCATGATCTTATCTTGGGTCATGTTGTTTCAAAGAAGGGTATAGAGGTAGACAAGTCTAAGATAGATGTTATTAAAACTCTACCGTATCCTACTTGTGTTAGGGAAGTCCGCTCTTTCCTTGGTCATGCGGGGTTCTATCGAAGGTTCATTAAGGACTTTTCGAAGATCACCCGGCCACTTTGTTGTCTATTACAAAAAGACGCAGACTTTCATTTTGATGGAGCTTGTAAGAAAGCGTTTGATGAGCTAAAAGATAAGTTAACTTCTGCTCCTATAATTCAGCCCCCAAATTGGGATCTCCCTTTCGAGATCATGTGCGACGCGAGTAATCACGCAGTCGGGGCTGTTTTGGGACAAAAGTTTGGTAGGGACCCACACGCATGTTGGATAGTGCCCAAAGCAACTATTCAACAACCGAGAAAGAACTGTTGGCCATAGTATTTGCTTTAGAGAAGTTTCGTCAATATTTGCTTGGTACTAAAGTCATTGTTTTTTCTGACCATGCAGCTCTAAAGTATCTAATGAAGAAGAAAGACGCCAAGACACGCCTTATCTGGTGGATGTTGCTTCTACAAGAGTTCGACTTGGAAATCCGGGATAAGAGCGGATCGGAGAACTTTGGTGGCCGATCATTTGAGCCGTTTGCTAAATGGTGAGGATCCTTCTACCTTGAAGGATGAGTTTCCAGATGAGCATCTCTTGGCCATTCAAGAGACAACACCATGGTATGCCGATATAGTAAATTATTTGGTTATGGGAACCTTGCCAAGTATGTTGTCTAAATCTGAAAAGGATAGGATTAAAAGTCAAGCAAAGTTTTATGTTTGGGATGACCCCTACCTTTGGAAGCATTGTTCTGATCAGATTATTAGACGATGTGTCCCCCAACAAGAAGTACAAAGTGTACTTCGGTTTTGTCATGAATATGCTTATGGGGGACACTTTGGTCCAAAGCGTACGGCACACAAAGTCCTTAATTGTGGACTGTTTTGGCCTTCCATCTTTAAAGATGCGTACATGTTCTGCGAAAGTTGCGATAGGTGCCAGAAAACAGGGAATATTGGACCACGTAATCAAATGCCCCAAAATCCCATTTTGGTTTGTGAAATCTTCGACGTATGGGGCATTGATTTCATGGGACCATTTCCCCCGTCTTTTGGTTTCACCTATATCTTATTATGCGTTGATTATGTTTCGAAATGGGTGGAAGCCAAAGCCACCAGGACTGATGACGCTCGTACTGTTTCAGCTTTCCTTAGGTCTAACATCCTTGCCAGGTTTGGGACTCTGAGGGCCATTGTAAGCGATCGCGGGACGCATTTTTGCAACAAGGTCATCGAGGCGCTATTCAAGAAGTACCACGTGACCCATCGGATTTCAACCGCCTACCATCCCCAATCTAATGGGCAAGCCGAGGTTTCTAACAGGGAGATCAAATCTATTCTCGAGAATACCGTAAATCCTAATCGAAAGGATTGGGCCGAGCACTTAGATGATGCATTGTGGGCCTACCGAACGGCCTACAAAACACCCATAGGTATGTCGCCCTTTCGATTAGTTTACAGTAAACCATGTCATCTTCCTGTCGAGTTAGAACACAGGGCTTTTTGGGCTGTCAAGAAGTGTAACATGCGGATGGATGAAGCCGGAGTCTTAAGGAAGCTACAACTTCAAGAGTTAGAGGAGATCCGGAATGATGCATATGAGAGCTCCAAAATCTACAAAGAGCGGACCAAAGCGTTTCACGACAAGCTAATCTCCCGGAAAGAGTTTGTGGTCGGGCAAAAGGTTTTACTTTTTCATTCACGCCTAAAACTATTTCCCGGTAAGCTTAGATCAAGGTGGGTTGGTCCTTTTGTAGTTGTCAAGGTGTATGCTCATGGAGCGGTGGATATTGAAAGCCCGAAAATGGGTAAGTTGTTTAAAGTGAACGGGCATAGACTGAAACCTTTCTACGAAGGTTTTCAGTTTAAGGACATAGATGTAATGGCTCTTGAGCCACCGCCCGTCGTTAGTTAGTTGGTGTAGGTCGTGTCTAGCCAAAGACGTTAAAGAATGGCGCTGATTGGGAGGCAACCCAATTTTATTGCTTTCATTTCATTCTAGGTTTGTTTTTATTTAGTTTTTGTGATCTTTGAGTTGATGATTTTGTATTCCAGGTCGGTATTAGTTTGAAATTGGAGTTTTCACCCCCAAGTTCATGAAGGCACCACACACCATGTATTGGGCACACATCTACAAAATCAGGGGAGTTTTCTATTCCCTTTGCTTTTTATTGCTTTTAGATTGTGCCATTAAATGGATATATTGAGGACAATATATGGTTTAAGTGTGGGGATGTTGGGAATTAGTGTGGGGATATTGTGGTATAGCACGGCAAAATGGGCTAATTTTTTCGAAATTTTGACTTGTTTTTGGGCAATTACTAAATGAATTGCATGAGTTGAAAATTTTTATGTTTGCAAATGCAATGAAAACCATAGCATGATCAATTGTGTGGCTTACTTGTTAGTCGTGATTAACACTTTTGAGATGACTTTTGTGAATCTTGCTAGTTTTATGAACAAAAATGCACCGTGAGCTTTTGAGCCATGACCGAACACCGTTTTTGATCCCAATTCATTTCTGTGTGCATTACATCTTCCATGCTTATTTCACTCTAGAACTTGCGCTAGGTCTCTTCAAAATTGCACTTAGGCAATACTAGTATGTAGAAATGATAGAAGGCCATCTTTGATGTTTTCTTTTACCCATTTAGCCTAAGCCAACCCTTACATGTTTTCCTTTTTGATCACCCCTTTTGAGCCTTATTACCCATTTTCTTGACTTTAACACCACATGTTAACCCTTTAGCCAAACACTTTCCTTACCGGACTTTGGAATGAGACTACATGCTCTTGGTTATGAGTGCTTGTTGTATGAGTTTTACACCATCTACACGATCCACAATGCCTACATAGTGATCGGTAGAGGTTGAAAAAAAAAAGAAAAAAAAAGAAAGAAAGAAAGAAAGAGAAGAGTATATGAATAAATGGAGACCGAACTTGAGAAGAAATATATTTGTCTCCATACCATTCTTAGCAAATAAGAGCTAGAAAGTTTTGAAATTTTGTTATTGCTTTGATGTGCAAATCGTAAGAGGCAAGCTTTGAGTTGTACGTTTTCACCCGAAGTCCACTTTTAGTCACTTTACCCAAAAGTTTTCCCTACCTTAACCCTTAGCCAACTTACAACCCGTACTAAAGACCTTTTGATCCACACCTAGTGTTGGCCACTAGCGATGGAGAATCGAGACCTAAGTTCAAGATTATGGTAGTGTATGCGCATGTGAATTGATGTTTTGAGTGAAAACACCTACACCGTTGTGTGAATGAGCAAATAGATTACATATATCCTTTGCGAGGTGTTTATGGAATTAGCATGTTCTCATCTTGAGTTTGTCTTGTGTGTTGATTGTCACTATTCCGGTTAAGCCATATTTTCGTGAAATGCTATATTTTAGTGGTTGTCCATAAATTCAACTCAAGAGTTACTTTGTGCTAAAGCTTAGTGTTTGCCCGAGGACGGTCAAAATTTAAAGTGTGGGGATGTTTTGATAGCTATATATTTTTGTTCAAAATAATGAGTTTAAAGCCTCACTTTTGTCTTTAATTTATGGCAAAATCATTGGGTTAACTCTTGTTTTATTGTTTTAGGCCCAAATTAAAGAAGAGGAAAGAAAAGCCCAAAAGAATGGATTTTAAGATGAGCAGGAGCATATATTTCGAAATCCTTATGAAGTGGGGGCATAGTTTCTGAGATAATATGAGGCTGAGCATATGTTTCAAATATTCTGGAGTAGGCATACGAATTCAAATAACGAGAAATTGGAGCATATTTCTCAAATTTCGCTGGTGAAAAGGGGGTTACGTGTTTTTGAGCAAAAGCAAGGCGCGCGGGTCATCGGCGGCTAAATACCCGCGGGCTAAGCCGCCGTTTACGCTGTTTTTGATCGATTTCACATAGAATGGGCGGCCTATCACGCGGGTGGCAGCCGCGTTTAACCCACCATGGACCGAATTAGGGACCGAAATTGCTATTCTTTCGAAATTGAACGGTTTTCTAAGGAGGGGAGGTATAAGTCGACTTGATAACTGCTGATTTGAGGGGAATGGCAGATTTTTGAAGTCCAATTGCAAGTAAGAAGGAAAGTGACGACCTTGGGAAACTTCATCAAATTCATCTTTGTTTCTAGGTATTTTTAGATTTAGTTTGCAATTTGTGTTCTAGATTAAGCCATGTGTGGCTAATCTTTCAATTTCCAACATTGGTTTGATTTTGGTTTAGATGATTGTTGCTTTGAGATTCCATTGTAAGTATGTTGGGACAAGCTTGTTGCTTGATTTCAGTTTTTCAATGTTATTCACATGTGAATGTTCAATTAGTTTGGCCAATTAGTTGATAATTCTTTGTGAAATTGTTATTCAATGTACTAGATACGTAATCGTCTAGTTACTTTGATAAGGTAACAAAAGGATTTGTTTGGTTTCGATAAGGTTTCTGAATTAGGTTCTTGAATTATCGCAACGAAAGCCTTAATAAGCCGAGCTTATGAGCTTATAGCTTTGAATTGGTATTTTTCTAGTCCCTAAAGCTAATTGCACCTAAGAAATTGAGAGCTTATTCAACTCCTTATTTGTGATTAAGATCCGGTTAAAGAGCTTATTTTAACAGGTGTTTTGTAAGGAAAAATAGAGATCGTTAGAGCTTGTTAACGATTATAACCAATTCGGGCTTGAACTTTATATTTACATTTTTGGAATCGATGATAGGTACGAACATTTTAACCGAGATTGAACCGATGTTGGGTTTTTAGTTACTTGCATTTTTTTTCTATAAATCGTAATCCGTATGCTAAGTTTAATCAATCAATCCAACCCCCCCTCGTTTTTATTTTCAATAATTAGTTGTTCGTGTACTTGTTTCGTCTAGTCGTAAAAAGTAACCGAGTCTCTGTGGATTCGACCCGACTTACCGCAACTACAATCTTGGTTGTAGATAGCTAGTAGTTGGAATTTATTATTTGGTGGACTCGGCATCCGTCAAACCCATTGGCTTTATTTTCCACAATTTTGTTTACCACCTCCTTAGATTCGAACTTTATAAGAATTTCTCTTCCTCCAATCAGCTTGATCTCGCGTTCCCCCTCTACCGATGAATTAATACCCACTAATTTTTGAATTGTATCTATATGTTCCAGATTTTCTATCTTTCCTACCGCGCAACACTGGAGATATTTAAGTCTAGAACTTTGAGCTTCCTATTCGCCTAACACCGATCTTCTCCTTTGGTTTGACGACAAGCTTTCTCCTGCTACACTCCCTTTAACTACCTCAGCATACGATCTTGGTGGCCCCCTTTTCCGGTTCTCTTCTTGCTGGGTTTTCTTTATTTCACCCTGCCTTCAGTCATTTGCGTTCCGGTTGACGTCGAGGTTGAAAGTTTTCCGGTTGTCCTTATTAGCTAAATGCACACGGAGACGGAACAGACCAATCCAAATATTCCTCAGCCTTCTCTCTAACTCCCATTCATCTTGTACCATTCTAAACCGAACGAATCCAAAGCGTTTTCCATTCCGCAGACATTTGTTTGCCATGTAGATGTCTGAAACCACTCCGTATCTCTTGAAGGTTCTCCAAAGATGTGGAACTTCCCAAGAAGGTGGGAAATTGAAAAAAAGAAAAGATGTCTCTTTTGAAGATCTGCTACCTTGGTGATCTCTGTTCCGGCGTGACTCGCTATACCCTAATCTGCCTCTATACCCCTCTCGGTTCTCTCTCACCCACCATTTCTCTCTCACTCGCCTGAAGTTTCCTTCCGCCACTCTCTCTCGCTCTACTCTCTCTCTCTCTCTCTCATCTCTCTCGCTTTCCCCTTAATATTACATATTTTTTAGATATAATATTAAGGAACTAAGTAAGTAAACCAAGGGAAACTTATTTCTTTGTTGCAGTTTCAAAATATATATGGTAACACTTTTCTCGACCCTATATTTTTTATAATGCGACGAATGAACGAGACGACGACACATGCCACCGTGGGCAGTTCATTAGGTACGTCCATGACTACAAATTATGAAAGTAGTGATATCTAAATAAAAATGAAAGATGATTTGGCTAGGAGATCCATTTAAAAGTGTATGATATGATAATTTGAGTCAATTTCCCAATTCATTTAATCTATTACGGTTGTGGCGAAAAAATGTAATGTAATAGTAACATGTTGATGCTACGCTCGCTGAATAGACCAAAGCGGCAAGTACATTATAATGCATGCATTTTTTAGAATGTAATTATACTTTGAAACAAACACGACACTCATTTCATGCATTGTAATTCAGTGTTCCATCGGTGCATATTGATCCTATTGAAAGAAGTTCAAAGAATTGTAAACTTGTAACTAATTGATTTCCAAACGTGTTAACGTACTATGTCTCGATTATATGTGACTCTTTTTCAGAAGTTAAACTGCTTTGTGAGACATGCATCTTTATAATGTCCAGGGCTGACATATATCCCTCAAAATCCATAATATCCTTCTTCTCACAATTTGTACATGAATACATTTTGAGAAAGACATACCTACATTAAAGGAGGTCCGAACAACTATGTTTAAGGGATTTTAGGTTATCTTTCAAAGAAGGATTTTTGAATGGCTATCGCAGCGGATTAAAGACATTCACAAGGATTGGAGAATTTGGCTATTGGATCCGTTGGCTTTGTAGGATAATGACGGTAAGTATCGGCTGTAAATGTTCGTCGCAGGTATAAGAAGGCTTCTGTTTCAGGAGGATTCGAATCCGGAGGTACTGCTGAATTGAAACCGTGGCGTTGGAGAATTAGTGTAGTTTGACGATCTCGGTTCGGTTCTGACTTTGTGTTGTTTTATTTTTTGTTTTCACTGCTTTGGTTGGTGTTTATGCTACTGTTGTGTAGAGGGCTTAGCTTGACTACTGTTGCTTTTGTGATTCACTGCTGTATTTTGGTTCATTGGACCCTTTTGTTTGCTTGTTGGTTTTTGATGGTAATAAAATATTGTTGTTTCAAAAAAAAAAAAAAAAAGGATTTTAGGTTATAAAGGGTAGATCAACATGAGTTTCTGAAAATTCTTTTCTTTAATGATTGCCGGAAAGGGTTTGGTTTGGCCGCGAGAAAATGGTTGAGACTTGAGAGGATTGAGTTTGATAGGAGAAAATGGCCGAAAAAGGGGTCTAGAAGATTTAGACTTTTTGTTGACCTTATAAAAACACTAGACTTTTGTTTTAATAGAGAAAGAGGTAAAAGTCTAAAAATATTAAAACACCCCTAAACAAATTGATAACAAACATTAGAGAGGGAATAAATTCAAACATTTTGTAAATCGGGATAACCATCTTGTACTTTCGAAACTATAGAACAAGGAGTCTTATAACTGACAAATTAGAGGAATCGAATTTGTAGCTTACTACGGTCAAGTTATTATAAAATCATATTTCATTTTAGGATAAAATATGATTAAACCCTTAAACTTTGTACTTAAATATGGTTTAACTCCTAAACTTTTTTAGTGAATGTTTTAATCCCTAAATTGTTATATTTAATTGTTTTAGCCACGTGACCTGTTATAGCAAGTTACCACACTTTTAAAAATCACTTAATCCCTAAACTTATTGATAAAATGTGATTTAACCCTTAAAATTTTTACTTAAAAGTCACTTAATCCCTAAACTTATTGATAAAATGTGATTTAACCTTAAACTATTTACTTAAAGTTTAGGGCTTGATGACCATATATCTGCTCTACTAACGGTCCATTTGGTTTTTAGGAATGAAATGGATATGGAATGATTTGGATTTCAAATCCAATTCAATCCCATGTTTGATTTGCATGATAGTCCCGATTTTAAATCCTAAAATAGTTGATACACACAATAGTATATCAAACTTTATTTTTTAGTCTATTGTGTGTATTTTTGATACACACAATAGTATATTGGGGGATAGTTGGATACACATAATAGACTCAAAAATAAAGTTTGATATATACAAAATGAATTTTTTTAGGTTGATACACATAATAGTATATTGAGGATAGTTGGATATATTTTGAAGAAGTAATCCCTTTAAAAAACCAATCAAACAACTAACGGGTCTAGCTTATTTCATATAGCCACTTCCCACTTTGCATAAAAACACACTCTGGTATGGTGAAACGAGTGAGTCATAGAAAGGCACACAAGTCCTAATTAAAAGTTGCACAAACTTGATTGACACCAAAACTACAACTACTTGGAATTGTATCAAAACTAGTTATTAAATGCCCGCGCTTTGCGGCGGGTTATAAAGTGTGATGGATTTTTTCATAAGTAGTAAGATAGATTTATATAAAACATAAATTTGTACATATGTTGTCATACGAAAGCTTAGTATGACGGAGTTCATGCATTGTGTTGGTGTTTAGCTATATGTATTGTGTTTTGTGTTTAGCCTATGCAAATCTCCATTCTTCACTTTTCTTAGTTTTCTTTATTATAAATTTAGTTTAATTAAATCAAATGCACTTTTTGGAGATGTTGTTATATACCCTTACATACAATAGATACCACATCAGATATTATTTTTTCTGAATTTACATATACACATGAAAATATCATGATTCTATTTCCATTTCCTTGCAAGTTTAGAAGTAAAGTTTTGGAAGAAAAATACTTTTAATAATTTATGTTATGTAATTCTAAATCTTTACCTTTATTTTTCTTCTTTTTTCTCTATCGTTAGAAGAAAATATATATTATTGTATTTTATGTTCTCTTTCACACTCATGTTCGTCCACTATCCATCAACATAACGATGATTCATATTGTTTTATTAATATACAAAATCACGATTTCATCAATAGCAACAACATTATATATGTGTGTGTGTGTGTGTGCGCGCGCGTATGTGTATGTGTATCTCAATGATTATTTAAAATAAATAAATAAATCAATAAATAAAAAATATTAATTTTAAGAAATTTTAACATAAAGTTTTGAAAAAAAAAATATCATGTACTTATCAATACTCTAATGAAATTATTTGATTACTTTTTATCGAAGTTATAATAATCTATAATTAACCGGTAAAACAAAATGTGTTGATAAAATAAATAAAGAAAACAAAAAAGTAACTATAGAAACCAAAATATAACTTAACCAAATATTTATTGGATGAGTTAACCACTCAATTTAATAAAGTTGGATAAATAGATGAAAATGAGATAAAAATAAAAGTTATAAGGATGAAAATAACATTTTTTAAAGATAAAGGTTAAGAAGTATTATAAATATGAAACTATAAGGACTAAAATGAAACTTTTGTCTAATATTTTATTATTAAAGACCCTTTCTTGGGTTTTGTAGGGTTTTATAATATGCACTCAATGGTTATCTCTTTTTGTTGATTTTAGTATTTGGATGGCCAAAAAAATTGAAAAAAAAAAGATGAAAAGGCTAAAGAATTAGAATGATAATGAAAATTATTGTTTGGTCTGATTTTATATAATGAAATCATTCATGTAGATTTATTAATTTTTTTAATCCTTACCAAATTAGGAGGAATGAAAATTTATTTCTACTTTGTTTTTTTCCCATATATAATTCCATTTTGACAGGATCTAAATATCAAGATCAGAAAACTTAATCAAAGAAGTTTGCGGAATAACACTTTGATTATATGAACAAAACAATGGATTGTAACAAACTGAATGTGTATTGATTTCAAAAGCTGAATGATTACAAACACAAGCCCCAATCTGTTTGAACAGGCTCAAACAGACATGCAAATCTTCTCAATTGCAGGGATTACAAGAATAATCTTGAGGCTAGAATTCTAAACAAAAGCTAATGAAAAACTCGTATCTAATAATGAAAACCTATCAGCTATATATACGAATTACAAGATAACAATAAGGAAACTAGATTTACAAGATAATCTCTAAAATATCTCCAACTGAATCATATCTTGTCCATATCTTCAATCATCGCAATCCTTTCCTTATCATGAACTTGTCAGCAGTGGTAAGACAAAAGCAGTGTTAATCTTCAACCAGCAGTGGTAATCTTCTATAAGCAGTGGTAACTTTCCAAGAGCAGTGGTAATTTGATCTTCATTGGAAACACACATACTGACAGTGGTAACCTTCAGATGAACTAGCAGTGGTAACAACTCCAAGCCAGCAGTGTTAACAAAAATACCTTCAGCAATGACAATGCATCAGAATCAGTCCTAACAATCTCCCCCTAACTTAACTTCTTATTTTAATCAGAAATTAAGTTCTTCAACCGTTGCATAGCTTCTCTGATCATCTTTGCATGCTCTGAATTATTTGAATCTTTCAAGAATTCTTGAAGTTTTGCCAACCCATACTCATGCATAGTTACTCTATCTTCAGCAGTAACCAAATTCAGAATTCCATCAAACTCTGCATTACTTCTTTGTTTTCCATTATTCCACTGCACAAAATAATATTTCTTGAAAATACCTCTCACTCCCCAAAGCACTACCTTTTCTTCCTCTACAGTTTCATCTTCTCTCAAGTCTGATAATTGATTTGTCAGATTCTCAATCACTTCCTTCTCAAGTTCAGACATAACAGACTTCTTACACTTTAAAACTCCTTCCATCACCTTTCTTTCAAAGTCATATCTCTTATCCACCAAGAAATAGTCTTTAACACCATCATCATAAGAGACAGAAAACACTCTATTTGCCTTAAAACAATTCCAGGCAACCACCTTTCCATCTTTCACTTCACCTTTTTCCAACTTCATGTTTTTCTTCTGTTTTTCCTCCTTGGCTTTCTCATATGCAAACATGGTTTGAAGTTTTTCTTGAAAGAAAATGGCATCTGCAAACTCAGTCATCTCTTTAGCACATCCAATCTCATATAACTTCTTCAGATCTGAAGCTGAGAGTTTTGCAAACATTCTGTTGACATTAGAAAACACCTCATTTGTCTGATCCTCTCTCACAATTCTGAAGAATATAGCCTTATTGTCTTCAAAGCAGTACCAATCCATCACTTTAGATACTTCAGTGAAGATCTTCCTCTTCTTGGTTGGCCTCTTATGAGCTATGGACTTCTTCCTCTTTTCTTGACTGGTCTGTTTAGGAGTCTCCATTTCCTCCTGAGTTGACACTTTTTCTTCCTTCTTCTTCTCTGTTACAGCAGCAGAGGTAACAGTTTCTTCAGCAGTGGTAACTACATCATGCTTTCTTTTACTTCTTCTCTGTACTTGCACTTCTTTCTTATCTTTCTCCTCCTCAACAGGTTTCTTTTCATCAGTCTCATCATTAGTCTCTTTTACAACTCTGGCTTCTTCATAATGCATTTGATCTTCTCAAAGCTCCAACCTGAAAAGTATTGAACAGGTCTTCCAAGAATCCTAGATAGACTTCTCACCATTCTTCTTCTTTCTTCTTTTCTAGGCAATGGCTTAACAATCTTCTTTTCTTTCTCAGCTTTCTTGTTTAACTTATCTTGAAGTTTCTTAGCAGCAGCCTTTCCAGCCTTTTCTTGTTGAGCTTGTTTCTTCTTTCTTTCCTTTTCTTCTTTGGCCAATCTTGCTTGATCTTCCAACCTAAGCTTATTAGCAAGTGCCTCTGAATCTTCATATTCTTGCACTTTCTTTTGAGCCTCATCATCATCATCATCAACATCTTTGGCCATCTCAGTCTCAGGCTCAGCTTCTTCTATCATCTTCTCCTTTCCCTTGTCTTTTGGATCAACAAGAACTTCACTTTTCCTCTTTATTACTTCAGGTTCTTTGATCACTACACCTTTGGTTTGTGGAATTACCTTAGGCATTGTCAAAAGCAGCTCAACAATTGTAATCTCATCCTCATTCACAACTGTTTCAGCCCCTGTACCAACAGCATCAACTAAAGGTTCATTTGCAACCTTAGTTTCTTCATTCCTAACTCCTTTTTCAGTCTCCCCCTTAGCACCAGCTTCCTCTACTATTTCAGGCAACCCATCATTAGCAACATCAGCATTAGCAACATCAGCAAGTTCATTCACAACAACTCTCTCTTTCTTTGGCTCCCCCTTCACCTTAGATTTCCTCTCCCCCTTTGTGAATGCAACCAAAGTGGAGTACTTCTTCTGAAGGGCCGAAATAGTGCTTTTCATTGAAGCCATAGCAGCACCTTGAGCTTGAATAATCTTGGCTTGCTTAATAATTTTGGCATCATGCACCTTTAACAGATCATGTTGTGCAGTAACCAGTTCCTCCAAAGTATCCAACCTTGCCTCATGAGAACCATGCTTCTTATCATGCTGTTGAAAGTTGACATCATGAGCATGCAAGTCATCAGCAATGATTTTGAACTTAGCCATCAATTCCTGAGAGTGAAAACTGCCCTCACCAGAATTAGGAGTTTTTACCTCCCTTACTGGATCTTTGAGCTTTTTGACATTAGTCTTCAGCCTTGCTGAAGCACTAGATGCCCCCTTGGTTTCTTGGCACCTGGGACCTCCCTTTGATTTCTCAATAGGAGTTGCCGTGGTGGGGGTCTTAGCTATGTTCAAACTGTCCTAATGCACACCTTGTGCAACATCAGTAGTCTGAGCCTCACCAACCACATGCCCTTCCATCTCCTTAGAGGGCACCTTCTTTAGAGTTGAGTGGGGCATCACTCCAGGGGTTTCCCTTTGGATATTATCAGAAGAAGAGTGCTCCAACTGTTGGCTTAAAGGCTTTTGGGGTTTAGAACCAGAGGAGGAAGGAGCTCCCCTGTTCTTTCTGATATATTGTTTGAGTGAAGGGGTGGGGGTAGAATCAAGGGACTTAGGGATTGTATTAGTGATAGGTGTGGGAAGGTCATCAGTGGGAATGCTTGGTTGTGTGGGCTGCAAGCCT
Source organism: Centaurea solstitialis (assembly GCA_030169165.1). Classification (NCBI taxonomy): domain Eukaryota; kingdom Viridiplantae; phylum Streptophyta; class Magnoliopsida; order Asterales; family Asteraceae; genus Centaurea; species Centaurea solstitialis. The sequence continues at coordinate 72,839,129 of CM058043.1, forward strand.
GATGCCTCACCTTGTGGGTGGTTCACTCTCATCATTGTAAAGAACAATGGAGTGAATTGGTCATTAGAGCCTTCTGCAGGTCTCTGCATATTGGCAAACACCTTATGACCAAGAGCAGAGCTCTTATAGATGTCACCATGCATTGGTACAGCCGTCAATTCTTTAGTGATAACTTCTTGGACAAATCTTGGGAACATATAAAAAGTTTTGACTTTAGAATTGTTAATGTTCTCAAGATTGTACACAAGATCATCAAAAATCATTTGTGAAAAGTTAAACACCTGATTAGTGGCCAAGCAGACCAAAGCAGAGGCAATGGTGCTGCTAAACTCACCAAAACTGGTGGTTTTCTTTGAAAAACAATGCAATATGGTATGCACAAAGAACCTCCACTGAGGGCAAAATTTACCCTTAAGATATTTTAAAGAAGTGCGAGAGCCTGTATACCCCATTCTTATAAAAGCTTCTATGATGACTGAGGGTGTAAGCATAGAAATACCTCCTTCGTCGTGTAGTTGAAGATGAAATCGGATTTTTGCAGGGGTAAGGGTTAGTGATTGACCACAGATGGTGGTCTGAATGACTTTGACCCCATCTTCTTCTTGAATAACTGCATTCGACCAGAAATCGTGCATATGTTGAATGTAGATTGTTGGATTGATGGTCGCGGCATAAGCAATATGAGATGATGCCAAGAAATCAAGAATGTCGTCAAACCCTTCGGAATTGGCATCTTTTGTGAAATATCCCACCTTATTGTGATCCTTGACGAAACACATAGAATCCATGATCGATTACACAAATAAAACCCTAAAATCAAAAGTAGAATCAGTACTGGATCGAAATTCCAAGAACACAGAGAGAGAATTGAAGCAGAATCGCAAACGTTTTTAGAGAAAAAGTTCAGAATAGCCGTTAGTGAAAAAGGCGGTCAAGTTAGGGCTTATATAGTGAACTGATGAGCAGGGGAAACTACCACAAGCAGGGGTAACGAACACACGTAGTGATCTAAGTCAACAGCAGTGGTAAAATTACACTAGCAAAAGAATTCGTTAAAAGCAATGGTAAAAGTCACAAGCAGCGGTAATTACTCATGCTAGGTGGAAAGCAGTGGTTAAATATACTAGCAGTGGTACCATGTGCATGTGCAGTTAAAAGCAGTGGTAAAGTGTAATAGCAGTGGTACCAAGTATACGCAGTGGTAAAAAGACACTTATATAACTAGCGGTGGTAAAGATCAATCAGTGTGCGAATGAGCTACCGGTGGTAATGTGCGAATGTGCTAGCAGTGGTAATGTGCGAATGTGCTAGCAATGGTAATGTGCGAATGTGCTAGCAGTGGTAATGTGCGAATGTGCTAGCAGTGGTAATGTGCGAATGTGCTAGCAGTGGTAATGCGCAACACTAGCAGTGGTAAAGACTTGGATATGAAAATCATGTTTTGTGATATTGACACTGCTAGTAAAAGTAATTCCAACTAAGCAGTGGTAACATCCTCATGCGTTGTGCGACCAAACCAAGAACTTCACCATGTATCTGCAACATTCACAAACTCATTAAAATACCAAAATAAAAACAAAAAGGAAGAAAGTATACAGAGAAAGTACAAATAAAAGTGTAACTAAGAGAAGGGTTATTCAGAGTTTATCATTCCAACACCTGTAACAAAAAATGTAAACCTGCCTACATCAAAAGCTTTTGTGAACAGGTCTGCATATTGGTCATCAGTGTGGACTTTCAAAACTTGAATTAACTTCTTTTCATTACAGTCTCTAATAAAATGGTACTTAATCTCTATATGTTTGGTCTTTGAATGCTTGACTGGATTGTTGACAATACTAATAGCACTGTTATTGTCAATGTAGATTGGAGTCTGCAAGAATGAAAGACCATAGTCCTGCATCTGATTTTGAATCCATAACACTTGTGAGCAACATTGTGAAGCAGCTATGTATTCAGCCTCTGTTGTTGATTGTGAAACAGTGGTCTGTTTCTTGCATTGCCACGATACCAATCTTCCTCCCAAGAATTGACATCCTCCTGATGTAGACTTTCTATCCAAGTTTGCTCCTCCATAATCACTATCTGTATAGGCCACCAAATCAAAAGAAGAGTCATTTGGATACCAAAGTCCCAACCTTGGTTGACCTTTGAGATATTTGAATATCCTCTTGACTGCATGCAAGTGTGACTCCTTTGGCCTAACTTGATACCTGGCACAAACACAAACAGCAAACATAATATCAGGTCTAGAAGCTGTAAGATACATCAATGATCCAATCATGGATCTATAATGATGAACATCAACTTCCTCCCCCTCAACATTAGCAGTGAGGTGTTTGTGTGTCTCCATTGGTGTGCTGGCTGGTTTTGCATCATTCATTCCAAACTTTTGAAGCATAGTAGCCACATATTTGGACTGATTGATAAATATCCCATCTGTCTTCTGCTTGACTTGTAAACCAAGAAAGAAAGTTAGCTCTCCCATAGAACTCATCTTAAATTTCTTATGCATCAGTTCCTCAAACTCCTTGCACATATCATCCTTTGTAGATCCAAAGATGATATCATCTACATAAATCTGCACCAAAAGCATGTCAGTCTTTGTCCTTTTGATAAAAAGAGTCTTATCAATGACACCTCTCTCAAATTTGTTTTCCAACAAATAGGAGGACAAGGTATCATACCAAGCCCTAGGTGCTTGATGAAGACCATACAATGCCTTCCTCAACTTGTACACTCTATCAGGATATTTGGGGTCTTCAAACCCTGGTGGTTGACTGACATACACTTCTTCATCTATAGTGCCATAGAGAAAGGCACTCTTGACATCCATCTGATAGACTTTGAATCCTTTGTAAGATGCAAATGCCAAGCATAGCCTGATGGCTTCTATTCTGGCAACAAGTGCAAATACATCATCATAGTCTATGCCTTCTTCTTGAGTGTACCCCTGTGCTACCAATCTGGCCTTGTTCTTGATAACAATTCCTCCCTCATCAGTCTTGTTTCTGAAAATCCACTTAGTGCCAATGACTCTGTGTCCTTTTGGTAAGTCCACCAGATCCCAAACATGTTGTAGGACAAACTGCAGCAATTCCTCTTGCATGGCCTCTATCCAACTTGGGTCCTTCATAGCATCTGTTGCCTTCTTTGGTTCAGTCTGTGAAAGAAAGACTGATATCATACTCAAGTGTGGATTAGGAAGGTTTTTGCTTTGCTTCCTTGTAATCATAGGAGACTGAATGTCTCCTATTACCGGTGTAGGTGGATGATTCTTTTGAGTTCTAGTAAGATGCAGGGGTTCTTCAGTCAGATCCAATCCTAGATTGGAATCATTCACTTCTGGTTCTTGATCCCATTGAGGTCCCTCTTCTAAAGCAGGTATGCCTTCTAGATTCTGTGAGGGTGTGAATTCCTCAATTGGTTGATCATCACTCTTCTCATCAGACCCAGATTCTGTGTGATCATCAACAGATGACTCATCAGTGGTACAGGTATCATTTGAATCAACAAGAGGCATGGGAAACATGACAAATGTGGGACTTGTTTCTTGTGCTTGCTCTGTACCTGAACCTGCATTCACTGTATAGCTCAATTTCAAAGAGTTAGTTAGTGAATCAATATCAAATAGCCAATTTGGACCACTTCCAGGTATGTTAGGAGTGTTCTCATTGCATTTGACATTGTCACTTTCTTCTATGATCCTTGTAGAACTATTGAAAACTCTAAGTGCTTTGCTCTGAGAAGAGTATCCAACAAAAAATCCATCATCAGATTTGCTCTCAAATTTGCCTAAGTGAGTCTTGGTATCAAGTATTGTGCAAGGACACCCAAATGGTTGTAAAAATCCTATATAGGGTTTCTTTTTCTCAAAAAGTTCATAGGGTGTCTTGCCTTTTGATTTGACTATAAGAACTCTGTTTTGGACATAACAAGCAGTGTTAACTGCTTCTGCCCAGAAAGTGATTGGAAGTTTAGAGTCAGCCAACATAGTTCTTGCAGCCTCAATTAGTGTCCTATTCCTCCTCTCAGCAACACCATTCTGTTGAGGAGTTCTAGGAGCACTGTATTGTCTCTCAATACCTTTTTCCTCACAAAAGCTATTCAAATCTGCATTCTTAAATTCAGTGCCATTGTCTGATCTAATGACTTTTACCCTAAGGTTTGTCTTGTTTTCCACTCTAGTCACAAAGGGTTTGATCAGTCCACTTGTATCATCCTTTGTTCTCAGAAAGTAAACCCAAGTAAACCTAGAGTAATCATCAACTATCACAAGACAATAGGATTTCTTGCCTATACTCATCACATTGGTAGGACCAAAAAGATCCATATGCAGTAACTGTAAAGGTGATGAGATAGTGTTTACTTCTTTGGACTTGTGTGAGTTTTTGTGTTGCTTACCTTTGAGACATGCTACACAATGATCATCACTTGAAAATTCCTTTGCAGGCAAACCTCTTACAAGGTTGTTTTTGACAAGTAAATTCATATTTTTAAAGTTCATGTGGCACATCCTCCTATGCCACAGTGATGATTCACTCACAGATGCTTTTGAAAGCAAACAGTTTAAAGAAGTTAAAGAGGAAGCATCTTCAATGTCCAAACAGTAAACATTATCCTTCCTAGGTGTTCTTAACATCACTTTACTCTCATCTATCTTGTAGCCAGGAGCAAGAATGAGACATTCAGTATCAGTGAAAAATACACCAAACTTCTTGTCACAAACTTGAGAAACACTAAGCAAATTATACTTTAGTTTCTCTACAAAATAGACATCATCAAAAGTCATCTTACCTTTGATACCTTACCTTTGCCACTAATCTTACCTCCATTTGGATTATCCCCAAAGGCAACATGTCCACCTTCAAACTTTTTAAAGTCTTCAAGTAATGACATGATACCTGTCATGTGCCTAGAGCAACCACTATCCACATGCCAAAGACTGCTCCTTCTTCCTTGGTTGCTCTACACATAGAATGAAACAGTTAGTGTCTTGAGGGAACCCAAGCCAATATGGTCTTGGGTTCTCCCTTTTCATTAACATAATTGACCTCTGTCAATCTGTTAAGTTTTAAAAGATAATCTTTATTAGGGATCTTATGACTGGAATATTTGGTTATAATGGGTTTTCTCAATGAAGACTTGTCAGTGGTAACATTGTTTGAGTTTCCACAACTGTTATTGCTAATAGCAGTGTTAACTTGAGATATAGCAGTGTTTGAGTTATTACTGCTGATATTGCTAGCAGTAGTGTTAACTTCCACACTATTAAAGCTATTACCACTGCTATCAGAAGCAACACTTTTGTTACCACTGCTTGTTGAAGCAGTAGTATTACTAAGTGAAGCTTTAGGTACCCATTTAGTAACCAACTTAACAGACTTCTTTTCAACCCTTTTCTTTTGAACTTTTCTTTTGGGTTGACTAGATCTGTTTTGTTTAGGAACAACCTTTTTGTGTGTATTGACAAATCTTCTAGCTTGATACATGTTTCTTTGATTAAATGGATTGAAATAACAGTCTCTTGCTAGATGATTTGTCTTACAACAGATAAAGCATGGTTTTGGTCTGTTAATCTTACTCGGATCAACACCATGACATTGAGCCCAATGGTTATTCCAGTTTCTTTTATTCCCTCTAGGATAATTTTTGTTTTGAGACTGTGAGGAAGTACCAGGTTCAACTACAGTCCTCTGAGTGTTGTGGTCCTTCCTACTTTCTTTCCTAGTTGTCTCAGTCTTTTTTTCTTTATTTTCTGATGACATGACAGATTTCCCCTTATCTTTCCTAGTAGTCTCTATCTTTTTGCTAGGAACAAATGGCATACCACCTTTCTCAGTAGTGAGAATCTGGTGTTCATCAGGGATGGTTTCAGAAGTGCTTTTCTTATCAAATTCCTCCTCAGAGTCAACTGGATCTATCTTATCCAAACCCTCTTTCAACTCACCTCTGTCTGTACTATAAAGTAGGTCAGTGGTGGGAGGAATGTAATTCTGATTGTAAGGAGGAGGGGTACTATTGTATCCTATACCCCTTTTCAAGTCATCAGTCACTTGAGCTCTAATGATCGATTCTAAAGCCTTAGAGGACTTTGAAAATTTATCTAGGTCTTCTTTGGCTTTGGACAATTCTTTCCTAGCACTCTCTACTTCCTCCTTTTCTTTTGACAGTTTTCTCTCAAGCTCTTTCTTTTCCCACTTCCAGTAGTTATGGTCATATTCAAACTGAAGTTCATTGGCTTTATAGGCCTTTATTTGATCCTCCAGATTGTCTATGATCTTAACATACTCTCTTCTTTCTCTCTCCATCTTCTTAATACTATCACTCATGGTCTGATTATGATCCCTATACTTTTTCACAGTTTCTAAACAAGAATCAGAACAGAGTTTAGAAGATACCTCAGTGGGAATATCAGTCTCCTTAATTTCAGCCATGAGGGCTTGATTTTGAACTGCTTCTTCAGCATGATCACTCCAATCAAATCCTTGTCCTTCTTGAGAGACCAAAGCTTGAGATGAACTAGGATTTGAGTTGCTTCCCCTGTTGTTGAATCTAGGAGCTTGTGCAGATCCACTCCCATTGTTCTGAATGTTGGTGGTTACACCTTTGCATTCTCTGGCAAAGTGCCCTGGTTCATTGCACTTGTAGCATCTCACCTTTGACTTATCAAACCCAGCTTTATCTCCTCTCTTGAGATCAAAGTTGTTTCTTCCAGTTCTTCTGATGAATCTCTTCATTCTCAGGGTAAGCATGGCCATCTGCCATTTAATATCCATCTCTTCAAGGTCATCTGCATTGATTTGATCCAAATCATCATTGATCAAGGATGACTTCACATGACTTGCTAAGAAAGCTTCCAGAACTGTATCCTCATTGATTTCCTGAGATGAACAAGAATTTACATTAGAAACAGTTTCATTAGCAGTAGTATTATAAGCAGCAGTGGTATTATTAAAAGCAGTGGTATTGAAAGAACTAGGGTTTTCAGAGGAAAGAAGAGCAGTATTATGAGTGTATCCAATGGGTCTTTTCTTCTTCTCCACTTCTGCTTCAAAGATCCTTAAATCATTGTATAGATCTTCAAGTTCCTTGTCCTCCAAGTCATCTCCCTGCCTGAATGAGACAGTGTAAATAGTCCATTCCTCTCCAAGAGATCTGAGGAATTTTCTATTCACATCATCTTTATCCATCTTCACATCTACAGTTGCTAGCTCTCCAATCAGCTTGTTGAACCTATCAAAGGTTTGTGTCATAGATTCATTCTTCAGTGATGTGAAGTTCTCATACTGCTGTTTCAAAATTGCTTTCTGGTTTCTCTTTGTGCTTTTGGTTCCAGAGAACCTCTTTTCCAGAGCAGTCCAGAGTGATTTGGCATCAGTGTATGTACTGAATTGATGTTGGTATTCATTGGGAATGGCCAACAACAAAGTACTCAAGGCTTTCATCTCAGTCTGCCTTCTTTTTCTATCAGCATCAGATCTGGGAGGAGGTCTTGCACCTCCTTCAGCCACAGCTTCATCAACACCAGGTCCGTTTTCAACAACTTCCCACATCCCATAGTCTGTGAGAAGCATGTATTGACGGATTCGGATTTTCCACATGTCAAACTCGTTGGGTTTGAGCATGGGGACTTTTGAGACTAAAACTGTTTCCTGAGTATCCATTGTTAATAAGTTTTCTGGATTAAAACTAGCTCTGATACCACTTGACAGGATCTAAATATCAAGATCAGAAAACTTAATCAAAGAAGTTTGCGGAATAACACTTTGATTATATGAACAAAACAATGAATTGTAACAAACTGAATGTGTATTGATTTCAAAAGCTGAATGATTACAAACACAAGCCCCAATCTGTTTGAACAGGCTCAAACAGACGTGCAAATCTTCTCAATTGCAGGGATTACAAGAATAATCTTGAGGCTAGAATTCTAAACAAAAGCTAATGAAAAACTCGTATCTAATAATGAAAACCTATCAGCTATATATACGAATTACAAGATAACAATAAGGAAACTAGATTTACAAGATAATCTCTAAAATATCTCCAACTGAATCATATCTTGTCCATATCTTCAATCATCGCAATCCTTTCCTTATCATGAACTTGTCAGCAGTGGTAAGACAAAAGCAGTGTTAATCTTCAACCAGCAGTGGTAATCTTCTATAAGCAGTGGTAACTTTCCAATAGTAGTGGTAATTTGATCTTCATTGGAAACACACATACTGACAGTGGTAACCTTCAGATGAACTAGCAGTGGTAACAACTCCAAGCCAGCAGTGTTAACAAAAATACCTTCAGCAATGACAATGCATCAGAATCAGTCCTAACACATTTGTTGATGTTAAATGAAATATCTTTTGTATTTTCAAGTTGGAAAAACATATTACTTTAATATGAAACAATTTTTCATTCATATATTGTGTTAACCAAACAACATCAATGCAATGCTCATTTCTATTCCCAACGTTCCCATTTTCATTCTCTAAAATGAATCAAGTTGTTTAGTTATTTTACACGTACAATCAATTACAAACAATTTAAAAAAACAACTTACAAACTTATTATTTTTGACTAATGTTATAAATAATCTAAATATTTATTATAGACTTCGATGTAACATAACATAACATGATAAATGCTTTTAAAGAAGAAAAAAAATGAGGTGGTGTTTGTTTACCTTTTAACAGTTCCATTAGGGTGCGTTTGGTACGCAGACGGGACAGGACAGGACAAAACAGGACAGGACAGGACAGGTGTCCAGCGTTTGGTAAGCTAGAACAACATAGGACAGGACAAGCCAGAACATGTTAAAATGACTAGTTTACCCCTGATGAGCTGTGTACTGTTTTATTAATAAATAATCAATTTAATGTATAATAACAAAGAATTTAAAACCTTATAATACTGTTTTATTGATAAAGTCTAAGTTGTCGCCGGAAGTAGCAGTTACAGGTCGTCGGACATCGCCGGAGAAGGAGGCGGAGGCCGCCGGACGTCGGATGTCGCCGGAGGTAGCAGCCGCAAGTCGCCGGACATCGCCGGAGAGGGAGGCGGAGGCCGCCGGACGTCGGACGTCGCCGGAGGTAGCAGCCGCAAGTCGCCGGACATCGCCGGAGAGGGAGGCGAAGGCCGCCGGACGTCGGATGTCGCCAGAGGTAGCAGCCGCAAGTCGCCGGACATCGCCGGAGAGGGAGGCGGAGGTCGCCGGACGTCGGACGTCGCCGGAGGTAGCAGCCGCAAGTCGCCGGACATCGCCGGAGAGGGAGGCGGAGGTCGCCGGACGTCGGACGTCGCCGGAGGTAGCAGCCGCAAGTCGTCGGACATCGCCGGAGAGGGAGGCGGAGGCCGCCGGACGTCGGACGTCGCCGGAGGTAGCAGCTGTAGGTCGCCGGACGTCGTCGGAGAGGGAGGCGAAGGTCGCCGGAGGTAGCAGCCACAGGTCGCCGGACATCGCCGTAGAGGGAGGCGGAGGTCGCCGGAGGTAACAGCTGCAGGTCGCCGGACATCGACGGAGAGGGAGGTAGATCCGAGGTCGTGAAATCGAAGAGGAGATGGAGTTTGGGAGAAAGCGGTTGAAGAAAAAAGAAGAGATATTTAATTAGGTTTCTTATTTTAGGGGTATTTTGGTCATTAAGTTCCTTGTTCCACTTAGTTCCATGGGTAAGGGGGTGGACACACTTGTCCCATGTCTTGTGCTACTGTGTTCTACTTAGTCCAAGGTTGGGGCGCGCCAAACGCATGACTGTCCTGTCCTGTCCCACCCTGTCCAGTGCACCAAACGCACCCTTAAGAGACAACTTCTAAATTGTTAAGAGGTGAATCCTATTTGACAAAAAAAAATAGACTATCTGTTAATGGTTCTAAAATATTCTAAATGATTAAGTATCCTCAACCCTCTAAATGATTAAGTATCCTCGATGTCTCTTAACCATTCAGAGTCGACAATTACCAAACCAACATATTTCATATTGCACCACATCATAAAAGCCTCATTCTCATCACTTAATCATCTAACACCAAACCATTCAGCTACTCCCAAGCAAGCCCCGAGTTGTTTTAGATAAGCAATATGGAATATAAGAGAATTCAAACCAAGAAATGTGCCTCCATTGAAATTTGACAATCATACCATACATATATATGTCCTCCCTTCCTTCTTCAAACATAAGTTATCCTAATCAAAACAAAGTTACCAACACCTAGCTAACTACCAGTTTGTACAAGCATAACATGAATAAAGTCACCATCCTTCAATCCGATATCATCAGCCGTCTTATTATCATCATCCTGAATCGGACGCCCATTAAAGAAAAACCCAAAACTTTCGTAGTCCGCCATTCCCGCCCGGTTTTTCCACCTCACCTTAAGCTGTTGCAGCGGTTCATCGCGCTTCACCCGGAAATCCTCCACTCGGCCGCACATCTCCGCTATCTTCACAGTGATGAAGGAATCTTGTCCGGTTGGACGTTGTTGCTTCTTCAGAGTGATGAAGGAATCTCCGGTTAGATTTTCGTGTTTGACGGTGATGATGGAATCTCCGGTTCGGTGTTGATGCTTCAGAGTGATGATGGAATCTCCGGTTCGATTTTCTTGCTTCACGGTGATTGTGGTTTGATGATGTTGGTTGAGAGTGATGATGGAATCTCCGGTCTGGTGTTGTTGCTTTACGGTGATGATGGAATCTTCGGTGGTTGGATGTTTTCTCTTCACATAAGAAGCCATTGATGAAGGTAATTCTGCTTTCAATTTTTAGGGCTAGAAATTGCTAAAGGAGAAAAGGGGTTTTTTTACAGGTGAATGGAATCGGCGGTACTTTTGGGAAATAGGAACCCCACACTTTTCTAAAAAAAAAAAGTTAATTAAAATTCAAAACCTTTTGTTTGCAAGGATTATAGTATTTTTAAGTTTTAGTAAAATAGTATTTGTGTTTCACAAGCATTTAACTTCAACACTTAATAAAATAATATTGTTTTAATAAATTATTATTTTGATCTTATGCTAGATACTTTTGCTGTTTTGCATAATGGTTTTTACCTTATTATTAAAGGTTAAGTATACCAAAATAGATTGAACTTGTTACTTTTTATCATTGTATGTATTTAATTTAAAAACTCATCATTGTATGTACTGAACCTGCTAAAATATCCATTCTATGCATTACACTACCATTCTATGTATACATTAAATGTACTTAAAAACTTACCATTTAATGTATTGAACCTGTAAAAATGTCAATTTTTTAAGTTGAATAGATACAATGATAAAAGGTGACAACTTGGATACATTTTGGTATATTTAAACCTATTATTAACGTATCAAATTACAATAGCAATATGTTGATACCATGTATACATAATAGGCCAAAGTGATAAGTATGTTGTATTGCCAACAATGTTTATAATTTGTAATAGCACATTATACTTTGAACTTTGAAGCAATCAGAACACCTACTTCAAGAATTATATTGTCACCTAGAGTTCAAGCAATGCATGTTGATCCGGCTGAAAGAAGTTTAATAGGTTGTAAACTTGAAACCAACAATGATTTTCAAACATGTTGATGTATTTTGTCTTGAGTATCTCTAACTGTTACAACAAGTTAAATCAAATTGTAGGACATGCATTTCATGATGACCAAGATAAACACACAAATATTGCTTGGAATCCACAATTTTTGTTGCCTCTTGCATCTCATATATTTGTGGGATGTAACACTGAAACAATTTTGAAAATTGACTAATATATGGATGCACATTATAAATCTTGTCCAAGTCAAAACCATGCCTCGCTGGTTTCAAATCGACAAATGTTGATGCATTCGAACAACTATGCCTAGGGTTTTTTAGTTGTAAAACATAATCAACGTGCCTTTTTTTAAAAAAAAAGTTTAATTTTCAATGAAGGATATTCACGAGTAGTTTTATAACAAGTTTGCTAACCCTTAATCGAGCAAGATAAACTAAAACTTAAATATCACATGTCCGAAGAAATTATGGATGTTTGGAGGTTTCCTTGAGCTTAACTTGATCTATTTAAAAGGGCCTAAAAAACATAGAAAAACTCACTTCCAAATTTATTGTTTATTTATTATGATTTGAATATTTATAGAAGATAATAATAGTTTATTAAATATGATAAATGTTTTATATTTAGAAGCATTAAATATGTTATATTAGATAACACTTGATATTGGTTTACAAAATTTACAACCTTATAAGGCCATCCACTGTCGACCCACTGCAACCCAATGGTTTCAACTGCCACATCAGCGCCACATCAGCTTTCCACAAAACTAACCAAAACTACCCAATTCATCCACTGTCGACCCACTCCATAAAAAAACAAAAAAAATTAAATAAGAAAAAGAAAGAAGAGAGAGATAGAGAGAAAGAAGAGAGAGAGAGAGAGGGGGTGGGGGTGGTGTGGGGGGTGGGGGGAGCGTCGGCTTCATAGAACCGATTTGCCACAACCCGAAGACAGGTGCGGCGGTGTGGCTTTAACAAGCCGTCGGCTTGGGGTGAACCGAAGGGTACCCGAAGTGGTTTTTTACTCCACAGTGCATGGCCTAAGATTATAAAAAATGTAACTATATATAAAAAGTAGTAGATAAAATCCCTTTATTACAATTTTAATAAAACTGAAATCTTTTCCCCAGTTTGCCATTTGATGTGTTTAACTTACACTAGTGGATGGAAATGCTATCATGCCTTTATAATAACGAGAACTAGTTCACGTCTTCACGAGAAGAATAGTAAAACATGAATAGTTGAAATGAAGACCAGGCCCGTTCCTGCCATTTTTTGGGCCCTGGGCGAGATGCAAAAATGGGCCCCCAATAAGGCAATAACTACGAATAATTTTCAATATATTGTTTATATCATAAAAATAACATTGAATTTAAGAAATAGTAATAATTCATATGAAACCGTTTTTTCCGGTATCCTTTTTTTAAACGGCAATTCATTAAAAGCTAGCAAGAGGTTAGCGGAAAAAGAACACGGTTACACCTTATCGAGACAATTACAAGGAAAGGTTCTCCACTCTATGATGTTCTTATGACACTCATTTCATCTAAGGTTTATCTAGTTCAACGACTTATCGACAACAAGATCGAACATATCTTCTAACCTAAGTAAATAGTTGTCAAAGATGGATCTTGTGGCGGAAGCACTGGATTGAATAACAATTATCATTTTTCTGGTATTCCTAACACAAGACCAATAAGTCTTTTTAACAACCATCAATCTTACTTAAAAACCTTTAATATAATGTTTTTCTTTAATATTTGAAACTTTTTGAACTAAAACAAATTTTTTTGACAACCATGGATCTTATAACACAATATTAGGTAATAAGAAGTCAATAATGTAAGGAAATGTGAAGTAGTTTTGAAATCCTAAATATAGATATAACTTAAGTCGTCTTAGTTACAATAAATCTATTATATTTTAACACAAAATTAAATTCATGCGGATGAAATATGTAAAAGAATATGTGGAAGATGAATAATAGACTTATATCAAGGTTTCTAAGCAAAAAAAAAGGTTTTTATATATTAACATGGGATAATAAAACTCAGAAACAACAAACAATACTATAATGGAAAGACTAGTTTAACTTTCTACAAATTTTATTGTCCAACATAATTGATTAATACATGTTTGTACTCTTAATATGATGCTAAAATCTTTTTGGGCCCTATTATATATATACTTTTTTTTTTGTCTTTTTACAATTTTTGTATATTGCTACTATATATAGCATATACTTAAAAAAATTGGGCCCCCTTTTGCCGTTGGGCCCTGGGCGACCGCCCGGCCCGCCCTCCCCCAGGGACGGCCCTGATGAAGACTCACATAAACAATGACAAAATAGTTGAAATGAATAATGACTCAATAGTGATATGAATAGTTGAAGTAAATTATTACATGAATAGTGTGAGTACAATGTAGTTTTTCTTATGTTTAGGTGTTTTAGAAAAATGTAGTTATGGTCTCGAGATTAGTAAAATCTTTGAAAGTGAGGTCTTAAAAAAATCATATTCATGGTTCTTATTTTGCTTTAATGTGGTTCTTTGTAGCTAACTCTGGTATCGTATTGTAATTACACGTGACCTTGATCAAATTGCATATGACCAAAAGATTTTTTTTGAACGATATGTTGGTGCAACGGAGTATCATTATGCCACCATGGCACCAAGTCACGATGACCCGAGTTCGAAACCTCTCCAAGGAGAATAACCACCCCCAGTCTAGCCATCCAGTTTCTATTTAAAGGGGTTCAATGTATCAGCTGTGATTCGAATCCGTCACCCGTTTAGGGAAAATCCCCCACAATGGAGTCTAGTAAGAGTCGAACTCTTGACCTTCACCATATGGAAACTATAACCCATGTATCAGACCAACTAAGCTGTCCATCATTTGCATATGACCAAAAGATGGAAATCTCATCAGTTCAAAACCAAAATCACCAAAGGCATAAAAAGAATTCTCATAAGTGTAGTAATTTTGATCAACAAATTAAGTCAAAAAAATTTTTGAATCAAAAGTAAAATTTTGATCTAAAGTAATTTCAATAAACAAAGATAAAACCTATCTAAACGTATTGAACTGAGAGAAGATTGGAGATGGATGAAGAAATTTGAGAGTGAGCCGTGAGGTGTGGGAGGGTCAAGACAACCAATGACCAAGTTCATTCAAGTAAATTAGGCCATCCGCTATCGTAACCGGTAGGAGACCGGTACCCTACCGGTACTGGCGGCAACACCGCCGCGGGTGACCGGTAGGGTCACCGGTACCGGTGAAATCGGTACCCCCACACCGATGTCATACACGCTCTTCTCTTTTGATTTTTTGGCAAAACAACCCCCCCCCCCCCCCAACGGTCATATAGCCGTTGCGAGTAAAATCATTAAATTTTTTTTTTCTTTTTTCACTTTTAACCACCCCTATATATATATATATATCTTAATACATATTTTACTCCATCTACACCTTTATACTCTCATGTCTATCTCTTTTTACTTTCATCTACACCTTCATCTTAATCTTTATCTCATCTTAATCTCTATCTCTTCTTTTCTCAAACATGGATCAATACGGTAACGATTCCGGCTCGAGGCGTACTAACCCGAACCAACCGTATCACCCACCGAACCAACCGTATCACCCACCGAACATAGCCTCGGATTATTGGATGTATGCACATTTGCTTGCGCAACATCCACCACCACCACCACAACATTCCGGTTCGCACAAACGTACCGGTTCGCACCAAAACCCGCCGACGGGAAGGTGGGCACTACGAGATGAGGAATACGACGACGATGACGATGACGACGAACTTGTACCCGAAACGCAACATTTGTCGTCGCCGTCACCGCCACCACCACCACCACACAAAAAAACAAACATCGACGCAAGGGTAAGAGTGCGGCCACAGACGCGGACGCGGACGCGGACACGAGTGGGACGCCTTTGGGTAAAGCCAAATGTAGAACGTGGACCTTGAATGAGGAAGTCGAATTAGCACAATCGTGGGTCGAAGTCACGGAGGATCCGGCCATAGGTAACTATAAAAAAAGAGGTATATAAAAAACCGTTTTCATTTTATATAGTTTTCCACTAACAATGTTTAACTTTTTATTTTTTGTAGTAGATAACTATTGGAAGTCGATCAAGGCTTCTTTCGACACGTGCATGAACTACGACCCAAAAGTCCGGTCCGGCGACGCCATTCCGACGAAGGTTCGAGGGCTCATAGCTAGCGTCTCGAAGTTCGCATGCGTTTACAATAACGTGCCGAACTCGCGACATAGCGGGGAAGATGACGTGATGGTGCTTAGCCGAGCCAAAGACCGATACCATCGCGAGAACGGCAAAAGCTTTCTGCATGAACACGCTTGGAGAGTTGTCAAAGACTCTCCTAAGTTCGACCCGGTCATAATGATGGACCCATGGAACATAGGCGCGCCGAAAAATAAACGGTCGAAAACGTCCGAAACCCCAACCGATTCCCCCAACGAATCCGATGCTCGCACTCATTTCGTGAACCTCGATACCGACTCCCCCTCACAAACGGAGCGTACACGACCGATGGGTCGAAACGCCGCAAGACGTGCGGCGTCTTCCTCTACGGCACCCGTGTCATCCGATGACGTGTCGATGGTTGTGACCTCAATAGGTTCCCTCACGACCAGGAATAGTAGGCTAATCGATTCGCTTTTCGCACGACAACGAAGTATCAATTTCAAGACCTACATGACACCGCATAAGGGGCTCGAGGGTTTAGAGTTGGAGGCCGTTTTGGAGGAGAAAGATCGGTTACACGAACAATGGGGGTTTAAAAAATATTATTAGTTTTTATGTTAATGTACTTTTTAATTTTAATTGTAATTATGAAATTTATTTTTAGTTTTTATGTTAATGTAATTTTTAGTTATTTTAATTAATTAATGTAATTTTAATTTTAATTTTAAAATTTATTGTTTACTTAATTTAATTCTAATGTTTATTTAAAAAAATAAAATGAAGGGTTTGAATTAAAAATAAAATAAAATGAAGGGTTTGAAATGAAAATTAAAAAAATAAAATGAAGGGTATGAGGGGTATGATAGTAGATGAAAGGGAAAATTGCCGAAAAAGGACACATAAATGTCAAAAAAATCCAATCAAGGGAACGTACATTTTTTTTTTGCCGAGAAAGGACTATACATTTGATTTTGTCAAAAAAAAGGGAATGTGTAACACCCGTAAATTTTGATAGATTAACCCCGAAGTCATGCCACTCTTTTCGTAAGAAAGATTTATTTAATGAGCTAGTTTTAACTTATAGTTGGATTCCTTTTAAGCAAGGAAACCTCAAAAATGTAAAAAGTTAGATTTTGGTCTCGGTACGAGTTTCGCGATTGTGCCCGCTATTGTGCCATATGGCACAATAGCATGGCACTACCACCGCGATTGTGCCCGCGATTGTGCCATATGGCACAATAGCATGGCACAATCGCACAAGTGGATTTGCCTTGGTGCACTTATGCGATTGTGACAGCGATTGTGACACTGTCACTATCGCCTGTCACTATAGCATACGGGGTGCAGATCTTAAATTCCGATTTTCAGCCTTTTCTTCTCATTTTCACCCAAAACTTCATGTCTCTTCTTCTCTCTTCTTTGAAGGCGATTTTAGAGCCATGAATGCTATATTACCATGTGATTTCAAGGTTAAATCATCACCAAGCTAACAAGATTTAGTGGCTAAGTCTTCATCTCCTTCACCTCAAGCTTTCATCCACCATTGTTGAAGAGTCTCTCCATTATCTAAGGTTTTGTTCAAGATCTTGAAAAGGGTAAGTCTTATCTATAGTTTTAAGTGTAGATCTAGTCTTATATGTCGTAGATCTGGAACTAATCCGAGGTTTTAACTCCTTATCAGTTTAGGTGTTCACTCGAGCTTTAAGCTAGGGTTTTTGGTGAATTTTGGGGCTTTTGGCTTTACGAGCCGCAAGGTGAGTTGCTAAAACCATTTTGTTAAAACTGAGGGCACATCATCTTGTTTATTTTACATACCTTGCTTGATTATTGTGGATAAATGTGATTTTGGATGAAATACTTAAATTGTCAAGTTTAAGGATTTCCATGAAATGTATGATGAACTATGCTTGTATGAATGACTTGGATTATATTGTTGTATAATGAAGTAGATTATCGTATGCTACTATTGTATGTGTTAAATCCATGGGTTTGTATGATGAATGTATTTATGAGAAACACGTGATAATATGTATGCCCAAGGAATTATGTGAATGGATTAGATTCCAAGCATGTTGGCTTATACGAAATGAGCGAAGGGCCTAAGACCCTCGAATAATACCTCCATTGATGATGCTATGCTAAATTCAGTATCGAGGTCTTGTATGCAAATAACATGGACGAGATACTATGCTAAATTCAGTATCGAGGTCCTGTATGCAAATAACATGGACAAGATACTATGCTAAATTCAGTATCGAGGTCTTGTATGCAAATAACATGGACGAGATACTATGTTAAATTCAGTATCGAGGTCTTGTATGCAAATAATATGGACAAGATACTATGCTAAATTCAGTATCGAGGTCTTGTACGTAATAAAATGGACGAACCAACGCAATATTTCCACACCAAACAGTCTTGGGGTTTGTACCTATGTCGCCGGCATCTCGGGTGGCTCCTTGGTGCGCGGGCCTCGGATGATGTTGCCATACTAAATTCGGGACATCGAGGTGTTTGGAAGTAACGAGTGATGGGGTATTGGTTGGGGGAAATGGGTCGCTCCCATTGTTTCCGAAGATATAAAATTAACCGGTTTAGTATGCTACCTTTCGTTATTATCATGCCTTTATATATATCTCACATGTCTTAACATGCTTTTTGTATGTACGGTGTATTATTGATACAACTCACTAGGCTACTTTAGCCTAACACTTGTTTGGTGTCGATGTGTCTCTCAGGTACTAGAGATGCGGTTCCTAAGTAGGCTCGGGATTAGAGTGAGCATGGGGGGCCGTTGGAGAGACCGGTCCTTGAGGCCGCGAGTTTGACCGTAGAGTGATAACCCTTTTTTAGTCTTCTTCCTAATACGAACTAGACTAGTTGGTTATTGTATTTATTCATTCAATTACAAACGTTGTAATTATACATTACTTATACCCCTGTTTTTGGGAAGAGCTCACGTTTTGGCGTACTTTATATTACCATCTTTCTATTTAATGAAAGTTTTTGTTTACCCTAAATTTTGGGGTGTTACAGAATGTGACCTGATTAACTTGATGATTGCTTAGTCAGCAGGTAACCTGCTGACGTGTCTGTCCAAGAGGCAGTCCAGTCAGCATCATCAAATTGCCGAAAAAGGTAACATAAATGTCAAAAAAATCCAATTAGGGGAACGTACATTTTTTTTTGCCGAGAAATGACTATGCATTTGATTTTGTCAAAAAAAAGGAATGTGGCATGATTAACTTGATGGTTGCTTAGTCAGCAGGTAAACCATGTGACGTGTTTAATTTGTCCAAGTGATGGTCTAGTTAGCACAATCACACCTTTGATCAGCGTTGATCGGAGTTGACCGCCACCACCACCCACTGCCACCACCACTCATCGTCACCCACCACCATCGACTGCCATAGCCACACACCGCCACCGACTGCTACCCACCACCCATCCCCCCTCTTTCTTAGAATTCAACATCTAATTGCGTATAGATGAGGTAGGCGAGTCAAGCACCACCACCACCCACCTCCGCCGCCACCCCCCACCACCCACGTCCCCTGCCACCCACCGCCACCCGCTGCAACCCACGACTCCTCACCACCCACCGCCCCACCACTCCC
Organism: Centaurea solstitialis; assembly: GCA_030169165.1. Classification (NCBI taxonomy): domain Eukaryota; kingdom Viridiplantae; phylum Streptophyta; class Magnoliopsida; order Asterales; family Asteraceae; genus Centaurea; species Centaurea solstitialis. The sequence goes on from CM058043.1 coordinate 72,858,500, forward strand.
TGCCACCCACTCCCACCACCACTTACTGATTTTGCCGGAAAAGGTAACATGAATGTCTAAAAAATCCAATCAGGGGAACGTACATTTTTTTGCCGAGAAAGGACTATATATTTAATTTTGTCAAAAAATGGGGAAGAGTAACCGGTTGTACAAGTTACCGGTTACTCTTTCCCTTTTTTTGACAAAATTAAATGTATAGTCCTTTCTCGGCAAAAAAAAATGTACGTTCCCCTGATTGGATTTTTTGGACATTTATGTTACCTTTTTCGGCAATTTTCCCTAGATGAAATGTATGGAGTTGGTAAGTAGTGGTAAAGATAGTGGAAAGCTGATGTGGCAGCTGATGTGACAACAGGTACCACATGTACTACAGGTACCATAGTGGATGGCCTTAGCCTACTCAAGTGAAAATCATCAAACAATTATGATTGAAATCTTGATATTAATTAATTATATCATTCATCTCATAAATGACCATTCATATTAATTCATTTGACAAATCATTTATTGAAGTATGGTAAAAGGTAATGAGTTTTTTTTTTAAACTACAATATTATATTACAAAGAGACCAACAAATACAAAAAGAGATTTACAATGACTCAACATCCAAAGGCCAAAACTAAATTGACAAATACTACCTATCACAATAACACATTACATCAAATGGCAAAAACTAGGCCCAAAAATGAATGAAACCAAAATTGCCAGCAGCACCAACACAAAATAAATTTACACTAGCTGTGTTTGCAAGGAACAAAAGAGCAACATTCTACACAAAAACTACACAGCAACCCCGTTTCGAATCAGGGCCACACCACATCCAATCATCGAAGCCTTTATCAATTTACCCGACCACCACAACTATCATTTAATTAACCTGTCTTTGCACTCCCAAAGTAGTTGGAAAAGAACCGAACAAGTGAGCTCCAGGCAGTGGATTGCGAGAAGTAAACAAATCAAAAATATATCTTATATGTGCATTGTCCATAAAGGATTATATTATTTAGGTTATAATTCGGGGAGATGTCTTAAAGCGGAAATCATTCTCTTGTTCATTAGTTATAAAAAAATTACTTTCCTAATATATCTGATTTGTTTAAATTCGATAAAAATATCTTTTATATCAAATCTTTCCATATCCTTTTTAAATATATAGTTATAGCTATAGTTAATTCTAGTTGAGTTGTCCTAACAAATAGTCAAATAGAATAATCACTCTATACATGCTTTTATATTAATTAATTTGTTTATTTTTTAGTATACTTATATAAAATGATTCAAATATAGCTTATATTTTAACAATTGAGTACATCTATTGCACAGCTTATATTTTAACAATTGAGTACATCTATTGCACTTCTTAATTTTAATCAAATGAACTAAGGCTATGTGTAGCGGTGGTCGGGACTACAACGGCTTCGTGCAGGCGGGCTCAAGAGGGCTCCGATACGCGGAGTTTGGGTTGGGCGGGCTCGGGCTTGAACGGCTTCCCCACACCAACGAGCCCTCTCTCTCTCTCTCTCATCCTTTCTCTCTATCTCTCTCTACACTCTACTCTGTCTCTTTTTTCATTAAAACAATATATATTGGGTATTTGGTTTGGTAGGTTCGGATACTAACAAAAAGGGCTCCAAATGGCTTATTGTGGGTTTATGGAAAGGTGATATGGCGCAGATGTGACAGTGGGGCTCATAGAGTTCCGATATCAATAGCCTAATGTGAATGGTTATTTATGAGATGTACAAGAGAGGAATCGCTTAAATAATTAACCTAATGTTTTAATTCGAGTTACTTAATATAATTGAAATTTAACAAATATATATACTAGTTGTTGTACTATGTGATGCAATGAGATGTAGTGATGTACACAACTTATTATAAACCGACCATAAAAAATTAATACACCTACTCAACATGTCCCCTACTATACAAACAATAAATAAACTATTTGATTGAAGAAATTTGAACGAAATTCATTATGGATGTGTACATAACACTTGAAATTTTGGAAGTGATCCCACGTTTCTTGGCCCGTTATAGGTTTACCAATCTACGAACAAAACATTCCAAGTTAAACACTTCCTTTAAGCCTTTGGAGAAACGATGGAAATTAGAATTTTAAGCCAAATTTCTTAAAATATGCTCCTAGATCTGTAGAAAACACATAACATTAAACGGGAAGAAAATCACTATGGAATCATATCTAATGATAGCATCTTTTGAGCATCGATCCTATTGGTAAATGAATATCGACTTCAACTTCTAACATCCAATAAATTTCTAAACATGTAAAGGGCTTCGGAATTTCTTGGTTAGATTGATGCGAGAGACAAGGGCTTGATGATTAATGTCTCTGGTGTTTGCAAATGGCGTGTAGCTCAGTTGGTAATGGATGAGTGGTAAGTTTGCAACAAATATCAAATGGTCCAGGTTCAAGCCTCGGCTCGCGCACGGATGCCCCCTACAACTGGCATTGGCAATCTGTGGTTGGCCGGTGGAGGTTGCCGGAATCAAACCTTTTGCAACAAGTGTCTCCGGTCAGTGGCGGATCTAGGATTTTTTTTCTTGGTGGAGGCACCTCTAAGATGGATTAAAGGCTAACAAAGTCATCCAATATATTTTTAGCTTAATTCCACTTTTTCGAAGGATTTTTCAAGGTTCTCTTAGTTGATTTTAAATGAATTCTAAGTTCTTTTGGTGATTTTTAAATGAATTCTAAGTTCTTTTGGTGATTTTTAAGGATTTTATTAGTCTTTTTGGTTGATTTTGTAGTGTTTTTTTGGTTTTTTGCTTGATTTCAAGATAATTTTTTTTTGCTTAATGGGGTCCCATACGAAAAATCACTGGGGGAATATAAATTAAAAGTTATATGTTTTTTTACCTAGAAAATTTGGTTTTTATTTTATTTTTGAGTGTGGTCCTTTCCCTCTCCTTCTACCCTCTGAATCCACCCCTGTCTCCGGTGTTTCCGGTTCCTTGCTAGAGAATCGTCTTGTTTTTTTTAAAGGCTTAAATGTATTACCACACGAAACCAAAACCAAGGCACATTTGTTGGTGTGCAAAAAGCAGTGCTTACTTTAGTAATTGATGTATGATAAACATGCTTGCTTTAGTCATGATGATCGACTAAAAAAAAATTGTACGATGTTGCAACAAAAATTGGTAATACCATAAATAATAGCTAAATTATAATGTCGTATTGAAAACGTCACATTAGTAACATTAAACGTCACATTAGTAACATTGTTACAATGAATGTTACATAAGGATGTCCAATATAAACAATGATATAACATGGCAACCTAGTCGTTTTTTTTTTTTTTTTTTTTTTTTTTTTGAAAGGGATAACCCTGGCAATTTTATAAAAATAAAAATGAGTACAAATAGCACACTAGGGACCCCACAAACCGGGGACTCAAAGCGGCACGCCAAAAAGAAGTAACAACAAAGGAACCATCAAAAGGAAAAATCCCATCCCAAGAAACAAAAGAAAGAAAGAAAAACTAAAGTTCCGTCTTGGGAATCAACTGTCTGTCAGCTTCAGACATCTGCTCACACTGTTTGAGAAAGTAAACCACCTGTTTCTCCGTCCACGTAGCCATCTGAGTAGTAGTAGGCCAATCCCGCTCAGCTAACCTTCGATCAATATCTTGTTTTTGCCGTAGCCAAGAGCCATACGGGGTTCCCAGAGTTGCATCAGACAACGCATCCTCCACAAGTTCAGCATCATCCTCAGAATCTGAATCTGAACCATCATCATCACTAATAATCTGTCTATCCGGGAGGGTAAAACCTCTTAACGTACCATCAGGTTCCTTACCATAGACTCTTTCCCACCTCCCAATGAAATAATCCATCTTTGTGCGACTCCAAGAATTAATAATTACAGGCTCAAGTCCCACACCTCTTTTTTCAATAAAATCATCAACTTCTTTTTTGTCCAAACTCCACTGCGGGTCCTCTTCTAACACAGTAAACTGATTGGAAACTTTAACTGGCATAGGAATCCTCTCAGTATTAAAATTAGGGGACTTAGGAGAGGGGTTTTCATCAATAAGCGTTGCCTTTCCTTTATCAAGCGGGTCAATCGTAGGTAAAGTAACTTTAGGCACGTACCTTTGGTTGATTTTGATGTTAGTATTAAAAGCAACCTTAGGCCCCACTTTCAAAGGATCAACTGACGGCTTGGGCTTCCTTTTCCTCTTTGGGAATTTAAACCCATCATCCTTAGGTTTAGAGGACTCACCAACATCAGGGTTAACCTTTTTCACCTCATCAGCTGTTCGAGGTCTTATGACACACATATCAAAATCATGACCGAACACTTTACAGTGGCTACATCTCTTAGGTTTCCAAAGAAACTCAGTTTTGAATTTCCTTAGTTTACCCAAGATAATCGCATCAATATCTGAAGGTAACTCATAGTCAGCCGAAACATTAACCAACACTCTGGCAAAATTAGTTCTACCAGATTTGTTTATACACATTTCATCCGTGTATCGATCAACAGACACAGGTTCCCCAACGACACTAGCAATCCGACTAATAATCTCATAATCCCATACATCCAAAGGTAAGCCATAAATATTAACCCACAAAGGGATAAATTTCAGCTCAGGTTTATCAAAACAAAGTCCCGGCTGCCACTTCTGAATAAAGATTGGCATGCCATTAAATAACCATGGACCATTTTCAAAAACAAAGTTTAATCCTTGATCCGAACTAAATTTGAAAAAGAAATATCCTTGGTCATTTAAAATAACATCAGTAAGGCCATATTTTTTCCACATTCGTCTAGCATGATACTGGACAAAAGGAAAAGCAGGCCTTTTACCAATAAAGTAGCCAGCAAGTGTAAGAGCCCACTCACTAGCTTGCTTTTGGATCAATTCATCAGGAATAATCGCACGCCTAGTACCAAGCTCAGTTACTACCGGAGGATAGTACGTAAGTTTACCTTTCCCGCACACGAGGTTGGCACTTTTCTTCAGAAGATCAGCAAAAGACATAGGCTTATGAGCAATATTCGGCTCATCAGCATGCAAGAAAATCTTGCCTTCAGAGTCCACAAAGCTACCAGCATTTGGTGCTTTATCTTTTGACAAAGGCGGCTCAGTACCCATATCCGATCGAACCTCCGAATTGGACATGGATGCCGTAGGTAAGACCCCTCGACCAGAACCAATCCCGACCGGAGAACCCAAGAACGAAGAAAACATGGCGGCAGCCGGTGACAGCATCGGTGTCTGCTGTTGATGAACATCCCTCAGCAGCTGTTGAAAGGAACCCACATCACCAATCGGCGATGAAGGTCCCGGCGGTGGAGGTTGCGAAACCCTAGTACCACCAATCCACTCCGGCATACTCTCCATCATCGACTCCACCACGGAGGAGGTGGCAACCGGCAAAGTGGTAGCAGCCGGTAGTGGTGTTGCAATCGAAGCGGCAGCAGAAGGCGTCACCGACGATGACGAGACCGGCGACACGGCGGAAGGCAGCGGTAGCGTGGCAGAAAGCGAGAGCGATGGCGTACGCTCCGGCGAGAGGAAGGTAGCAGCGGCAGTGGTGTTTGTCACACAATCCGACACCGCCACCCGATCACCCTCAAGCCCGCGATCACTAGGAGCGCCATCACATGCCGGTACGGCGGCTGTGGTGGCCGACGACGAAGCAGCAGGGGTTGGCGAAGCCGTACCCTTTTTGGCTTTGATTTTCTTCGCCCGGTTTCGACGGGGGTTCAGGCGGCTGATCTGCCACCATAGGGCAGTAGAGGAGGTAGCGGCGACCACCCCCACCGAAGACGGCAGCGAATGGCCGGCGGCGGCGGCCGGAAAAAAGGTTTGGCGGCAAAAACCCTAGAAAACCCTAGACGGCGGCCGTGAGAAACCCTATGTTCCCCGCTTCAGCTTTTTCAAAATAACCTAGTCGTTTTTGTTATGTCATATGTGTGTTAATTCAAATAAAATAGTTATTCATTGCTACATGAATAAGTTTTCATGATACAATTATGATAAATATATATTTTGTGATAAGAAAAATGAAAATAGAATATTATATATATATATATAATAGGAATTTTACGAAAAAATTGCTATTTCGTATGTTCCTTGTATCCTTCATAATGCATATCAGGTAATATTGCATATATATGTTTTCAAATTCAAGGTTGTTTGTAATTAATCGTTATATATTTTGCAAATTTTTTCCCAAATTATGTATCATTTAATTTATGTTTTATTTTATAATTGGGTATTTTTTTTTTTAAATTGATGATGATCTAATAACATATTAAATGAACATAGTAAATTTTCTTGTATATAATTCCATAAATTAACTCTAGAAAGCATTAAATTAACAAAAAAAGTTTTCCAAAAACCCATTAAAAGTATTTAATTTAACTTTAAGAAAACCTAACATTGATCGAGTTAATACCTTCTTATAGATTGCGAAATAGTTATCAACCAATTCTATAATTTTAAATTTTTAGTTAAGATTTTGTTTTACAATTAATACAAATCCTTTCCTTATAAAAGTATAGTTATCATCATCATCATCATCAAATAAAAAAAACTAATTGTTTGGAAATTAAAAAAATTTAAGCAATAAAGATTTGTAGATTGTGAATCAAGAGATTATCTTTGTTCAATATAAAAAACCAAAAAAACTATATACCCATATACAAATCTCCTAATTAATTTCAATACAATTCCTCATCCTAAACCTATATATACACACACAAACACCATCAACCCCCAATCAAAATCTCTCTCTCTCAAAAATCTTTCTCAAGAAACCCAATCAGCCATGGCTTTTGGAGCTTCACCACCAAACCCTGATTCTCCCAAACCCATGTTCATGGCGCCTGAACCTGAACCTGAACCTGAACCAAAAAGAACCAAACGAAGTGAAGAGATTAAAGACAACGAAGTAGACGAAAACCAATTCTTTCTTCAAAAGATCCAAGAACTCGTCAATCAGAAGATGATGGCCTTCTGTTCCCAGTCGTCATCATCATCATCCAACCATGATCAAGAACCGAAAGTCGTCGCCATTAACGACGCAAAACCCGCCAAGAAACCCTCAAAAGAATGTCAACTTTCACGTTCGCGTTCACGTTCGCGTTCACCCACAGATGATGCCGACTACGATGACCGCGAGATCAAGAAACAGAAGAAAGCAAAGAAGATGATACCCAACAAGATGTACGTCCGATCTCCGGCAGTCAACAACGAGACCACCGAGGGGCTGAAGAAGTTCGTGACGGAAGAGCTGAACGGTTCAGACATGAAGCTGGTGATCCAGAAGACCTTGTACGCGTCCGATCTCGCAAAGAACCAAAACAGGCTGAACATGCCGATTAACCAACTCGAGAACCCTAAGTTCTTGACGGACGACGAGAAAGAATTGCTGGATCGAGATGGGAGTTCAATTGAGGTTCCATTGTTCGGGCCGACGCTGAAATTGCACGAGAAGCCGATGACGTTGGCGAAGTGGCACATGAAAACCACGAGCAATTATATTCTCAAGACCCACTGGAATCACTTTGTGGAGGCCAACCTTGAGGTTTTGACGGTGAACACGATGGTGCAGGTGTGGTCGTTTCGGAGAGACGAGAAACTATGTTTGTCCCTTATATGCGTCGGGAGAGCCGATTAGGATTAAAGACTATTTTAGGGTCGATTCGGTATGTATGTCGTAGTAGATATACAGGGTTGTTTTAATTAAGGAGTATTCTATCCATACCGGTCACTATAGAAACTATGAGTAGGAAGTCGTATGAATTTATGTGGTTTGAAATTTGAATGGTGGTAGGACTAATATTACTCTTTATTATATATGAGAATTGAGAATCACCTTTTTTGTTGTTTATTTCTTGTCGACCATGCATTAATTTAGATGAATACCCATTATGAGTGAAACATAGTACGAAATTAAATAGTTATGTTTTAAAATATATAACAATTTGATTTATCATCAATCTCATTCGGACTGAAGATTTTTATCGTGGCTTAGGACGGAATTAACATCTACGGTTTCTTCCTTGAGGAGGAATGAAAAGTCGATGGTCAAAAACTCAAAGTTGATATTGGATTTCACTATCTAGAAATTTTAAGGGTATGTGCTTCCTTTGATTAATTGATCATCAAGAAACCATGGTTGATGCTTGTATAGGTTAGGTTGTTTTTGTATCATATGCACATCTAATTTAATTTTCAAAGAATATATGGTAAGAAGATTAATCCAGATGGTTGGCAACAAGTAGAAGATTATAAACTTGGTTCTCATCAAAAAACAAATCATTAATGCTGCTTTACTTTTGTATCAAAAGAAGGTAGGGGAGATAAAACCAATACCAAAAAAACCGAAAAACATGAGAAATCGAAACCGAATAATGGTTCTGTTTCGGCTTTAATTTCCATGCCAACCGAAAAAAACCGAACCAAAGCAAACAAACTCGGTTTTCAATTCCCAAAAACCGCTGATAAAAAAGAAATATAAAACAAAAAACCAAAACATTTACATATCATTCGGTTTTAAAACCAAACCTAAGCAGAAAAAACAAACAGAAAACCGAACAGTTTGGGTGCTTAAAAACCGACCGATTTGGTTTTCGATTCGATTTTGACCAAACACGGAACCAAACCATGCTCACCCTTAAGAAAAAGGTAAAGATTTTGGCCACAGAGGCAACCACGATCGTAGGCGATAAGAAATGAAGGCATCGGCTAGCTTATCCAATCAATGCTTCCATTTGTTTCACAATTTTTGTAGCTTCTTTATACTTAGTTTCAACCCAAATCAACTCAACTGCCACATTAGTGTTACATCAGTTTTCCACTACCTTACACAAACCAACCTAAAATATAAGTTATACCCAAACCAAATTTTACTCAAACATTAAATAATTAATAAAAAAAGAGAAAAAAAATAAGAGAGAGAGAGAGATAGGGAGAAACAAGAGAGACAAAGGGGGTGTGGGGGTGGAGGGGTAGGGGCCGGGTTGCCACTCGGTTTGTGGTAGCCGACTACAATTAACCAACCCGACGCATCCATGGTGTTGTAACCGAGCAAACCGGATGAAGCCGAGATGTTGCCGCAGGCTTTGGCATGGGTACAACATCTGGCCTATATATATGTATCTACTATGAATTTCCATAACTGAAACTATATATGTAAATAGATTAAAGGATTGGCAATGGGCAGTTGACTTCGAAGTTGAATTTTGCTGGAATGGGTCGGAACTTGAGTAATGGTCCTCAACGAGGTTGATAAGGTATTATAGTTAAAAGGAAAAATTGCCGAAAAAGGTAAAATAAATGTCCAAAAAATCCAATCAGGGGAACGTACATTTTTTTTGCCGAGAAAGGACTATACATTTAATTTTGTCAAAAAAAGGGAAAGAGTAACCGGTAACTTGTACAACCGGTTACTCTTCCCCGTTTTTTGACAAAATCAAATATATAGTCCTTTCTCGGCAAAAAAATGTACGTTCCCCTGATTGGATTTTTTACACATTCATGTTATCTTTTCCGGCAAAATCAGTAAGTGGTGGTGGGAGTGGGTGGCAGGGAGTGGTGGGGGCGGTGGGTGGTGAGGAGTCGTGGGTTGCAGCGGGTGGCGGTGGGTGGCAGGGGACGTGGGTGGTGGGGGTGGCGGCAGACGTGGGTGGTGGTGGTGCTTGACTCACCTATCTCATCTATACGCAATTAGATGTTGAATTCTAAGAAAGAGGGGGGATGGGTGGTGGGTGGCAGTCGGTGGCGGTGCGTGGCGATGGCAATCGATGGCGGTGCGTGGCTATGGCAGTCGATGGAAGTGGGTGACGATGAGTGGTGGTGGCAGTGGGTGGTGGTGGCGGTCAACTCCGATCAATGCTGATCGAAGGTGTGATTGTGCTAACTAGACTATCACTTGGACAAATTAAACACGTCACCTGGTTATCTGCTGACTAAGCAACCATCAACTTAAATCATGCCACATTTTTTTTTTTTGACAAAATCAAATGCATAGTCATTTCTCGGCAAAAAAAATGTACGTTTCTAATTGGATTTTTTTGACATTTATGTTACCTTTTTCGACAATTTGATGATGCTGACTGGACTGCCACTTGGACAGACACGTCAGCAGGTTACCTGCTGACTAAGCAATCATCAAGTTAATCAGGTCACATTACCTTTTTTTTGACAAAATCAAATGCATAGTCCTTTTCTCGGCAAAAAAAATGTACGTTCCCTTGATTGGATTTTTTTGACATTTATGTTACCTTTTTCGGCAATTTTCCCTAGTTAAAACAGTAGTTTTATTTTATCTTTTCTATTATGGTTCGTATTTATTTAGGTGTCTTCGAAGTATCATTCAAATCAACAACTAGACATCAATTAATAAACAATTACACACCAACTAATAAACTCTAGTCATAAATTACAACAAAAAAAACTTAACTAATTTAACATCAACTAATAAACTCTAAACCTTTAAGTTAATAATTGACAAAAGGTTAACAACGATACATTAATTAATAGACTAATAAAAAATTGTAAGATGTTGCAATAAGAATTGATGATACCATAATAAGGAAAATAAAAGTAGATTATGAAAAATACAAGTAGAATAAGAATTGGAGATGCTCCTTTTTTTAATAGCTTAATTCAAATAAGGACTTTCGTCGATCACTATGTTGTTGTATTTGAGACATGTCAGAGGCGTGCAGTAGTAGCAGTGTGGAGGTACTCCTACAGGCTACAGGTTTATCATCGACGAGGAGTAGTTGGGTGCCTACTTAGGCTCAACGTCTGCCTTATTCATATTTTCTAGCTTGTTTCCCTCTATGTTGAGAATTAACTGCACATTGGATCAGGGGCTATTTGGTTTTCTACACTGGTAAGGTCTGTGTCAAGTGGCACCTTAATTTTGGATTAAATCTAGAGTTTAAATTGGGTGATAGTAGGCGCGGATGTAGGTTGAAAAACATGGGGGCATGGCCCTATCGAAATACGAAAAAACAATTTTTTTAGTTAAAATTAATAATTTTTTTTAACTTAATGCCTTAAATTCCCCCAACAATTTCTCGTATAGGTTTCCATTAATCAAAAACAGAAAAATAATTCTTTAAATCAATTAAAAAACGAAAAAGTAAACTCTTGAAATCACACCAAAAAACGTAAATGGAACCCTCACGATCAATTAAAAAATGAAAACAAACTCTTAAAATCAGCCAAAAGAGAAAATGGAACTCTGGAGATTAGCCAAAAAAATTCTTTAAAATCGACAAAAAACGATAAACCTCTTGAAATTAACAAAAAACCCAATTCTAATAATCTTTCGAAACAATGAAATTCGGCTAAAGACGTATCGGACGACTTTGTGAAACTTGAATCCGTCTTAAATGTGCCACCGTTATGAATTTTTTTTAAATCCACCACTGGGTGATAGGGGTGGGGTTTATCTCTTGTAAACTCTATTCTGATTCTGTTTGGTAACTGTTTTAATTTTTTAGTTATGTTGGTGCTCTTCCTGCTTGGTGTCTTTGGCTTGGTATAGTGGTTGTGATTTTGGTTTGTCGTGTTCTAATTAGAATTGTTAACCTACAAAGTTCGTTGTATTCTTCATGATGCAGATACAAGTTATATTGCATATATACTTTTTCAAATTCAAAGTTGTTTGTAATAAACGTTATAAATTTTGCAAAATTCTTCCTAAATTATGTATCACTTTTATGTTTTATTTTAGAATTGGAAAATGTGAAATAATGAAACTATATTAAAAATTGGGGGATTCTTCTTGTATATAAACTAACTCTAAAAAACATTTAATTAAATTTTTTTTTCAAAAACCCATTAAAAGTATTTAATTTACTCTAAAAAAACATACCTTTTCGTAGATTGCTGAAGATTTAAGAACCAATTCTATAATTTCAATTCCTAATACTAGTGGCCCGCACCGCGCGTTGCGCGGTGTTTAAAAAATAACGTAAAATATTGTTTATTGGTTATATTTAATAAGTTTTATTCGTTATATGATATACAATTTGGACTATAGATGCCTCTACCATTAATCATCCTATCAATTTTTTTCTTTTTGGCATAATTGAATGACATTGTCTAAATAAATCAATGACAATTAACATGCTTATAGTTTGAGTGATTATATACTTGATTTAGATTGGATTAACTTATAGATTACCACTAAATGGAATAATATTCGATCACTAAAATAAGAATAACATTGAAAGTGTAAAGTAGCGATATAAAAGACTTAAATAACAAAATGAAACTATATGGCATTAAGTCCGCTTTGCATAATCCAACTGAATGCCACAATTGGAATGTGCAACTTGCATTATAATTAACTTCAATGTTCTGCATCTGATAACAAAAATATTGATTAATACTAATAATAAATGATTTTTTTTTTGAAAATAATGAGTGAACAAAATAATTTAAGCGAGACATGTATTATGTGAATATAAATTGGAAGAATGTATACTAAGTTTCATAGATTTGTACATTTATTCAGTTAGAACTGATTGCAGAGATAATGTTAAAGAATTCATGATAAACTATATGTTTTATCATGTTCTGATCCTCAATTTCTTTATCAGCATTAAGTATGGTTAGTCCTTTCCGTGATGTAACTTGAGATATAGCAACATATAGTTGCTATATCTTAAAATACATCTTCATTCTTTATTTTAAAATACTTAATCAAATATTAAATTATTTTTAAGTTTTATTTATTTAGTGGTTAAGTTGCATATATTGATTATATTAATCAATTTTTGTTATGAATAGCTTAAGATGTATCATTAATAAAACAAAATTTGGGTAATTTTGAACTTAAATAACATTTTTCACGATGCTACCTCATACATCTGTTGTGATTTTTTTATTTTTCTACTTACTTATTATATGGATAAATATTTTCTTTTTATGTAGAAGGGTCGGCTTAAAAGCATATTTAGTCAATGAACCTTTTACTTATCAAAGACACACTAATGATTTTTATATATAACATACTTTAAATTAAAGGGTGCATCAAAAAACATATTTAGGAAATGTATTTTTTTTCACATTTCAATAGCACAATTTTTTTTAACATACTTAACTCTATTCTCCAACATATCATCTCTCCATGGATATATGATGATCAAAACAAAAGTACAATTCAAAATTTCAAAATATTGAAATATTAGATTGTGAGATCATGTGTAAGTCCTATTCTTTTTATAAAGTTATAATATATACATCCATTAGACATTATGTAAATAAAAATATTAGAATAATGTGAAATAAAATAAATGTAGAAATTTAGGTGTAAAGAAAGAAGACATGGTTTAATTGATCAATATTTTTATAAAAATTAATTCAAAATGGCAAGTTTTGAGAGGTTAAAGAAGAATTTTTGGATTGTGAGATCACCTTAGAAAATATCATATCATTGTTGGTGTTATTTGTTATTAAATGCAAACTTTAAAACTATGAAATTATATAAGAATGAGAAGGGTATTCATAACAAAAAGAAAAAAGTAAAAACCCCAATATAAATCACACTTTGGAGTATAATAATCATTTTCAACACAATATATAAATAACTTGTAAGAAACTACCATAATATATTGGTGAACCAAATTAAGAAAACCTCTTATAAAACATAATACCAATAGAAAACAAATTCTACCAAAGTGAAACAATAAAAAACATATAAACTAATTCAAACATAAGATATACCCAAGTTAAATCGATTTTGATGAAACATTCCATAAATTCATAAGATAGAACATAGAACAAAACATAAGGCTTATAAAAACCTAAAAAGAACATATCAAGAGTTGGTAATTGGTGAAGAATGCTTGCAAAAAGAAATCCCTAAAACGTATAAAAACTGACGAAATCGTGATTAAAAAACCCCGAAATTTCAAAATAGAAGTACAAAAAAACCTTCAAGATTTAAGGAGAGAAAGTTAAGCCAAGGTTTACTTCATGGGTGTTTCAGTCACCGCGAAATCAACGTCTACTTTTACCTACAACATAAAAATGAAAACCCAAATACAAAATCGTAAAACAAAGTTAGTTCTTACCTTCAATAGAAATTAAGGGAATCGAATGTTGTAATGTCAAAATTGAAAATAAAACCAAAAATCATGAACATAATTGTATGTTTTGTGCAATGCATGTAAGAGATTGAAAACTAAACCAAGAACATGACTAAATACTTTATGAGATTGATAATATTCCCAAAAGGACTAAGGATAAGAGAACATCCCAACTTAGACGAAGAATTTGACAGATACGATGTTGAATATCGATTTATGAAGTTGAATTTGATGTAGAACAAATTTCCCACTACAATGATGTAGAAGAATGTGTCTATTTATCATGAAGATTATCTCTAATCAATGAATTAATGAAAATTAATGAATAATTAACTATGATGAAGATGAAGAGGTTATTTGGAGTTATCTTACATGCAAATATGTGAAATTATCAAAATAACCTTGTAGATAATGAATTATACATCCATATATGAGGGTAGAAAAGTCTTTTACAATATTAAAATTAATAAATTGAAAGATGAAGAGAGTGAAATGAATGTCTTTAGGAAGATAAATAGTTTGTTAGTTAAAGCTAATTAAATTGGATGTCAATTTACCAAAGAAGCCTTATTATAATAGAAGAGCCAATTTTCATTTAGGGGTAGAATTGTCTTTAACTTATTTAATATATAAAAAACTCAAAACAATGAGAAAAATCCTATAGGCTAATACTCAATAGATAGGGTGTCCACATCATCCTTCCAACATCTTGCTTTTATATATATATAGATTTAGTTAGGATTTTGTTAAACTAATTAAACGCAAATCATTTCCATATAAAAGTATAGTTATCATCATCAAATAAAATAATTAATTCGTTTGGAAATTTAAAATATTAACGCAATAAAGATTTGTACCTTGTGAATCAATCAATTGACGCTATTTTTTTTTTTTTTACCGCAATTAACGCTATTACTTAGAAGTTGTAATATGATAAGGAATATATAGAAAGTGATCTCAAACTAGAGATTATCTTGTTTATTATAAAGAAACTATACCATATATATACCCATATCCTAATTTCAATATATATAATCCCTCATCCTAAACCTATATATATACACACACAAACCCCATCACCCCCCCAATCAAAATCACTCTCAAAAATCTTTTTCAAGAAACCCAATCAGCCATGGCCATCGGAGCTTCACCATCAAACCCTGATTCTCTCAAACCCATGTTCATGGCGCCTGAACCTGAACTAAAAAGAAGAAGAATCCTTTCTTCTCAAGCCACCACAAAATTCGACGATCAAGAAGAGATTAAAGACCACGAAGTAGACGAAAACCAATTCTTTCTTCAAAAGATTCAAGAACTCGTCAATTTGAAGATGACCTTGGTTTCTCAGTCGTCATCATCATCCGTCGTTGATCAAGAACCTAAAGTCGTCGTCATTAAAGACGCAAAACCCACCAAGAAACCCTCAAAAGAACGCCAACTTTCACGTTCGCGTTCACCCACAGATGATGCCGACTATGACGAACGTGAGTTCAAGAAACAGAAGAAAGCAAAGAAGATGATACCCAACAAGATGTACGTCCGATCGCCAGCGGTCAGCAACGAGACCACCGAGCGGCTGAAGAAGCTCGTGACGGAGGAGATGAACTGTTCGGAATTGAAGCTGGTGATCCAGAAGCCCTTGTACGCATCCGATCTCGCAAAGAACCAAAACAGGCTGAACATGCCGATTAACCAACTGGAGACGGCCAAGTTCTTGAGGCCCCATGAGGAACCATTGCTGGATGGAGACGGGGGTTGGATTGCGGTTCCATTGTTGGGGCCGACGCTGAAATTTCACGAGAATCCGATGAGGTTGGCGAAGTGGCACATGAAATCCACGAGCAATTATATTCTGAAGACCAACTGGATTGAGTTTGTGGAGGCCAACCCTAAGGATTTGACGCTGAACACGATGGTGCAGGTGTGGTCGTTTCGGAGAGACGAGCAGCTGTGTTTCGCCCTTGTATGTGTCGGGAGAGCCGATTAGGATTAACGACTATTTTAGGGCTGGTATGTATGTAGTTAGGGTTATTTTAAAGAACCCTTTTGTTTATTATTATCGTTTAATTGGTTGGATAAGGATGAAACGGATGAATTTTGGAACGGATGATTGTTTATTACATCTCATGGTAAATAAAAGACATAAGTTTTGTGGATTAAATTTAAATACTGCAATTGCATAGATAAATAAATAAGTTTACATGAGATGGAATAACATCTATTTTTTCTTCCTTGAGGAAGAAGAAAAAGTCGATGGTCAAAACTCAAAGTTGAAATTGGATATTACTTTCAATAACCTTGAAGATTTTGGTATTTGCTTAGATGATCAAGAAACCATGTTTGTATATGTTAGCTTGTTTTGTATCATATGCACAACTAATTAAATTTCCTAAGAATATATCGTAAGATGATTAATCAAGATGGTTGAAAACAAGAAGATCGTAAATTAGTTGGTTCTTATCAGAAACCAAATCACTAATGTTGCTTAATTTCCTTTGTATCAAATTAAATGAATGTAAAGCTTCCGGCTAGATCGCTAGAGGCAGCCATGACCGTAGGCATTAGAGGTGTGCGTTTGGCGGGTTGGATGGGTTTGGTTGGGAAAACCAAAACCCGTTCGGATTTCGGCTACAGAAAATAAAAGCTAAACTTTAGGTTTTGGATTTTGGACTATTTCGGATTTGGTTTGATCGGGTTTCAGGTTGATTTCGATCGGGTTCGGATACTATATATTATAATGCAATATAAACTTAATTGATTTTGATGATAAAAACAATCGACCGATGAAATCATCGGGAGTTTTTTGCACTTTCAGTGCAATTTTAACAAAAACTTTCAGAACTAGGTGATTTTTTGTATTGATTTTCAGAAGTAGGGTAATCGGACTTTGAGAGTCCGATTCCTTTGCCAAAATAGCCACGTGTCATCCTTTTTCTTTCTTATGTTTTGGAGGTAAGAAATTGAGAAGGAATCGGACTCTAAGGTAGCGTTTGGTTCGCGGAATGGAATTCGGTGGAATTGGAATTTGTCAAGGAATTTGACTTTGAAGGAATTGGAATTTGATGGAATTTGACCGCACATTTTGGTCGTGTTTGGTTGGATGGAATTGGAATTGGAATTGGAATTGGAATAAAAATGTAAAAATTAAGGTGAGCAAAACCCAAAATTGAACCGAACCGAAAAAAAAAACAAAAACCGAAACCGAAACGAACCGAGTCGAAAAACGATATCGGTTCGATATCAGTTATACCAAATCGAACCAAGTCGAAAACCGAAATCGGTTCGATATCGGTTATGGTTTCCATCTCGACCGGAAAAAACCGAACCGGGTTGAAACCAAAATCGGTTCTATTTCGCTTTTGGTTTCCATCTCGGCGCAGAAAAACCGAGCCGAGCCGAGCCGAAAACCGAACTCGGTTTGATTTCATTTTTGGTTTGCATCTCGACCGGGAAAAGCCGAGCCGAGTTGAACCGAAATTTTATATATATAATTTAATTATTTAATAAATAAAAAAACCGAGACCGAATCGAACCGAGAAAAGATTTGGAATGAGAGAACGATAAATGGAGATGGGAAAGCCATAGATGGAGAAAACAAGTGGGATAAAGGATGATTCCAATGAATTCCATGGGATATTGCTTGGAATGGCAAATTCCTTGATTCAAGGAATTTGAAGGAATTCGAAGGATTCCTTAGTTTACATTCCGCGAACCAAACAACAACATGGAATTTGGTCAATCCAATTCCTTTGAATCCCATCCAATTCCGTGAACCAAACGGCCCCTAAGAGTCCAATTTCTTTCTTTTACACACTGTCCCACGCGCCACCCCTTTGTTAGAAACTCCATTGACCAAGACCTTTCTCCTTCATGAGATGCCAACCTAATCTGCCACCCTTTACTTATAATTTTTTTATATAAATATTAAATAATAGTTCACAAAAAAATATATCTGATAGGATTATTACTTATTTTATTTCTGATTCTTAAATATCTCAATATTAACGATATTTTTATTATTATCATTATATCGTTCAAATAAATAATAGTTTTTAATATATATCAAATGTATTTTTATATGGTTTTATTATATATATATTATTTCATATAAATATAAAACAATATAATATTAATTATTTATGTTTTAAATATTAATAAAAGTCATAAATCTTGAATATGTATAAATAACAAAATATATATTGTCATTTTATATTATTTAAAGCTTAATAAATAAATTAAATTTTTTATTCCATTCATATGTAAAATGTACACTAAGGCATCGTTTGGTAGAAATAAGGTAGCTTATAAATTAGCTTATTGGTCACTTATAAGTGAGTTACATGTTTGGATCATTGGATGAACCATAATTTAGTGACTTATTGTAATTATGACACTTATTATCTTTTTTATTCCAAATTTACCCTTTTATTTTCTACTTTACTAATTTTAAAGTATCTCTTTTTTTGTTCTTTTACAGTCATAAGCTACTTTATCAACTAGTTTTTGTCAAACGTAACTTATTCATCAGCTACCTTATCAGTCAACAGCTAACTTATCAACTAGTTTGCCAAACATAACCTAAATAGGTTTAGTTATAACGTCATAAAACTAATGACATACTATATTTAACTTTTATTAATTTAACCAATAGTTGTTTATTAGTTTAAAGTTCATATTATATAATACAAATAAATTATTACAAGTATAATAATAGGTATGGATGAAATGATGATTTTATTAATTCCTAGATAACTAATGTCTAATCTTTAACACTTTTTAGCTGCATCCATGAAAAAGAAAAGAAGTAAAAAAAAGAGAAAATCTTTAAAAGACAATAAAAAAAAGCTCTCAAAGACATCAGCTTTTATTTCCCCATTAATTCCCATAAATATAGCACATCACATCCCTCCTTTCCCCCTCCTCATCCCCTTCCTTTCACCCTTCTCTCCCATTTTCAAGAAAATCTAGGTTTAGGGTTCATGCAGGTGGTACAAGCTAGCAGGTAGCATAAAAGAAATCGGACTCTCAAACTCCGATTCCTTCTCAATTTCTTTAACTCCAAAACATAAGAAAGAAAAAGGATGACACGTGGCTATTTTGGCAAAGGAATCGGACTCTCAAAGTCCGATTACCCTACTTCTGAAAATCAAAAAAAAAAACACCCAGTTTTGAAATTTTTTGTTAAAATTACACTAAAAGTGCAAAAAACTCAATCATCGGTAAGTTAATCGACCGATGAAATCATCGGTAAGTTAATCAGAACTTAATCGACCGATGAAATCATCAGTAAGTTTTATAATTTTAAAAGATAATTAGATAAATAAATATATTTACATAATATTTAAAATATATATTATTTCGGATTTTCGGGTGGGTCGGTGAACCAACTACCAAACACAACTCGAATCCAAATTCCTATAAAAAGAAGTCGGGTTTCGGTTTTTCTTCGGGTTTTACATAAACTTCGTATTTCTGACTTCTGTTCAGGTTCGGGTTTGAATTTCAAATTACCCCCTAATAATAGGCGCTAGCCATCTCCACCGGCGATCAATTTAGCTTGTTAATTTGATCACCTTAAGTTTTAGTGGAGCATATCAACTGATACCGCTAAACTTGCTAACAAGGATGAGCATCGACTACATATCCAATCGATGCTACCATTCGTTTTAGAATTGTGTAGCTTTTTTTTTATCACCATTATGTATCCATCATGAATTTCCATGATTGAAACTATATAAATACATTAAAGGATTGGCCATTATAATTAGCAAACTAGTTGATAAGTTAACTGGTAGCTGATAAGTTAGCTGTTGATTAATAAGCTAGTTAGTAACTGATAAGCTAGCTGTTGAACAAATTATGTTTGACAAAAAATAGCTTATGAGTATGTAAAATGGCTAAAAATTGTATCTTTGAATTTAATAATTAATATTAATAAAAGTATAATTGGAAAAAACTACAAAAAGCTCCTAAAACACTACTCCAACTAGCGTTTCAATAAGGTAACTTATGATCCATCCAAACATGTACTAGCTTATAAGCTATAGCTTATTTTTACCATCAAATTGACAATAGATGGAATGATATACTTACTGATATCTTTATATTTGTTATATAAAGATTTCATATTTAAAATTTATTATATATTAATAAAAATATTAAATTAATTATAGATTTTATATACTTGTATTTTTTGATATAGATAAAAATATGTATTTGTATTAATTTTAATGTATTTATTTTTATAAAAAAATTATAAATGATGTAAAGTTAAAACAGTGAGACCCTGAAAATTCTAAAAAAAGCTTGAATGAGGTTTTTCACATACTAAAAATATGCAAAGACTTTTAGATTGTTGAGATAACAATAATACGTAAAAAAACTGTGAAAAAACTTCATAAAAAAACCCATATATTATGGATGCTTTTACAAAATTCATGGGCTCAAACTAATTTCTTGTCAGGGTTAAAACATATCTTTTCTTACAAAAAGTTGAATTTAGTATTATAAGAAACAATTTTTTGAAACACCGGATACAGTGGTAGATTTAAAATTTTTATTTTGTAGAAGCATTTTTAAGTTATATTAAAGCCCTCCAAAGTCATTCGATATAATATAATTCCACTGTTTCAAGAAAATTTTAATATTTTTTTGGTTTATTTCAAAAGTTTATCTTAGTTTTCGGTTAATTTCAAAAGTTTTTCTTAGTTTTTGGTTAATTTTAAAAGTTTTTCTTTATTTTTCTTTTTTGATTTTGATATATTTCTTTTAATTGGTGGAGGCACTATAATTAGATATTACTAAGGGGAACTTTATTTTAAAACTAAAAAAAAACCTTATTTCTTACCTAGAAAAATCCTTATCTTTTATTTTAGTGGGGACGATTTCCTTAAGGCTAGCAATTTGGGTCGGGTTCGGGTCAGTTTTGTGTCGACCCAAATTTGATCCATTTAGTTTTGTGTTAGGTTCGGGTCGGGTCGTTTTTTTCGAGTCGGGTTCGTGTCGACCCATTTCGATCGGTCAAATATGTTCAACGAATATTTTTTTGGTTTTCGTGTACGGTTTTCAAATATGGTTTTCAAGCACGGTTTTCGTTATAAAAATTTCAAATTCCATGTTTGTTTCTAACTAAAGTAACAATAAAATTATAACTATTATCAAACAAATCAACCGAAACGTCAAAATCATTAAATACGGTTAATGTTAAAAAGTCAAAATATCAAATATCATCATAATGTAATAGTGTACTAGTAAATTTAATATAAAAGTACCAACTGAGAACTGTAAAAGTCTGTTAATTGTAAAGTCTCGTAGAGAACTAGAAGAGTGTTGAGGGTTTATTTGTTTGGGGTTTGTTCCTTCATCATTTAAGTTGTTTAAGGCTAAAGTCAAACATGTGATGCGAGTTGCTAAGCCTACTATTTCATATTTTCATTTTAGTTTTTAAAAAAATTGGGTCAAAATCGGATTGGCGAGGTCAACCCGAACCCGACCCTATTTTTCCCGTGTTAACTTCATGCAACTACTTTTTATGTCGGGTTGGATCAGGAACTGCCAGCCTTAGTTTCCTCCACCCTTTTAAGTCCGCCATTGACTATATATGCCCAAAGTCAACAAGTAGATCCGCCAATGATTACAAGTCGTTGCAAGATAAATGTTCTTTATGTCCAATCAAACCTAGGATATAATTTTTGTTTGAAAGACAACCATATTAACAAAACAAAAATAATCTACTACGCTAGAACAATAAGAAAAAACAATTGCAAACACATACACCCTCTACAAGGCATAGAATGAGGGAAAATAGAACATGGTACACGCATGGTGCAAGCCTAAAATAACGTTTGATTTGCAGATTTATAATATTCTAATAGAATTGAAATATGGATTTGTTTGATCAAATTTCATTTACTTATTTGGTTAATGATTTTAAAGAAATCTTTAAATATTCCACAAGTATGGGATTTCAAATTCAAACCAAAAAGCAATGTATTAACAGCCGTCAACCGATACTTAATCGTCCAAAAAACCTACTCATATAACTTAACAACTTATCCATATCATCAATAAATAAATATACAGTTACCAATTAAAATGAAACAAAGATAAAAAGAAACAAGAAGGCAAATAAGATCTAGAATACTTGTCAGTGATCACATAATCTCATACCTACACAAGATAAACACAAAATAAAGTTCTTTGGGCTTTTTAAAGTTTTTAAGGCCATCCGCTGTGGCACTCACCCGATGTACCCGGGTTCAATCAAGCCGACGGGTTGGGGTGGGAACACCGCCGTGGGTGTAGCAGGTAGCTCCCCAGCGGTTTGGTGAAGCCGATGCCTCCCACCTACCCCACCCCACCCACCCACCCCCCTCTTTCTTTCTTATTTAGTTTTTTATTTTGGATGGAATGGGTCACCAAGATTTGCGAAATTGGATGGAATGGGTCACCAAGCTCGGCTAATGGTGGAGACCGGAAAAGATCTTTTTTTCCATTTATTTTATCGGATTTTGAAGCTGGCATTAGTTTACCAGTTTCAACCGCAACAGTTGAGAGATGCTTTTCTAAAATGAAGCTTATCAAAACGGACTTGCGGAATCGAATGGGGAACGAGTATTTGAACAATGCTATGGTATGTGCGGTTGAAAGAGAGACATTTGACGAAGTAACGAATGAGGATGTCATGGAACGTTTTAAAAACATGAAGGACCGAAGAGGAGAATTTTAAGATCGATTAGGTATTTGTTTAACTTCCTTTATTGTAGTGTTTTTTTCTTTGATTTATATAATTGCACGGTAAAAAAAAAATTACGCGACCCCTGAATTTGATGTCTGGTTCCGCCACTAATTTCTTTCATATTCAACGTCGGTTTTAAACTTGATGCTTGACAGAATAGCAGAAAATTGCAAAACAAGAAGATTGTAGATCTATATGTTAATGTTCCTAAACATCTTGAATTTGCTTAAACAAGAAAATTAGAGTGAGATATAAATGAATTCAACAGCTTTACAAATCTTTTTAACGGCAATGCAAAACTTTTTTGAACCAAACAAAAAAAACAGAGTTTTTATACCAACATACTAAGAAACAGAAAAACAACCAAACGACTAATGACAAAACCGATTAACAAACAACTAGAAAAAGCAAACTGGCCAGTGGCCACTAGATTATAAGACAACTTTACAAATCTGTTAACATCCTTCTTTTGTTTTCTTTTAGCCTATCCAAATAGTCTTTTTGATTTGGATTAGATATTCCGATATCCCAAAAACTTGAAGAAAAAAAAACAAACATCACCCAAATATATATTGTTAATAACACATAAAACAACAAACAAAATGTTTGATACACAAGTGGCTAGTCAAAAAAGAACAACCCAAACAGCAGGCCATACCACCACCAACCTGTTCTTGAATGGCATCAATACAATCGCCATCCTCCAATCCGATATCATTAGCCGTCACATTTTCACTAACTCTATCGCCGTCGATAAGAAATCGGAAAGTGCGGTAGTTGTCGACACCCGCCCGATGACTCCACCGAATCATAAGCTGTTGCAGCGGTTCATCATGCAGAACCCGAAAATACGGATCCAACTCGTTGAGTTGACTAACCACCTTCAAATTGATGTACTTACCTTCACCGGAATCATGTTCTTGCTCTGCTCTCGCACTCGATTCCATCCAAAAAGAAATTCTTTTTTTTTTTTGAACGACAAGCAAACACAAAGGAATTCTACGTAATTTATTTTGTGTGAGATTTTTGTTTAGGGGAACGAGGATTTATAGTGGTTACGATCTGCACATTTGGAGGGAAAGCGATCGATTCGTTGGTATATTTGGAATTCCCAATGAATTTTAAATTGGGAGCTGAATTTTTTTTTCTTTTTCCGATGAGTTTAAATTGGGAGCAGTATTGATGTAAAAATATTTAATGTAAATTACGTTTTTAGTGCATATGGTTTGTTGAAAGAGTGTAACGTCCACATAAATTATATTTCTTTGTAACCGCATCACTAAATTAAATGTCTCGTGTTAATATCACACCAAGGCACCAAGCCACCAACAACTTTTAGATTACCAAATTAATTTCTTTAGCAATTTAAAAATACCTTTAATACTTTCTAGTAATTTTCTCTTCAAGAAATTCACTAAATTGGGCAAATCCCTTAAATTGAACAAATCCGCTAAATTGAGTAAATGAAATATGCTAAATTGGGTAAATCCACTAATTTGGGTAATGAATTCCGCTAAACTAAGTAAATTTATTAATAAAACAATTATTGGTATCCTCCAAATTCCATGGAATCTTCACTAAATACAAATATTAAAGACGCTAATGGCTGATTTCATTTAGAGGGTGTTTGACTTTATTGGTTTTTTAAAAAGTTAAAGAATTAGAAATAGTGTTTGAAAACTTAAAAAAACAATTTTCAAAATAACTTTTTGATATAATGGAAAAACTATTTTTGAAAAATAAGAAGGGAGTGACTTTCTTATTTAACTTTTGGAATTTCCCTATTACATGTAATAGCATCTCTAACAACATTGTTAAAATAAAAAAGTTGGAGTTCTTTTTCTTTCTAAAAGGCTCCAACACCATTACTAAAGTGATTGATAAAAATAGAAAAAGTTTGAGTTTTCTCTAAATTTAGAGATTTATCTAAAATCTCTATATGAGGAGAGAGAAACTATTTTTTTAATTTATTCCACCAATTGTTTAAAAATTGGCTAAATTTTTATTGAAATACTAAAATATATTGAATATTTTAATAATATAAATAATGATTGATTCTCTAAAATAAAAGAGCTGTTGGAAATAGAAAAATGTTTTTAGAGATTTTAGTTTACTTTCTTTATTTTAGAAAAAAAATATAGCAATGCTGTTGGAGATGCTCTAACCCCATTTTTTAACACAAACACTTTTTAACAATTGACTTAGGCTATCGGTAGTGCAACCAACTTAGCCCACAAGCCCCCACTCTGTCAAATCAGCGTCACATCAGCTTTACACACAAACCCACAATAAAGCCAACCGAACACACTTTGTCAGATAGCACAACTCACCAAATTGAATACCCAGTACATAGATATTTCAATTAAAAAAGAAGAGAAGAAGAAGAGAGAAGAAGAGAGAGAGAGAGAGAGAGAGAGAGAGAGAGAGAGAGAGAGAGGAGCGGCTTGAGTGGTTTGTGGTTGCCACTGAAGAAGCTGCCGATGTAACACCCGTTCTCACTTTTTCCTTTATAACTCGGTTTATGCAGTTTATTTAATTAGTGTCATGTTTTAGGAGTTGAAGGACCGAAGTGTCATTTTTGTAAGTGCAAGGGAAGGGGATGGAGTGTATAGAAAAGAGAAACCCTCAGTTTCTCTAGGCAGTTTCCAGAATACGTAAAGAGAGAGAGAGAAGTAGCGACTGAGAGGGAAGGAAGCAAAGGAGTCAATTGGAGTTTTCTACCAAGCAATTGGGGTGGTGATTGCACTAATTGCACTTAAGGTGTTTGCAAGTGACTGTTTAGCTTGTGGAGAGTCTTGTATTGCTAGCAACTGACAGGTGAGTACTATCAAGACTATGGCATCCGACACGTGTTCAGCCAATCATTCCAGCTAATGATTCGAAATAATTTAGAATATTCTAGAGTATAATGGTTGATTGTAGTTTCCTTGTGTAGCCATTATTTTAGAGAATTATAGCTGATTGTAGTTTCCTTGTTTATCCCTTAAATTGCTCCTGTAATTATGCTTTCGCCACTATTTGTATCCCTTGTATCCTTGCTCTTTCGCATCAATGAAATACAACTTTCAATTAACTTTTATATGGTATCAGAGCGAAGAATCTCTAACGAGATAAATTGATCCCTTATCCTCTTCGTGTAAACACCAGAATCGCATCAATGGCTACCCCTAACACCCTCGTTACAGTCACTGCTCCAACCCACTTCCCCATCAAACTCACGTCCCAGAACTTCTCGGTATGGAGGCGCCATGTACAATCCACTCTCATCGGTTTAGGGCTGGATGGTTTCTTAACCGGCGTTGTTGCTGCCCCACCGAAAACTCTTACCGAAGCATCCGGTCAAAAACCTAACCCTGCCTACACCACCTGCTTCCGTCAAGATCAGGTGATCTTTAGCGCCATCCTTGGCTCGTGTTCTGATGATATTCAGCCGCTCATTGCTTCTGCCTTGACTGCTCAAGAGGCTTGGCAGCGGTTAACCACTAGCTTTGCTAGTACATCTCGTTCTCGCATCATCTCTCTGAAGTCCAAACTCGCGAAGAACCCTCGCGGTACCAGATCTGTCTCAGATTTCATGAACGAAATGCGTTCTATTGCGGATAATTTGGCTCTTGTACAGAGCCCGATTCAAGAAGAAGACCTCATGGTTCATATCCTCACTCAACTCGGTGATGAATACGGTCCCATAACCGCTGCTCTCAAGGTACGAGAACACCCGATATCTTATCCCGAACTTCTTGACAAGCTGATGGACTTTGAAAGATCCTTAACAGAGGTGGGGTCTAACACCCCTATTCTCGCCACTGCCAATGTCACTCAACGACAACAGGGTCGTTCCTCCTTATGCACCGACTCACAACATCGCCCCACCAGACCTATACCTTCATCTCAGCGGTCATTCCGGGGCAATAGGAATCAGTCCGGTTCCTCAGGAAATCGTACCAACCTATTTTGCAACTTCTGCAACATCCCTGGCCATGATACTCGTGACTGCAGGAAACTTGTCCGCTTCTTGAAAGATAATCACATCTCATTCCACACTAATCAGTCCGCTCCGGTTGCTAATGCAGTTACTTCTGCCCCGGGTTCTCAAATGTGGATGATGGATAGTGGTGCCTCTCACCACCTCACTTCATGTCCTACTACTCTTAGTTCTATCTCCGAGTATGGTGGACCCGATGAAGTAACCTTGGGTGACGGTACGGGTCTTTCTATCTCTCATATCGGCTCAACTAAACTCTCATCCAAAACGAAACTTTTAAACTTACCTGACATTCTTTGTGTTCCAAATATGCGTACAAATTTGATTTCTGTTGCTAAATTATGTCGCACTAATAACGTTTCGGTTGAATTCTTTCCATTCCATTTCTTTGTGAAGGATCTCAAAACGGGGGCGCCCATCATGCGGGGGGAGAACATCAATGATGTTTACTACCTCAACCAGTTGTCTTCACAACCTCAAATAAATGCTATCACATCTGCCTCACCTATCCAATGGCATCATCGACTTGGGCATCCGTGTCTTCGTGTTTTTAAACTTCTTTGTAAAGACCTCGGTCTTCGTTTTAAATCACTGTCGGATTCTAATTTACATTGTCAATCGTGTGCTATTAATAAATGTCATAAATTGCCATTTGGACAAAATTCATTTGTTGCCAAGAAACCATTGCAACTCCTTTATTCAGATGTTTGGGGACCGGTCCAACAGTCGGTTGATGGATTCAAGTACTATGTTGTGTTTGTGGATTACTACTCCAAGTACGTGTGGTTGTATCCTATCAAATTAAAATCCGATGTTTCTAAACTTTTCCCACAATTTAAATTACTTGTTGAAAAGTTTTTTCAAACACCGATTGTATCCATTTTCACTGATAATGGTGGCGAGTACATCGGACTTCTTCCGTTTCTTCAATCAAATGGGATCTCACACTATACCACTCCACCTCACACACCCGAACAGAATGGCATAGCCGAGCGTCGCCATCGACACATTGTCGAAACCGGCCTCACGTTACTACATTATTCCGGCTTACCGCTTAAATTTTGGTCTCATGCGTTCCAAACAGCCGTCTATCTTATAAATCGTCTTCCCACACCGATTCTCCATTCCAAATCCCCTTACCAAATGTTATATCGTGCTTCACAAAATTTAAAACCTTCGGGTGCATGTGTTATCCCTGGCTTAAACCTTATGTCGCCACTAAACTTCAACCTCGTTCTCAGCCTTGCATTTTTCTTGGCTACTCTTCATCTAAATCTGCTTACAAATGTTTTGATTTCCATACAAACCGACTTTACCATTCTCGACATGTTACCTTTGTTGAGGACACTTTCCCATTCAAACACAATAAGACCACACCCGTTCCAACAGTGAGTGAATTTATTCCCTCTGTCTCCCCACCTACTGATCCTCCATCCATTTCTCAACCTTCTGCCACCCTTTCCACTTATGCCCCACCTTCCTCTCTTTCCCATGCATCCTCACCCTCCTCTCCTATATCACCTACCCATACACCATCCACCATCCAACCCCCCTCTCACACTGAACTTTCACCCCCTCATTCTAATATTTTCCCACCCAACATATCCCCTTCATCTCCTATTTCCTTTGTTTCGTCGTCCCATTCCACTCCATCTCAATCCTCATCTCCACCCCTTCCTCCTAGAAATAGAAAGCCCAAAACCAAAATACTACAACCCTTACTTTGTCAACAACACCACAGTTCACCCTATTCCACCCGCTCTCGAACCAACCACCTACCTTCAAGCATCTAAAGACCCGCTTTGGCGCAAGGCTATGGATGATGAATATAATGCCTTGCTTCGTAATCATACGTGGGAACTTGTTGCTCCAACCTCCCGACCACCCATTGGATGCAAATGGGTTTTTCGCATCAAGCGACATCCTGATGGCACCGTTGCCAAATACAAGGCACGACTTGTTGCCAAAGGTTTTTTGCAAGAATACGGTCGGGGCTACTTTGACACGTTTAGTCCCGTTACCAAACCCGTTACTATCCGTACAGTGCTATCTATTGCCTTGTCTCGAGGATGGTCACTACGTCAACTAGACGTAAATAATGCGTTTTTACATGGAACCTTGCAAGAGGAAGTTTATATGGTGCAACCTCCGGGCTATGTCCACCCTCAACTTTCCAGTCATGTTTGCAAACTCCGAAGATCTCTCTATGGCCTTAAACAGGCTCCACGAGCCTGGTATACGGCTCTAACCTCGTTTTTAGTTGAGTCGGACTTCATCAAGTCTCATGCCGATGCATCGTTATTTATCCATAACAAGGATGGTATCATTTGCTATTTCATGGTCTATGTAGACGACATTATTTTAACGGGAAACAACGAACAATTCATCGCCAAATTTGTTCACAAACTTGCAACACAGTTCTCCGTCAAAGACTTGGGTTATCCGAGTCATTTTCTTGGAGTAGAACTCATCCCTACTTCCAACGGATTGTTTCTCTCTCAACATAGGCACATACATGACTTGTTAACAATGCATCGGATGGATGGAGCTAAACCTGTTCTCATACCACTATGTTCATCTGAAGTCTTAACTCTTGAAGACGGAACACCGAAAGTTGATCCAACTCCTTACCGAAAGCTTGTTGGTTCCCTTCAATATCTTGCTTTCACAAGACCGGATATTTCCTTTGCAGTTAACAAGCTCGCCCAGTTTATGCACCAGCCATCTCAAACACACTGGCAAGCTCTCAAACGATTGTTAAGGTATCTCAAGGTACTGTGTATCATGGGTTGTTCTTGAACAAGAACTCTCCCATCGAGCTGACCGCATTCTCTGATTCCGATTGGGGAGGGGTTACCACGGCTGGTCGTTCCACAACCGCTTACATACTCTATCTTGGTACAAACATCATCTCATGGAAATCTGCCTGGCAAAAATCTGTCTCCCGGTCATCCACTGAGGCAGAGTATAAAACTCTCGCGAATGCCGCTGCTGAGTTAGCTTGGGTTGAAAATTTACTCAAAGAACTTGGCCTGTCTACGAGTGCGGCTCCTCGGCTTTACTGTGATAACACTGGAGCAACTTACTTGTGTGCGAACCCCGTTTATCACTTGCGTATGAAACATGTTGCCTTAGACTATCACTTTGTTCGCGAGAAAGTGGCCGCCGGTACACTTCGGGTTCATCACATAAACTCATTTGATCAACTTGCGGATGCTCTTACAAAACCTTTGTCTCGAGCTCCTTTCTTGCGTCTACGATCCAAGATTGGCGTTTCCAACGGAACCGCCATCTTGCGGGGGCGTATTAAGACTATGGCATCCGACATGTGTTCAGCCAATCATTCCAGCTAATGATTCGAAATAATTTAGAATATTCTAGAGTATAATGGTTGATTGTAGTTTCCTTGTGTAGCCATTATTTTAGAGAATTATAGTTGATTGTAGTTTCCTTGTTTATCCCTTAAATTGCTCCTGTAATTATGTTTTCGCCACTATTTGTATCCCTTGTATCCTTGCTCTTTCGCATCAATGAAATACAACTTTCAATTAACTTTTATAAGTACCTCACTTAACTCTTAATGTTATGTGTGCATGGTTATGTTTGCGTGTGTGATTGTGTTATGTGTTCCTTCGGGGACGTATGGAGAGTACCTATGGTGGTCGTAATACCCCTAGGGAATTTGGAGAGGCCTGGTACCAGTGTCATTTACCTTTCCTTGACGGTATTGAACCGTAAGGAAGGTTGGAGTTTGCATGTTTTTTATTGCTATGTGAATGGATCGTGTTAGCATGATAGTAAGTAGTTGTGTGTGTGCTCACTAAGCTTTATGCTTACCCGTTGTTGTTTAATCTTTTAGTGGCAGGTACTTCTCGTAAGGGAAAAGAGAAGGCTACCGTTTGAGGCTCCGGGATAGCAGTTCAGTTAGGATGTTTGAGAGAAAAGGCTTTGCTATGATGTCAAACTCATGGGTGTTTTTAAAACTAAACCACTATCATTTTCCTTAAACTCTTATCTTTAAGTTATGAGTTGAACTATGGTTTATCGTTGTAAACTCGTTGGTTTTCAAGTGTTGTTGGACAAGCTTCCGCTCATGTATGGATTTTGGTTACTTTATGTTTAAATGGATGTTTTGAAATTGGGATGTTACAGCCGAAGAAGCCCCTTGAAGAAGTAAACAAGTAGTCATAACGGTATAATCCCAAAATTAACAACTAGATATAGTAAGAAATAATGAAGAAAAAATAACAAGACTTTGGAATTACATAAATAAATATAGCATCTATTTACATGTTTTTGGGAGTTCATAAACAAGTATATAGTTTTCGAGATATGTACGTGCGTGACAAGCATAAAAAAATATAGAAACCATTGATGCAAATACCAATGGCAAGACATAACTTCTGGTTTGATGTACACATCACTCTTTCAAAATCCCTTGGTGAGAGTATATATTGTGTTTGGCATTCATGAAACCTTACAAGCAATGAAGAGATTATATATAGTACTTCATACTTGGAACAAATGTCACTTAATTTATATATGTTCCATTAGAATAAACTATAGCAAATCAAGGTCTAGGTGCATGGGCGGATCTATACTTGTGCCAATTTGCCATCGTATTTTTTCTTAGCCGTAAGGTAAGAAAAAGTTTAGGTTTGCAAAAGGTGCAGTTGTACCTCGTAATTAAGCAAAAAGAAAACATTAAAACTTTCTCAAAACAATCGAATTAGGCTAAAAACACATAAAACGATATTGAATCTTGATAAAAAGATTCAAAACAAGTCAATAAAAACTGTATGTAAAATATAAGGCCTATCGTATGAAAAAGTTATTGAACTGGATCTGAAAAGATAGGTCACCCTTTTATTTTGTATAACCCATCAACCATGACTAGCATCATACATGGACGGACCTCCTTTGGAGGCCACGGTGGCACGGGCCACCGTATAATTTGTGCGCCAAAGGGTAAAATTTTAGAACTTTATGAAAGTGCAACCGTATTATTTTGGAGAGTGCCACCGTATCGTTTTCAAAACTTGAAGATGTGCACTTAAAAACCAAAAACTTCTATCGAAATCAACCAAAAAACTGAAAATTTCTCTTGAAATCAACCAAAAAATCTAAAAATTCTCTCAAAATCGACTAAAAAACTGAAAAATTCTCTCGCAGTCAATCAAATAACCCAAAAAAAAATCGATTCAACAAAAAAGTCAAAAAAGCCTATCGAAATCAATCAAAAAATGGGGGAAAACCATCTTGAAATCAACAAAAAACTTAGTTATATAGTGCCACCGTTTGAAAATTGTCCTAGGTCCGTCCCTAGCATCATGTATACCACCATTTTCTCTTTGTTATCCCCTTGCTTTTCCAATTACCGAAAGTTAAACAAGAGGTATTTTTAACAATTCCAGGTTTACATTGAGAAAACTGTTATTTTCTAATTTAATATTTTTTTGCCTTGTCTAATTAACTATTTGTAATATGATTGGTAGTTATAATTACCATTCCATTGTAATCCATTTTAGAACCATTTAAATAAATTACGTTGCACAATCATATTTTATGAATCATTGTATTACATTACGTTTTCATTAATCGTTGCGTAAGGAATTACATTTCACATTCATCATAGAAATTCAAGTACTACTAGTGTACTAGTATTCAACAATTATCCGAAGTTATTACAACTAGAGCTAAGTTGTTATTTTCTTTTTGAAAAACAGGATGTAATATTGCATGTTATCTGAAAGCAAAACGATTCGACTAGATATAACGAAGTTTCCGTTAATTTCTATTTAATATAATGAGGGGGTGCTTGGTTCATTTTAAGGAATAGAAATGAAAATGGAAATGCAAGAGAATGGGAATGAAAATAAGTATTACGTTGATGTTGCTTGGTTAACCCACTATAATAAATGAAAAATTGTTTTATATTAAAAAAATATTTTCTTTCACTTTGAAAATACAAAAGATGTTCCATTTAACATCAAAGAATGGAACGACATACGGAAAAAAATTAAGTAGAAATAAAATTTTCATTGCTTCCAATTTGGTCAGGAATGAAAATTAATGGATCTGCAGGAATGATTCTATTATATAATATCAAACCAAGCAACACTTTGCATTATCATTCTCATTTCTTATCTTACAATACCTCCAGCCAAACGTCCCCTGAATATTTAATTCCACTTACATTGTATCTATTTTATGTATCCATGTCAAAGTGGTATATATTGACGATATGCCATCTTTTATGTAATCAATAGCTACAATTCATATTAGTGATGACCAGCTAAAGAGTTTATTGTAATAGTTAATACAACTACCCACCTTACTCCTCCATTCCAACTTTTTCTTTCTATTGATAGTGCTAGCCATGTAATTTGTAGCATAATTTTGGATCAATAGAAGTTATGAAAATGGGGATTTAGATTAATAAAAGTTATGATGGATATATAAATAGTTTTGTGTCCAGATTAAAATTGGTACATGGAATTATACGATAGGTATTTGAATTTGACCAAATTTAAACTCATTATGTATATAAGAAAATAATTTACATGGATATATATAAATTGACTTCGACGAAGGAAGTGCAATTCAAAAGACAAATCGTTTAAACTCATGGTATATTTCCGTATATAAAGTTGTATGTAACTATTGAGATATAAACCAAGATTCATTCAAGTACCCGACTAATCTAGAGGGTCACAAACCGGCTTGAAAGCCGGCCCGAATCCTAGGTAATTGTCACTTGCTCTCAGAGGCTTTTGAACCGGGTAGCCAAGATTACCATCCAGTGACTCCCCAAGGATATTATGCATTAACTTCTCATTCAAACAATTGATAACTACTTTTCTCACGTTAACCTCCATAAGAAGAAGTAATAAATCCCAAACTAACATAGAATAGAAAAAGTTCATAAACATAAACCAACTCTACATCTAAAAAAGTTATAAGCCCTTATTTCTATCATAAAACAACCTATGCATTAAAAGAGAAATAACTAAAAATGACCACCACCACCACCACCACCAATTTGTTCAACAAAAACATCAATAGAATCTCCATTCTGCAATCCAATTTGATCAGCAGTCTTGTTTTCATTAATCCTAACGCCATCAAAAACGAATCGCATAGTACGGTAGTCCCCGATATCTGCCCGATGACTCCATCTCATCATAAGCTGTTGCAGGGGTGCATCACGCTTCACTTTGAAGAACTGATCCAACTCGTTGAGTTGACTCAGCACCTTCACAGTGATGTAAGCGTCGTCGCTTGGTTCTTGCTTCACAGAAATTGCAGCTGAATCCATTAATCTGATTCTTTTTTTAAACTTGGTGTCAAATTTCGGTTTAAGAGAATGAGAATTTATATATAGTGCAATGGATGGAAATAAATCGATTCAGTGGTAAATTTGGAGTCATATCTTTAAAAATTGGATTGAATGCCATCAAATTGAGGTTATATGGTGTAGTCATTTCACACACGATTCAAATTCTAACATATGAATTATATAGAAAATTAATAGGTTATGAGTATTTAATTAAATGACTTAAAAAAGGTATTTTGGGATATAATTGGAAAAAACTATAAAGAAATTTATGAAACACCACTTCAACTAATGTTTTAATAAGCTAGCTTATGTTCCATCCAAATATGTACTAGCTTATAAGCTAGCTTATATTTGCCAAACACGGCCTTAATTCAAATAATCGTTTTAATATGATGTTTTTATAGAATCAAACAAAAAAAAATGTTTTATCTAAAATTGTTATAATGAGTTTATGAAACGTTTTTGAACGTAAATTTTTTAGGATGATTTTTAAATTAAATATCGTATTAGGTGATTTTATAGGATGCTTTTAGGAAGTGTTCTATAAACTCATATTTTTAGATGATGTTATTTCAAATAGTGTTCTAAAAATTGTTTATCAGACGCTTTAATTATTTGAAAAATGTTTCAAAAAACTTGTTATACTTCCAAAAGCGTCCTATAAATTATTTTGTAGTACTTTTAGATGAGACATTTTTCAAACTTGATTACTGTTCTATGAAATTACGGTACATATATATCAAATGGTTTATAGATTGAGAAAGGTTCATTTTGATAATACTTCCAAAAAAAATTAAGATTCATTTTGATAATACTTCAAAATATAAATCACAAATACTAATTTTAAAGTATACCACCAAGCATATATCTTTTAAAATGTCATGATCAAGGACGAATGTAAAAGAAAAATGGTACCACATATTATCAATAATGTAATCTTTCGTTGTGCAAAAAGATTACAATTTCAAATGAAGCTAAGGTGGTGTGCCACTATGATTCTCGTTTATACTATGACTAGGCATCATCGATAAAAAATTGAAAGATTAAAATAGCATACTAAAGATTAACTTTGAATTTAATAGTAAGAATAATGGAACACAAAAACCACGATTTTAAATCATCGGAAATAAAATCAATCCCTTAATAATTTGTATTGTATTTTTTAATTAAGTTTTGTTGTTTCATTTTTCAACTAATATTTTATACTACCATTCAAAGAATCTAAAACCATTTATAAACGATCCAATAAAAAGTCATTAAAGACTTGATTAAAGAACCAACGTTTATTGAAAAAGTTATATAGTCGATTTCAAAAAGTACCAGTTTAGAAGACTCGTTAGAATTGATCCGCCACTGGATTTACATTATGGTGAACATAAATTCTCCCAAGAGTTTTCTGGTGACAAAGTCAACACTATTACTCCTCTTGAATAAAGGAGGAAGTAGCTAGAGAGAAGACGCTATATATCACCAAGACATGAACCTACAACTGAATTGACCCTAAAATAACCAAATATTAATGCATGTTTAGTTAAAGTGGCCGAAGCCATCTACCGGTCGCTAACTTTAAAATCGAAACAATAAGACTCCTTAAAATTGATTAAACGGTATAAAGATCTTAACTGGTCGAATGTGCCATCAGTAGGGAGACGACATAAAACCGCCTTCAACCAAATATATGGTATGTTTAACTTTAGTTTATACGACGTCTAAATTAAATAAACGTTCTACCAGAGTACTTTTATAGGATAAAAAGTCAAATGTAAAGTTTTATATAAAGTTTTATAGGATGCTTTTGGACGCCGTAACAGGTTTTCTTAGGATGAGACGCAATTTGAAAAGATGTTATAAAATGTGTCCTCTAAAAATATTCGTTTACATGACACTTCTCAAAAACATTCTATAATAGTAGCTAATACAACACTTTATTTTAAAAATATTCTAAAATACTTATTACGACACTTAAAATTATGCTATAAACTTTTAGATAAAACAATTTTTATTTAATT
Source organism: Centaurea solstitialis (assembly GCA_030169165.1). NCBI lineage: Eukaryota > Viridiplantae > Streptophyta > Magnoliopsida > Asterales > Asteraceae > Centaurea > Centaurea solstitialis. Next base: position 72,894,660 of record CM058043.1, read on the forward strand.
TAACACTATATTAGAACCATTATTTATTTTTATTGTTCTATACACAATTTAATTCTAGTGAATACGGAACAAAAATAAGGGGATCACATTTTTCTGGTGCAAAATTATTATGTTAAAATTTTATCTTAGTTCAGAATGCATTTATTATTTTACTATATTACAATAGTAAGTAATATAGAAAAAACAAAAAAGAACACAATGATGAAGTCTATAGAATTATTTTTGGTAATCTTGGGTTTTCAAGTTGACTTATGTACACCGACTAATTCTTGAATGACCATGAATGGCTTGTAGTCATCGCACGTGAACCTTCATGGCCATTAGGGCTTTTTTTTTGAAAGGAAATCCAGGCAATTTTATAAAGCAACGAAAAAACAAAGAAACAAAAGAATCCAAAGGTGCCGGTTACAAAAAAACTCCGACACCAAACCAAACCACAGAACTAACAACCAAAAGAGACAAAGGGCCTATCGACCTATACAACGAAAAGAACCAAATACAAGACCAACGCTTCCACGCCCAAAGGGTCGGAAGCCAAACGAAACAGCAAAAACTCCAATCAGATCGCATCCACTCCATGAACAATCAATCTTCGCTTCCTTCTCTTCCAAGCAAGCAGATTCTGAATCACCTCCAAAATATTCTGAGCAACTTTGATTTCCGGCAATTTCTCCGAAGTGAAGAGACGACAATTCCTCTCCTTCCAAATCAAATAAACAGAAGCCGCCAACGCCAACTTATGCAACATAGTATTTGGCGTTTGAGAAGTGTCATTCAAAACGTTCACCATTGCACCCCACGTGACAGGCGCCACTACCCACCCGATTCTGCTCCTCACCATCTGCCAAACATTGGCAGAAAAAGTGCACTCAAAGAACAGATGCGCATGAGAATCCATACACAGCTTACAGAGGCTACAACGCATATCAGGAGGATCATGCTTCCAATTAGAGATACGATCTTGTGTCGGTAGTCTATCCAAACAAGCAAGCCAAAGACAAAAGGAATGCTTAGGGATATGACCCTTAAACCAAACCTTTTTTGCCCATTGAACCATCGGAAGCTCACCCACAAGGGATTTATACGCACGACTTACCGTAAACTCCGTATGCCCGGCCACATTCAGATCTCAACACATATAATCCGTTCTCTCAACATCAATCGTAGGCCAAGGAAAGGTAGCCAGAATCGGAAACCGTGATGTCCATGAAGAAGGACATTCATGCTCCCACTCATCTAGAATTTGTCGCACTGAAGTAGAAGAACAGAAGCTAGAAGCATGAAACAGTCGATAAGGCAAAACCTTAGAAAGAGGACCACATGGCAACCACGCATCTTCCCATGCATTAGCAGTCAGGCCATCACCAATACGAACCGAAACAAATCTCCTAACCTCATCACGTAAGGACATTAATTTCGTAAACAACCAAGACCAACGAATGTTTCGCCTAGCAGCCCAGAAACTAGCACCACGTAAGATATAAATGTGCACCCAACGAACCCACAAACTTTGACGGTGCGTAATCACCGCCCAAAGATTTTTGGTTAGATCGCCCGATTCCAAACAGATAAACGCTTTATCCCAAGGCCACCAGAATCAAAAGGTCTACAAACCAAATCCCAGGCTACCTTAACACGGTCTAAGGAGTTGGGCCATTAGGGCTTTGGCAGCGCCTGGAATTTAACCTAGATGGATGTGATTTTTTACTACATGCTTTAAGGCTTTACTATCATAACCCAAGTGGTTAAGTTGGTAGACTTCTTTTTGAACAAGATACATTAAATTTAACTTTCTCGTTTTGAATAATCAAGTTTTGAAATTTTTTTGGATGAAAAATCAAAAAATAGATATCAATTTGATTCATATATAAAAAAATATCAATTATAAAGGCTAGCAACAATGATGAAAAATATGAAGAATGAACAACAAATGAACGATCAGTCATGTGCAATTGTTTGAAAATGGTAAAATTGATGTGAGTTTTTGAACTTTAAAAACATTTTAATCGATTATATGTAGTTTTTTTAGATTAAAAAAATCGATAGTTTATTTATCGAAAAAGATGTTCAAATTTTTAATTCATCTAAATCAAATAGTTCAGTAGTTTTTTTATTTAAAAAATGGTTATGACCTTTATTTATTCGAAGTTTAAATTTAAAATTTTCTTTTTTAATGTTATATTAAAGATATACCACCTAACCACAAACTAACGTGAAATGAGTAAAGGGCAATCATCAACTCAAGTCGTTGTGGTAAAGTTCCACCTCTTAAATTGCTATTAATGTAATGTTATTAAATATGATTCCAATTAAGCTTTGTCTTTTCATCCAAGTTTAAAAACGAAGCCAATAATTCAATTCTCTAACCCTTAGGAATCCAATAATAAATCATATGTTATATACTTTGCTCTAATTGTAATTCAGTTAATATCAAAATAATTTTATACGCCTTTAAATAAGCTCGAAATGGCAAGATCATGATAGTGTGGTGACAAAAAACACGCTAAAAACATTATTCTTACATCTTTTTATATTCATGCATTCCTTGTCCTTGAATGTTTCTTATTTGAATAAGAGAGAAATTTTAAGATAAGAAACTTTTCATTTGTAGAAGTGAAGACATCATCTTGTATCGATTAGTATATATACATGCAAGGATGAGACATGTCGGATAATACATTATTTGCTTGTTTTAAACTTGTGGGATCTTTAGCCTCGATACCTGCATTCCTCTTGAATGGGACATGTGAACTGACTTCCTCAGCAAATTGAGATAATTCATGATGCCTAAATACGCGACAAAATGAACGGGTCAAACAAAGAAATATAGCTACAAGAACTTCAAAGATATGATGATTTTCTTTTGTGCCTTGAAGTTATAGGTTAGATGTTGAAGTTAGCCTTTTGGTTTTCAATGATTACAACTTTCATTCATATAACGGTATAAGTTAATTTAAACACTTTTTATAAAACTTCGGTTTAACACCACATAAGTTAATGAACACTTTTACAAAAAAAAAACATAATTTGCTTTAATAAACACCAAATAAAAAATGAATTGTAAATTACAAGAACGAAAATAACAATCTCTGGCAAATCATAGAAAAGAAAACCATAACTTAAAAAATACAAAGACAAAGATAACAAGAACGAAAATAACAATTCGTTGCCACGGATATAGTCTCGACAAAGTCTAAGTGAACATTCCCAAAGGATTTCAAGGGGATGTTGTAAAATTTATATATATAATAATGTTTTAAAATATGTTATAAACATTTATTTTCTAAAAATTTATACTTTTTTAAAGTTTTTTTTTATAGAATAATAAAATTTAAATTTGATTCCAAATCTTACATGCATGCTAAACATATAAAAGAATTCAAAATCCTTCCAAAATTAAATCACTCTAAATCCATACTTTTAAAAATGAAATTGAATTCACTCCATTCCATTCCATTTCATTTCATTTCATTTCATTTCAACAAAATAAATGAATGGATATTTGTAATTAAAAAGAGACATGAGGGTGATCTTTGTAATATCAAGGGGTAAATTATGCCAATCCAACAACATTAGAGGACCGTTTCCGTAACTTCTTCCATCAAACAAGAAAAGTGCCACCTTTCTATAAAGCAAAGATAGGTGGAGGGAGGGAAGAAAGGCAGAGCACCAAGGCAACAACGACTTACACGATGTCGTATGGCTAACCCACCACCTGCCCTTTTCCACATCTTTTGTCTCTGTCAAACAAAGAATCTTTTAAATTCTAATTCCTCTCCATTTCATCATCAATGGAGAATTGGAGACCACGATGAACTCCACCTGCTTTTCTTCTATTTTTTTCAGGTTTTTGTTTCCTTCCTATAATTCTTAGATTTTTGTTTATTATGTATGCTTTACAATTCATATTTTTTGTATGCTGTGCTTTATAATTCGGGATTTTTGTTAGTTCGTGTCGGTAATCGGTTATGTACCAGTTGAATGTTTTAGAATTCTCGATTTTGAAGTTTTCAAGTCGTTAATGTGAATTTAATTGCTAGGTTTTGGTAGATACCATGCTCAATTCTCGTTTTGTGTATGTTTAAGAATTTAGACAATTCGAAGAACTGAAAATTGACCTAATTTGACATCTTCAGTTTCAATCTTACGTTTTGAGAACTGCATACTTCAGCTTTCTGTTTGATGTTTTGAAGTAGTTCTGTGTAATTTTCAGGCAGCTGAATGATTTAACAGACTCTCTTTTTTTGTTTTTGTGGAAAAGGTAACGATTAACAGATTTTCTATTCTTTTTTCGTGCTTTTAGTCTCTTAAAGAAGTATATAAAGGATGATCAGTTTGATTAATGGAATTGAAAAGCTAGATTTTCATAAGTATTGATTTTGTCTAAAGATACATAGGCTCTTTTGTTTGCATTTGGGGATTTCCATCTGCCTTGTAGATATCATTTCCTTTTCAGGTCAAACTAAACTATAAAGTTCCATGTGCATAAGTCATTTAAAGTTTGTGACAAATTCCATACCAACTTTTTTCTTCTTCCTGAAAATTCGGCTGGCATGTTGAATTTTTGTATATAATGATGATATTTAGGCTGTGTTTGGCAAACTTAGCTAATAAGCTAGTAGGTAGCTGACAAGCTTACTTATGAATAAAATATGTGTGGTAAAACTAGCTTATTAGCATATAAAATGACTAAAAAGGATATCTTGGGGTATAATAATTAATATTAATAAGGGTATAATTGGAAAAAAGCTACAAAAAGCTCCTAAAACACTACTCCAATTAGCGTTTCAATAAGCTAGCTTATGGTCCATCCAAACATGTACTAGCTTATAAGCTAGCTTATTTTTACCATCAGATTGACAATAGATGGAGTTATATACTTACTGATATCTTTACTCTCTTCTTGATTTAGATACACAATGTTTCTCAATCATGTTCCAGCCTTTGCATCTAGAGGAACTTAGAGATTGAAGGGCAATTAAAATATCGGGAGATGTTGACACCTGAAAATGGTGGAGTTGAAGGCGAAAATTCTAACGAATATGAAGTCAAAACTCTTGTTCCACTATATATCAAGAGCTCTAACATGCCTCATAGCAATGAGGATGCTCAAGTTGATGGAAGTCACATTTCTGAAAGCAACAAAACATCGAATTTCCTTCGAATGGGTAGGTTAGATTCATCCTCTTTAAATTTGCAGAGGATTGCTAGCGAGAGGGATAAGTTCTCACGCACTATTCCATCCAAAACTACCCACACTTTTCATGAACGCTTCACTAGGATCTTCTCTAAGAAACTCGATAGAGAATCCCTTCAGAAGACGGCTAAAGAATGGATAAGGAACCCGATGAATATGGTTCTACTGGTCTGGATTATATGTGTTTCTATCTCGGGTGCGATTCTCTTCCTTGTCATGACCGGAATGTTAAACCACGCCCTTCCGAAAAAATACCAAAGGGAGGCGTGGTTTGAAGTGAACAACCAAATTCTTAATGCGCTATTTACGCTCATTTGTCTGTACCACCACCCTCGTAGGCTTTATCACCTTGTGCTCCTAATAAGATGGAAATCCAAAGATGTTTCCAAATTAAGAAAAGTATACTGCAATGGGGGAACTTATAAACCCCATGAATGGGCCCACATGCTTGTGGTTGTCTTGCTGCTTAACCTCAACTGTTTTGCACAATATGCTTTGTGTGGTCTTAATGTAGGATTCAATAGATCAAAAAGACCCGCAATTGGGGTCGCAATAACCATATCTATAGCGATCGCCGCCCCTGCCATTGCTGGCGTTTACACCATCGTTAGCCCTTTAGGGAAAGAATACGACACGGGTTCTGATCAAGAATCCCGACTAGAAGAGGGTAGTGTCGAAAGCGTAGGAGGGAAATCATTGGAAAAAAGATTCTCTTTTTCGTCAAGAGAAAAGACGCTAACTAGTGAAAGTAGTCCACAATGGAGAGGAGGCATACTTGATTTCTCCGAGGACATTTCCATCGCGTATCTCTCTTTGTTTTGTGGGTTTTGTGTTTTCGGATGGAACATGGAAAGACTCGGGTTTGGAAACATGTATGTCCACACGGCCACGTTTCTTCTGTTCTGTTTTGCGCCATTTTGGATTTTCAACATGGCTGCCATTAACATTAAGAGTGAAACTATAAGGGAGGCTTTGGGGACTACTGGGCTCTTTCTTTGTGTATTTGGTTTACTTTATGGTGGGTTTTGGAGGATTCAAATGAGAAAAAGATTCAATCTACCACCATCTAATTCCTCATGTTGTGGTAACCCTGCTGTTACTGATTGTGCATTGTGGCTTTTCTGCTGTTGGTGTGCTCTTGCTCAGGAAGTCCGAACGGGAAACGCTTACGATATTGTTGAAGATAAGTTTTATAATAAACCCAGGGGTGAATTGACCTTAATGCCCTCTCGAGAAGAATCTGGTCCGAGTTCTCCACCTTGCGATGATATCTCTTCCACGACTGGTGGGCCTAGGAGGGATTCGGAGGATGGTCGGAGTTCCACCGCTCAGCCGTCGATCGTAGAAAAAGATTCATCTTCAAGAGGTGAAGATGTAACCCTAGAACCACCTTTTCAATGCTTTATACTTAGAGAAGGTAATTGAGGACATATTTAAGCTTGAATTGCATTGTGATTATCTAAATTATACATCCATATGTGCTTATACTAATTTGAAACTTTTATTATCTTAATGGAGGCAAAAAGATAACATTGCTCTTATAAAATAATGTTAGGTTGTTATAACTTAGAAGAAAAAACATATACTTGATACAATTTTGTTACTACAACTTTATAGTTAAATTTCAGAGTATCAAAATTAAGGTAGTAATTTATAGTTTACCAATTTATAACTTGATAAATAAGATAATTATTTAGTATATAAATAAAACTGTTAGCTTGAAGTGTTTCAACTGAAAACCGAAAAAACTGAAAAATTGAGGAACATCATGACAATTCATTTATAAGGTATGCAAGTATACATATAACTAATTTGTCTGGTATGCACATTTGGTACATATGTATAAAAACTAGAAAACATATTCAATTGCTTAAATGTACATTTAAATACCATACGTATGAATAAGGGTGTTATTCGATTATACTTCTTCATATTTTGGTAGGTTTTTTCCTAAACCTCACCCAAGGGTTAAGTTAAAATAACAGTTTTTAAATTATTAATATGATTTGCAATTTGGAAATGTCATGTTAAGCGACTTATGGATGGTGTGCCGTAAAACGAAAAATGAGATAATTTGATTAATTAACATTCAACTTATTACCATTTAAATCGTTAATGTTTGATACACAAAAATGAAATTATGGGTCACATGTAGTAGATTTTCCTATTCATATACTGATTTGATATTAGAGTCACCAAACACATACATTGAATTAAATAATAATACACACTTTATGAAAGCACAATTAGTTACGACTCTTTAACTCCAACATAAATATGATCTCATGTTTGAATACTTAAAATAAAGCTGAAAAGATATTAAAACTAAGTTAATTATGTCGATGGTTCATAATAAGTGATCTCATGTTCGAATAATTTCAACAAAAGAACCTCGACAAAGTTAAGACAATATGAAACATAAGTAGTTATATGGATGAATCCAAAACACAGTCTTTTTTCTTTTTCTATTTTTTAAAAGGGTACATGAGGCTTTGTCCCAACTAATCTTGGCAAGATTCACCGACAGCTAAAGCATGCTGTTCTGAGTTAATCCCCAGTAGCTACAATCTGGAAGCGTCTGAATTCAAACCTGGGGTAGAAGGGTTAACAAGCTACTTTCTCACGAGCTTTAACCAGTACGCTGTAGCCTTGTGGTTCTCTTTTTTTCTTTTTTTTAATAAAAGTAATGGGGAAAGTGGCTACTAATGTCAAGTCGACTATATATTTTTATTCATGCATGCGGCGAGTATTAATAAAAAAATCAATTATTTATGAATAAGTGGGGTAAGAGAAAGTTTATAAAATATAGATTGTTTAACATACGTAAATTATTATTGTCGTCAAATTATATGAATATGATCTTTGTGGTTGAAAGTTGGTCGGCGACAAGAACAAGTTGGTTCGAATTATATAAGATTAAACATCGTCGAGTCCAGCCAGCGTGATATAGCATTGGTGTTCTGCTTTTCCTACATTGCTGCCACGTATTTATTTAAAAATAGGCAAATATTACACGTGTCCATAAAACCAATTGCACTACGTTATGGGTTATTTTTTAGGGTAAATCATTTATATATATTAAAGTAAGAACCACTATAAATGATGTGGCACATTCTAATGCTTGGAATGACCTCTATCTTTTTTCTCAATTTTTTGAATTTTTTTAATGTTGAATATGTTAAAGACCATTTTACCCCTATACCAAAAACATAAAGTTTATTGAGGTTATTTTAGTAATTTTAAAAGAATAACTTCCAAACCATTTCATCTTCTTTCTTAAATGTGACTTCATTATTTTGTAGATGAAACCTCAAAATCTTTTCATCTCCATTCTTAAAGGTGAAACCTACAAATCCATCCATCCATCATGATTTGTTCATAACTAATTGTTTTTTTTTTTTTTTTCCTTCTTCTTCTTCTTATTCTCACTTGATATATTATTCATGTCCCTAACTATTATTATTCTTCAACAAAATCATATTAGGTAACCTCCTTTTCTTTTTTCATGTCAATAACTTGATATGTATTTTTCAATAGAATCGTTTTCCAAATTTTACTTTAATAGTACTAATCCGAGTACTATTTCTTATTGTCTATTGTTGATTTTTGAGAATTTATTTTTAACTTATGTCTTCTATATTATATTATGTTTTTCCTAACGAGATCAGAGGTTTGTTATTGATGACAATATTAAAGATTTGATGACAACAACGGGTTGCACGTAAGTATTACAATCTGACATGATATAACCACAACAGGCATGAATATGTTCTTTGTCAATGGGTGTTTTTAATTTTCAGGTTTATTTCAACAATATTGATTCAGGTATTCTTTTTCTTTTTAGTTTTCTTGAAATCTTAGACTTTTTTAATTTTATTTTTGTATTCTATATTTTTTCTTAGTTTCAAATTTTACTAATCATTCTAGCTCTTATTAACACTGCTTATTGATTATTGTTTAGATTTTAGAGTTTATTTTTACTTTTGTCATATATATTTTATTATGGTTTTCTAATGGAACCGAAGGTTTGTTTTTGGCAACAGTTTTAAGTTTTGATGAAACAACAATGGTTCAATGATCGCATCTTGTAAGAAAGTATTACAATATGAGATGATATAGCCCATTTCCAAACATGAATAACTTTTTTTTCAATGAGTTGTTTTAATTTTCAGGTTTGTTTCAAGAAGACTAATCTGGGTAAACAAGTGTTTTTAATTTTAGGGTTTATTTCAAGAAGAATGACCGAATATTCTCCTTTTTTTTTACTTTTATTGGAATTTTAGATGTGAAAAAAAACTTCGGATGTCAAACCTCTTAAAAACCAAACGACGCATAACAAGTAACAACCATTCATTTATTTATAGTACGAGTCACAAATGATTATTTCGATTGTTACTTAGTTTTTATTTTCTTTCTTATTTTAGTTTCATTTTCATTTTATACATGCATGATATTCGAATCAACAAATATATAAAATTATACAAGTTTCTATTTAAATCAATGTATGACAATTTAATAAAATAAAAAAATTGTTATGATAACATATTATGAACTATATAATTCATTAGATATATTAAAATAGACATTTTTTTAATTTTAATATTAAAATAACAACTGTAACCGAGGACATATATCGTGAGGAACTAAGGATGAATTTAAAAGGATATTATTTTATAATAACTTGACTAATTTTAGGCACTAAAGAAGATTTCTTCGAACTCAATGTAACACATGACTTGAGTTTAAAATAGCATAAGAATAAAACTATTAACCGCGTATTTCAATTTTTTTATAACAACAAAATTTATTAATATGTACATAATTTAAAAAGTATATTCACTGTTTTATATTGTATTGCACTAATGTTAGCTTATGAATTACGTTAATCTTAACTTGGTCTAATGTTTCCTCAAGAAGATGTCACTATCGTGCAACGCAATGATAGCCCTAGTTAATTGTAATTTTGGTTCCTCCTCTAGTTTGTTGTTCTTTTAAATTGAGTCATTATGAAATTTCGAATAAATTATGAATTTGGTACTCAACGTATATGAAAAGCATGGATTTCGACTCTTTTATCTTTATTTATTGTAAAGGAATCTTAAAAATGTCTATTTGGTCTTTAAGGCAAACGACCCTCTACTCTCTAGTTAAATTCAATGGCAATTAATCCTTTTCATTTTTCTTTTATTTTAATATTTTTATGAATGTTCAACTTTATGACCACATCAACAAAACTCTAAAACCTTAATTCAAAAACTATAAACCAATGATAAATCTAAAATCTGAATCTCAATCAAGATAAAAAAAATCTAAATCTAAAATCATCAATGCAAAACTATAGAAATCAATCAATGAAAACTTGTAAATCATCAAAGCCAGCAAATCCATCGATGCAAACTAGTAACATGAGAATCGTTTGAGATGCAAATACATTTACAAATCCACCGAAAACCTAGAAGTCCATGGAGATCCTCCTCTATGGTGGTGGTTTGAGATGTAGAAACTGACAAAGGGGAAAGGTAGATGCCAAATTTCAGGGAGGGAATGGATTTTCACAGTTTGCATATTTCAGGGACGGAATGGATTTTCGCAATTTGCAAATTTCAGGGAAGGGAACACACACCAGAGGGGAACGTAGACTGGAGAGACGGAGAGAGTAAAGTGAGAGAGATGGGCATCGAAGAACAATGAGAGGGAGGCCTATGATGTTTCATGGGGGAGATGTTGGTGGTGAGCCTTGGAGTTAGTAACTCTCAGAGGTGTTTATTATCGACGGTAAGAGAGAAGATGTGGAGGGAGGTTGGTGGTGGCCTTCGGGAGGGAACGATGAAGCGATGAAATAAAGAAAAAATAGTAAATTATATATAAAAAAGAGTAATTGTAGTTTGGTTCCTAGGGTAATCATATATTAAAAAGATAATCTTAAATTGAAGAAAATTAGTAGGTTGACTACTTTACCATCGTACCTAATGAAGACAATAGACTATTGTTAGGTTGATGGACCAAATCCATTAAAAAAAACTACATACATAAACAGTTCTTTTGTAATAAATGAAGATAAATGGCCAAATCTATACTTTTTAACATATCTTAGGGATCAAATGTGTAATTCACTTTGAAACTTCATTGAAAGAAACCTTTGTGGTATACATTTTGGATCTTTTTTATTTGCTAAAAATTTTGAAGTAGCTACTAATATATTTTAGATTTTGGGTCTCTATTTTTTATGGTTCTTAGATCAAAGCATTATGCTTGTCCGCAATAAGTTTATTGATGATTTCTAGAATCTTTCCGCTAAGGTTTTTGCAATTTATACATTAACACCTAATAAAAGTGGGAGAGATTAATAAAATATTCATACATTGCTAAATGTACATCTGTCAATTGCTTTTTTGTTTGTATACACCAAGTCACCAATATCAAAACCTATTCTTTTACACTATCAATATAAGAATTAACCTAATTTTAGTGTTAATAGGGATCTCAATAATGTTTCCCTAAAATTATTGGTATAATAAGGGTCTATACTTTTGGAATCAAGGCTAAGGCTAAACGTAGCACAAGCGGGTTGTAGACGGCTCGGGTAAGACGGGTTCACAGGTAGTGTGCTATGGGGCTGACAGGCAGATGGGAGCATGTACGGGTGAAGGTTGAGGAACCCGTTGAGGCCGCCTCTTCTTTCCTTCTTTCTCTCTTTGTCACTCTTAAGTCTTAAGTATAGATTAGAAGAATAATGAAAATCAGAGGATATGAGGTATGAAATGTTAATGATACTCTACTTTAAGATTCAAATGGTATAAAAGAGCCATGAGAATATAAGAACGATAAAAGCTAATGCAACATAATAATACCAAGATATAAAGATATGCAATGTCGGTGATACTCCTAATTTAATTCCACTAACTACAACCCTTGTCAATAGGGTCAATTTTCGATGACCAATCAATCACTAATCTTACATGTCATAAGGAGCCACTTAAATGATTAAAATGTATTTATATAATATTTAAGAAATAGGGAAAATATTAAACTGGAATTATCTCATTTTAAATGAATAGGTTTTGAAACTGTTTTTGAACATAATTATTAATTTTTTTCATTTAAAATGACAAAGTCATTTAACTACTTTTTAAAAGAGAAAGTCATTCAACTTTGTCATTTTAAATAATTGCATCCTTTAAAAGTTTCTTTTGATTAAAGCATGTCTAACTAGTGGCAAGGTAAACAATTTCTTCTATTACAATTGAAACTTAAATAGCTAAGATTATTACAATTTAATCCAAAATCTTTAAAATAGGATTTGATATATCTAACGACTAATGTTGCCCAATGTTGTAACAAAAACATGATTTGGGCCTCCGATCAAAACTCGAACTCAAACTTTCCTAGATTGCAATATTTTTCAAAAAAAAAAAGACCCGAGTGTCTAATAAGATTCTTGGATTTTAATACATAGTACGTTAGCATTAACAAATAACAGTTCAAAAAAAATCTACTTTGTAGCATTCAATAAACATACATCGTCAAAATACCTTTAACATGTGGGTAATCACACACATTGGTCACAAACATAAGACGGTCCTTAATGGTAGACTATTTACCCAATGAGCCCAATTGTCACATCCGCGTCACACCAGCTTTTCACTATCTTACCAAATCCAACTCAATCCATCCACAATGGTTTACCCAAAATCATCTAATTAAAAATAAAACAAAAAAAGAAAATAAGAGAGAGAAAGGAGAGAGAGAGAGAGGCGGGGTGGGTGGGGTGTCGTCTAAACCATCGGCATGGGGAAGCCGAGGGTAGCACGGCAGTGTTGCCGATGCTACCCGAAGAACCCGGCGAAGCCAATACCCCATCGGGTAGAGCGTTAAGGATGGTATAAGATGCATGTGACAAACCAACATGAAGAAATGTCTTACCCAAATGAAAGCAATATACCATTGTGTCAACAAGAAACAACATTTTCACACAAAAATCAATGTGCAACCAAAACATGTATTTTTGAGCTAAAAAGACTGATTCGAAAGAAAATGAAGAGAATGCAAAAAGAAAACCATATTCTTAATTAACTTATGAACACTTCCTTTTTACAAATTAAAAATGAACTGTGGAGAAATTTTATGAGGCTCTAAAATTTGGTTTTTAGTATAGATAAATTTGGAGGTAATTGAATAATCATAAGACATTGAGGTTTTTTTTATTCCTTCTCTCCAACTCAAGAACTCGGAAATATGGTTGTCGCATGAAGGCAACTGGGATATGGTTGGGTATTTCAATAATTTGTCATCCATCGTTTTCAATTTTTGTTTTTTAATTATAACCGTATTTATTTGAAAGTCATTATAAATATGAAATTGTCACATCACCATAATATTATTTGGAATATGTGCGGACATTTTGGTAAATTGCCATCCATCTTATACTTTTTAGTTATTAATCTTTTTAAAATTTAAATATATCATTATATTTATATGCGTGTGCGTGTATGTTTTTTCTGGACTCCACTAAGAAGATTTTGCTTCAACTTGAAGCTTTTTGAGAATTACAGCTTTACAAGAAACAACCAAAACTTCACACAAACTATAATGTGAAGCTCGGGTTATTTTTCTGTGAAGCTTTGGTTCTGTTGTCAGACATGTACATAAAAGTTTTATCGGAAGCAAGCAAAGCTTCGTTATGCAAGAGATATACAACTAAATTACTGTGAAGAAGACATAGTTATCTTCCTTAAGCAACACATCCTTAGAATCTATTATAAAAGAAATGCCACAATGTTTTTCTAATTTTCTACTTGATCTTATATGAATTTTGTTCTAATTTTTATAAGAAAAATGTCTATGGATATATACCCAACCACAGAAGACAATAAATGGAAAGAGAGAGGATATTTCCTAGTTTTAATTTTATTGTTGAAGACAATGTCGTATAGTTGTCATAATTTGACTATTCAAGCCAACCCACTATATAGAATGATGGGAAATATGGAAAACACAACATGATAATTACATATATTGCAAAATAAAAGTATCTTATGAAAATATTTAAAGGATTATTTTTCAATTATTTAATTAAGTGATAGATGACAAGGATTAATAGACATTACTAGATAAACACCATTTAGTAACACTTCCTTTTAATGGTAGATAATGTTATCAGATAGAGCGATTGAAAGATGATGACTTTTATCAATAAGTACTTATTCGATAAACTTTTGATAAACGATCTTACTTTTCTTACACAAAATGTTAGAAAAAAAATAATTGTATCCATCTTTCTAAATTTTATTGAGAAGTCAATGCTTTTATAACAAAGATTGCTATAATTCTCTTCCAAAAAAAAAAAAAAGATTGCTATAATTTGTTGAAATAAAAGTATGTTCTTGTTTATTAATTTCCCATCAATTATTGTAAACGCTATTTAATTGATTGAGTGTATGAGATCCGAGCTATCAGCCTACACATTTAAATCAAAGAAATATTTACATACACCAAAGTCAGATGCAAAACACTTATCTTATTAGATGATTACGACTTATATAATATTGTTAAGGTAATAAAGCTAAGAAGCCTTATGAGTTATGAAGGCTTCCTTTTCAGTAACAAATTAGAGCTAGAAAATATAGCTACAAGAATATTAACTGTTACATTTTTATGAAAGAGAAAATTATGATTTCACTCCTTATGGTTTGTTATAAATTTTGGTTTTCGTTCCTATATATGGTTTAGAAAATTTTGTTTTCATCCCTATAGTTTTAACTTATTGCTATTTTCGTTTCTGAAATACTTACTACCTTTAAGTACAAGGGACTAAAGTAGTAAAGAATTTTAAACCACGAGATCTAAAAGCTCAATAAGTTATAAACCGTAAGGACAAAAACAACAATAAATTACAAAACATAAGAACAAAAAATGTAATTTCTACAACTTAAGAATGAAAATCAGAATTTTTAACATACCATAGAAACAAAAATTGTAATTTACTTTTTATTAAAATACAAAAGGTGTTAATGTTAATGCGAATAGTCTTCATTTTTCTTTAAACAAAAATTTTGAGTAGTGAACATTTTCTCCTACTCTTTCTTATTAGACTAACCTACTACCTACACTTATTGGTCCTTGTGTTTTATCAAAATGGTTTTCATTTCTAGAGTTTATTGAATACAAATTAGCAACCGTAGTTTGCAATTTTGCTTGGTTTGCGTCCCTCGTTGCCTCACATTAACAGATGTTAAATAAATTCGTTATTTCAAGGACAATTTGTTCTTTTTCATTTTATGACTTTTTCGTTTCAAATAATATAAAACAAACATTATTTAATATCACTCACCCACGTGACCCCACCCACCCAAACACCATATATATACTTATAATCAAAGACGTATATATGTTTCTACTTCATCATTAAAAGTTTTGTTCTCCATTTTCTTCGTTCATCATCTTTATCTTCCATTAAAATCAATATCAAGATCACAAAACACAAACACAAAATCAAAGTTAAGAACCTAAATCCAAATCAAGAACATCATCTACCACCATCACTTTATCTTCCAATAATCTTCTTCGGCCCTCTTTGTTTTCCAGTCATCAATCCAAACCCTTAAACTCGAAATGTAACCATCGAAACAAAAACAAAGGAAAACTAATTTCATCACTAGATTATGCTCTTTGATTTAAGGTTCAATGGATTTGAAGATGAAATCTGGTAAAGATGTAAGGCTCGATGTAATAACCGGAATATTTAAAGTTAATGATGCAGTTAATTCCTCGTTAAGTGTGGCTCTTTTTTAAAAGGACTTGAGAGTGAGGAGTGAGTTGTGACCTTTTTGTTAAAGTTTAGTGGATGGGCTTATACCATAAATGGTATGGGCTTGGCCTTAAGCCCATACTATTTAAGATCTAAACCCTAGAGAATTTACCTTGTTGGAAAAAGATTAGTGTGTGCTTAGTGTGTGTTTTGGAGAGCAACTTAGAGCCGTTTCATCAATTGCAAGGTCGGGAGATCGTCATCGAGGTAAGTTTCGATGTCCAAAAGTGTAGGATTTACTGATGATTGATGTATGATTTCTTTGGGATGAGTTTGGGTGTATCTGGATCGAGTTAGAATCGATCTTTGATCGATTTTAGGCTATTTCCGGATCTGGTTGTGTTTTCCAAATCGGGATTTACAGTTTTCCGAGTCAGGAAAGTATTTCCCAAGTCGGGAAATCTCCGGGTTGTTATTTAAGGTATTTTGCTTCGTTATGCCTTTCCCGGATTGGAAACCTATGTTTTCCGAATCGGGAATTGGGCTAGTTAAGCCGTCATTTCGACCTCGAAATTCTTCGAGTGGGGAAACATGTTTCTCTAGTCGGGGAATGGCGACGTTAAGTTTTGTAGAATTCTCGAAGCGGGTTTTGGGGCTAGTTGTCCGAATCGGGTAATGCTATTTCCCGATTCGGGAAAGTGCCCCTTGAGTCGGATTTTTGGGAAATTTTGAGTTCAGGGTTGGTTTTCGGAAAGAGATCCTGAAGTAAATTATTACTATAGAAACCAAAAAAAATTATAGGTGCGCTGCCCCTCGACCCCGCAAGGGCGGCTCCCCTTGACCCCGTCCGCTAAGTCTGCCTAGGGGTGTCATAGTTAGTGGGTTTTTACTAAGCGCGAATCATGATGCCTTAGAATATTTACAGATTCAATAGGAGGAGGACCTGAGATAATCGTGAGACGAGTTATACGATCAGGTGAGTTCCCTTACTTGATTGAATGGGATAAACCTTTTAACTGCTTTTAAATACCCATTCTGTTTTGATAAATGATTTGCATGATAAATGCCTGATGATTTTATGATAACCTGTACTGAAACGTTAATCACATTTAAGCATGCTTCAAATGGTATTATATGAACTGTTTGGTGATAGATGTGTTGTATTATGGACACTGGGTACCTTGGAACTATATGTTCCTTGGGAGTGGTTACCATTTGGCCTGATCAGCCACTTGGGGGTACCTCGGGGCTACGCCCCCTTGGGAGTTATAGTTAGGCGCCAGATGGGCCTAAACTGATGGTCACTATGTGACGGAGTTTCTTCTTTGTCCGCAACACATATGATTTTTTTGAATATTTGAAATTTAGGCCAGCTGGCCAGAACTACGATTATCCGTTTTGAGGGAATTCACTAGACCATATGGTCTAACTCTCGCTTTCCAAAACTTTTCTTTTTATCTTTTACAGGCGAGGCCCGTGGAAGTGGGAAGGGTAAGGAGAAGTCTTGAAGAATAAGCTAGAAGCCTTTAGTTTTCATTTATGCACTAGATACCTAAAATTTTATATCTCAGCCGTGGAGGGTTGTTCCGCGTGCACTTGACATTTATTATTTTACCGTGATAGTTATCTATTTCTGTTGCGTTAGATCACTGGGATTAAATGTTTTATTGACATGATTATATTGGGAAATCGGGGCGTTACACTCAATGGCTTCGAGACGAAATCACTATATATGTTTCAAGAAAAAGAAATAAACTGTAACCTTTGCCACTATTTCTTCCTTTAGTGGTAGCCCCATCTTCAACATCCATCCCCATAAAAACACATCGGATCTCAATATTCCTTAAACACATTCAATTTTGATCTTTAGAGACATGTGGAGATCGATCTACTACAAACAGCCAGAACTCGAAGCTGGGATGGTTGATGGTGAGGAAGCAGTGATGACCAATGGCAGCTGCAGTTGGGGTGTGGTGTCACTGTCTAAGACGTGAGTGAGAAAGAAAAATACTCGAAGTTGGGATGGTTGATGGTAAGGAAGCAGTGATGACCGATGGCAGCTGTAGTTGGGGTGTGGTGTTACTGTCTAAGACGTGAGTGATAAAGAAAAATGTAAGTGTAAGCAATGATGTTGTTGATACTTTTTGATCTGAAATATTAGAAATGAGATGGAAGAAGATGGGGAAAATGAGATGTGAATTGGTATGCTCGGAACGAAAAAGTTAAAGGTCATATGACCTAGTGGTAAGGCTTTATAAACTTCATAATAAAGGTTTGGGCACTACATAATGGTGAACCCGAGTTCGAGCCCTGGGGGACGCATTCTGGAGGTACGGGGGCTTCGACCCCTGGCTGCATGCTTTAGCAGTCGGGCTTCGGCCCAAAATTGCCGATGATTAGTCTGGGCCCAATGTGGTCTGGGATACCTCTTCCAGAAAAAAAGAAAGGAGGAGAAAGAAAAACAAAATAATATAAATATATATAATTTAGTATATAAATTCTTATTTACTTAAAAGAAAATGGAAAAAAGAAAAAAAATATAGAAAAGATCTATTTCCCCCTGAACTAACGACTTAATTTAACAGTCGTTAGCCAAAAGGACCAAAACCAAATAAAAGTGCAAACTACAATAGCTATGAACGAAAATGAGCTTTTTGATAAAACATAAGGACTCAAAGTGAAGTTTACTCTTCTTATTAAAAAGATTTAGAACTACTAATATTAATAATTTAGATAATTCGTAATAAACGTAATGGACACAAGCAACCACTTAAAGATACGTAATGACCAATTATTTAATCATTTACAACGACCACTTAAAGAGTAAGCAAAACACAAGCAATCTATAATAATTGATGAGTTGTTTATTAAAAACTTATCCGCTAAATACTTACTAGCAAGAGTTACTGTTTTAACTTGTCCTTTTAGATAACATTTTTAATCGTCAAAATGGATTATTGGTGAATATATCATTGTAAATGTGTAATATATAATATAAATTCCAATTTTTATAAATTAGAGATAAAATGATAATAAAATTAAAAAAAAATAAGGTTTCTGTAAAAACCTTTATTGAAAATGCTCTTAGAGCATAATCTTAACCAAACTCAAGTTTACGTGAAACCAAACTGTTTCGGTGGGATCAAGTGAGACCAAGACTTAAGCATAAAACTTCATAATAAAACATCGTGAAGGTCGAATATTCATACTGAAAAAGACTATCAAGCTTTAAAAAAATCAAAAATAAGGTAAAAAACGAAACATTTACAGGGAAAACACTATGAAGGTAAAAAAAATTGAACTTTCACATCAAAAAAACATCATTAACGTAATATTTACAATGTTTTTATTGAATGTCCGAATTTTATTTACCTTCATATTGTTTGGCAGAGAAGTTTTATATAAAAAATATTAATATCACCGATCTTACATATATAACTTGGTGTCACGTAAACCTGATCCATCTAACCCAATTATAGGAATATAAAATATAAACTCATACATTAAAATGGTGTCAACAATTATTTGTTGGAAATCTTTGACCCCGTGTCCCCGTTACGACATGTCGGCATCTCGTATTTTAATCTTTTATTACCAATATAAATTTTTTTAAAACACTTCAAACCCTATTAAAAAAGTGATAAAAAGAAAACGAAAAAAAGGAGATTAGGACACGCTCACCAATTGGGTTGGGTTGATAAACATCACCAAAATCCCAAAACTACCCTTCACATCTCTCCTATAAAAACCACCCCATCCCATACACCTCTTCCACCATCTTCATTTTCCGACCACCACCTTCCTCCGATCCCGATTCCGATCACATCCTTTTTCCTAAAGCTTAATTCTCTCACAGAACTGGCCAACCTTCAAGAAGCTCTGGAGGATTCCGGCAACAACGAGAGCGTGGTGCTCGCACTCTACCATGCCCTGAGCTCTCGCGACGTCCAAGTCGTCCACAAGCTCCTAGCTCCCGACCTCGAGTGGTGGTTCCATGGCCCTCCGTCTCATCAGTTCATGATGCGATTGCTCACCGGAACCGATAACGACACAACAGACTCCTTTCAGTTCGTTCCGACCTCCATCGACGCCTTCGGGTCCACGGTCATCGTCGAAGGCTGCGATCAACGCCGCGATATCTCCTGGATCCACGCCTGGACCGTAAGTTCGGACGGGATAATTACGCAGGTCAGGGAGTACTTTAACACTTCCCTTGCCGTTACTCGATTCGGTGGTAACTGTAACTCGGCTACGAAAAAACCGGTTTCCGTTGCTACTACGTCGTCCTTGCATTGCCCTTACCTTTGGGAGAGTAGTCTCTCTGGTCGCGTTGGAGGAAAATCGGTTCCTGGCCTTGTTCTGGCGATATAATAATAGAATTAAAGAAATCACATCTTCTCCGTAAACAATAAGAGTCGAATTCGGGTTGTGGATTTGTGATTTGGTAGGATGTAAGATACTAAGATCTGCTTTTGTGTGGTGGTTAATTTCGTTTTGTGTTATCTGTATTTAGGAACAATTGTAATCCATCATGATGTGGATGGTATCGTGTTTGTGGTCAATTTATGTGCTTAATATAAAATCGTATCTTTGTTTTGTGATAAATTTGCTCTATAAATTTGCTCTATTGTTTTGTGATAAATTTGCTTAATATAAAATCGTATCGTGTTTTTCTTACAGGCAATCCCACTAATCCGTTGTTACCAGGTCCAACCTATGGCTGAACCCGAGCTTTCTTGATCTTAAACTTAGGGTTTGTTTGTTAGCTGCTTAATGGAACTCATAGCTTATTCAGTTAGCTATACATAACTATTTGGTAGTGGCCTAACGATATAGAAAGTGACTTATTCATTCTAGGGGAGAGCCTTATGTGGAAATCCAGGTTGTTTCAAAACGTGTCTCTCCGAATCAAAAACACATTCCTTCCGTCTATGAAAAAATTGTTCTAAACAAAAATCTTTCTAATTTATACAGGTTAATTACACAAACAACTTTATCCGTGTAGGGACTTAATGAAAAGCCAACCAACCAATCCATTATCAAGATAAAAAGTTTCATCCACCTAGCTTTTGGGGATGCTTGTGGAAAACAGGCTTCAAGAGAAAGAATGGAACCATAAATGGTTGCAAAAGTACCTTTTGTTTGCTTTTAAAGTTGAACATAAATGGATAACCTAAGATGTAAGCATGATTGAAAGGAATCTTATCATCCATCTTTCAACAAATTAAAGCTTGATCCTGTGTATAACATGATATTCTTGATTGGATTACTCTAATTCAATGGAAAAGTGGTGATATTATTGGTTCTTCTCTAGGGTTCTTGTGTCCTCAACTTGAAACAAAACGTGGAGAGATTTGACCCTCACATTGATTCGGTTCCTACTAGAGAGTATTCTGATGATAAGAGGTATCTAATTTTGAGGTTTTTGGCCTTTTGGGAAATCTGATTCTAGTGAACATATAATTTAAATAAAGAAGACAATAATGCATGTAGGAAGTAGATTTTGCATAAAGATTTCCCCTTAAGGGTGTTCCCAGAAACCAAACGTTCTTTTTCCCGGACCACATAAAGGTGGAACGATTTAGGCGGTTTGGAGTTATGATTAAGGACTGATGTGGGAAAAAGAGTTGAAAAGCGTAGCAAGAGATTTGGATCCATGATCACTTTTAATCTCACCCTACCCTATGAATTGCGCATTTCATGGAAATCGATCTGATTAACGTTGATCTTCAATTAGGATTGATCCAATGGTGAATATCTTTTAACCATAACTTTCATTTTTACAGAAACCCAACCCTTAAAACTAACTATTGGGTTCAAACTAAAAAAGGAAATAACAATTATCTTCAAAATGGAATTTCTGTGGGTATAACCTAATTATAAAAAATAATACACCAAATTAAAAATAAAACACAAGTTAAAAATGAAAAAAAAAAGTTTAGCAACAATTTTTAGAATTCTTGACCAACATTGATCAAAAAACGATTTGGAATTTTGATTTTTGAATTATTTTGGAGTTTGCCAATTTAAAAAATGCGGACAAAATTGTTATTATTTTTGACAGACTTTTGTTTATTGGGCTACAAAAGGTTGAGCCAACGAAATGAAAGCGAATGGGTCATATACTAAAACGGTTAACTTAACATGAATTAAGAATCTTACAAAGTAAGATCAATAAGAATGATTGAGACTCTTACTTGGTAAGCAGCTAAGCGCTTATCTTATAAAAAAATGTCATACGACATCGTGTTAATGGACTAAAATCTTATTTGGTAAATCAAGTGAAGTGTCACTCTTGCCAATAAGCACTTATTAGGAAAAGCCAAAAGGGATAGGTAAATGGCCTCTAAATATAATTAATACATGTGTATTATGACGATTGCTTCGATCTAAACTCTGTATAAAGTCTCAAACAACAAACCAGATTAGACCTCGTGGCCGCTCTAATCACCAAAAATGGTTCATTATGACTTGGTTCAAACCCTTTAAATGGTTCCATGATCTTTTAAATACCCATAATTCCACTCTCCTGCCCACAAGTATGGATACCATTGATTGCCCCTTGTGATATGCTTTAATTGTTATCCACATTGCCCATTCAATTTGTTATCTTGCAAAAACAAAACACACACATACGATAAACCATAGGATCATTTAACATGTATAATTTATACAGAACATATAATATTATATCATCTAGATCTAAAATACCTGCATATGATAAGAAAATCCTGATAAAGTATTCGACTCAAAAGATGCATAATACATAAATCATTGTTCGGCCAAAAACAACATCCATTCACAACCGCCCTTGTGCGCTTTATGAACAATCCTTTGGAATGTACATGTCAACCGATACATTTTGATGGAAGATGTAAATAGAACATGCGAAAAAATTGAACATGTCAATTCCTTATAATATTTGTGTTCAGCTTCTATCATGTGTTTTTTGGTTCAACTAATTGATATATGGCTAAATTCGTTGTATTTGTTAAGTTTGGTAAAAATGTGAATACATCTAAAATAAGCTACATCAAACATCGTAATGTGAAAAGAACGGACACATGAATTTGTTGGGAATACCAAACTAAAAGCTCTCAACTTGTAAGGCATGTTCATACCATATCAAAAACTTTTTCTGTTAAAGCAAATAAGCTTTTTAAATATGTAACATTCTGTGAGGATTAATAACAAAGTATATGGTCAATAAGCAATTGAAATAAAATAAGACAACGAGATCTTTGATTTAGAAACCCTCAAAGCAAGGGAAAAACCAGGCAAACCAAAGAACTAGCTCGACTAATCGGATTAATGTATTAAAGAGTTTATAATAGATGCACAAATCGAGGGAATGATCTATTAGGAAACCTAGTAGTAAAGGATACTACTCGACAATAAGGTCTACTACCCATAAAAGATAATGCTTACTCGTCATTCATAATAGTATTAACGATCGATAAAATAAGAGACAAAAACAAATTCTCCATTAATGGTTTCTCAGAGAGTTGTATCCTATGCTTCATACCTCCAAACACAATCTACAACAATTAACGAATCTAACAACGACGATGACAACTCTAAGTCAAAACAAGAATTTTTTTCTTTCTTTGATGATTATTAACTCTTCCTTAATCTAATTCCATCTCATTTAATTTAAAGATTAATTTAAGGGGTCGTTTACCAAAACACGGGTAAGTGTTTACCTATAAAATCTAACACTATAATTATCGAGTAAGATTTTATTCCACAAATTAAAAATGGTATCATATGTTACAATATTTCCGATAAATGTTAACCATGGTAAGAGTCTTCGCCATCATTTGCGGGGCAAGACTTCCGTTCATTGCCTTAGCTCTTATAAATTAGGATTATTGGTCCTTGTCACATTCATATTATAAGATAATTCAACTTGGTACTTAGAGCATCTCCAATGGGTAACACTATTTTTTACACCAAATGTTAAAAGTAGTGTAAGAAATAGTGTAAGATTTAGTGTTACTGGTAAATCTTCTCCAATGGGTAACACTATTTTTTACACCAAATTGTTTTTACATTGAAAAGTAGTGTTAAAAATAGTGTAAAAAATAGTGTTACACCAAATATAGTGTGATACTATTCATCACACTAAATTTAGTGTGAAAAATGGTGACCCCATTAGAGATGTGAATAGTAACATTTACACCAAATTTAGTGTTTAGTGTAAGATTTTGTGACCCTATTGGAGATGGTCTTAAAAAGTTCAGTAAACATCCTTTAATCTAATTGAACTCTATTTTAATTTTAATAGAGTTAAATGGGCTAGTAGGTTAGGTTTCCTCCACGTAAAACGGGAGCTCAAAACACCCAACAAAATTGAGGATAGAGTTGGGCCGTTGACATGCCACTATGGCTCTATCTACACTAGGCAGTTGGCAGTTGGCACCTTGTAATAGACAGGTACACCATATCCACATTCATTTTTATATATATTTTTTTTCTAAAATAAGATATTTGAAATCAAGATATGAAAAAAATAAAATAAAAATACATGTAGTTATTTGTACTCTATGTTGCTGCTTCTCCGATGTAACAACCCACAAGTCCCCTTAGGTTTGGTAGATCCCGAACAGAGGCATAACTTGGTTCACGTTGGAAACGGGTTTAGGGCCTCATTTGGATTGTTGTTGGATCCGAATAAATGTTATAACAAAATCTTGGGACCTTGCGAAGATAGAACCAATTTCCACATAAACAAAAATTGACTTGAAAGAATTTGTTTACGCACAATGTGCAGTTTGAATTTTGGAAGACGGGTTTGTGATCTTCTTCCAAACAACTTTCGTCCTTTCACTTTTCTTTTCTTTATCTGGTTTTCATAGTTGGATATACAATTACAATATTATTTCCAAAATAACTACACTACAAATTTTGTTAATTTAGCTTTCACTTAACTTACTAGATGTGATATTGTAGTCCAATAAAACGGTATGGTATGGAATATTATTATTAAGTAGATTGTTACCGGATAGAGGTGTATCTAAACCTTTAGACATGGGGGATATATCCTCGTTAAACTAAGAAAATTTAGGTTGAAAGCAATATCTTTTTTAGCATTTTACCTTACTTCCCCTCAGTTATTTTTCGTCTTTGCCCCTACCAATCAAAAATCGAAAAATTTACCTCAAATTAACCAAAAAATGAAAAAAGAAACTTCCGAAATCAACCAGAAAACCTAAAAAGTACCTAAAATCTACAAAAAAAAAAACTAAAAATCTCTTGAAAACTATAAAAAAATAACTTTAAAATCTCAAAGAGATTGAATTAAGCTGAAAACACATCGGGCGACTTTGTCAACTTTTAATCTACCTTAAAGGTGCATCCACTAAGAAAAAAAATCCTCTATCTACCACTGTTACCGGGTTATAGTCGCAATTCTCACTTATCAGATAAGACTATGGCTCTTGTTATCATTTTTAACAAATAAGATTCTCAATCTTTGTAATGCTCACTTGATAAGGTAAAGTGACGCATTAAACACTTACTATAAGTAAGATTTTAGTAAACAACCCCTTTCATAGTATTTGTTTATGTGGTTATCACTTACTAAGTTTGGTCCCTAATTTAAACCAACTAATATAGGTGGCATTGTGGAATTTCTTTGTTCTTAAATCTGTATTTGTTGTCATTTTAATAAATCCATATTGATGATAAATATGCTCATTAGAGAATGAATTTGACTATATAAATTTGAAATGTGGTAACTTTAGTAATCCTACGTTGGTGAGAAGATGAGATTTTCTATGAACTATGTGAGTATATATTAACAATTGGAGATGATGCTTATTTAGTGCTATAATTGTGTGTGACATATTGTTTGAGTTTAAAATAACATAATAAGAAAATTATTATTGATGCATTTTAAACTTTTTGTAACAACAAACGATTATCAATATATGAAAAACCAATTATGGCATTGTGATTACGTTAATTCAATCAATTATTTTCTTAAAATATTTAATGTTGCTGTGCAATGCAAAGACCCAAGCTACTTGGTTAAATAGGGACAAAACTTAACAGTGGGCAATAACCACAAAGAGCAAGAATATGAAAAGGGATCGCGGGATCGTTTACTAAAATCTTACTCTATAAGTGTTTATTGTGTCACTTTACCTTATCAAATGAACATTACATAAATTGAGAACCTTATCTGTTAAAAGATAACAAAAGACCGTTTATCCAATAAGTGAGAATAACGACACTTAAGGGCTGTTTGTTTTTAAAAAATGCCGCTTATTACCTCTTAAGTTTGAAAGTTAAGAGATACATACTTAAGACTCTTCGTTTTATTTCTAAGAAAAGGTCTACAAACCTCTTAATTTTCATTGAAATTATAAAAAGTGTACCATCCACCTCTTATTTTGCATCCACCTCTTAGGCCATCCGCGGCCAAAGCTGTACGAGGCCGGTACCGCAGCGGTACCGGCGGCAACACCAAAAAGCCTAACCGGCAAGGTACCGGTATGGTATGGAACCGGTACCGTTCTCTCTCCTCTACCTTTCTCTCTATCTCTCTCTTCTTTCTCTCTCTTCTTTCCTTGTTCTTTTATTTTTTTTAATTAATTATTTAGAATGGTATGGGTAAGAATGAAATGGTATGGTGGTTGTAAGGTGGTGGCAAAGTTGATGTGGCGTTAAGGTAAGAGCTAATATGACCTGTACGGGTAAGGATGACCTTATTCTGTTAGTTGTGATCAACGGGAGGAAAAGATCTGCCTCGAGACGGTTAGCCTTCAGCATATTAAAAAATAAACAACACCTTACCCCCAAGGGTTACTTATTAAAAATGTTCATCACGATACAGTAGTTTTTACTGGACTGTTATATTATCCAATAAGTTAACCGCAAGCGTTAGGCTATTACCAAATAAGCGTTTAACAACCGTTATCCAATATTTCATTTCATTTCATTTCGTGCTTACGTATATAAAACAAATATTATATTAACGAAATTTGTAGTATAGCGATTTTGGGAATAATTTTGTAATCTTCTCCCCACCCCAGCCATGAAAATCAGATAAAGAAAAGAAAAGGGGGAAGGAGGAAATTTATTGGAAAGAAGATTACAAACTTTATCTTCCAAACTTTTTAAACTGCAAATTTGGGTAAACAAATTCTTTCAACTTCAATTTCCGTTTATGGGAAAATCGATTCCATCTTCGGCAAGGTTGCAAGATTTTGCCAGGGTTATAACCTCCGATCGGATCCAACAACAATCCAAACGAGGCCCCAAACCCGTTTCCAACCGGACCCGGGTCGCCCCTCCCTCGGAGCCCGCCAAGCCCAAGGGGATTCGGGTCGTTCAATCGGAGAAGCAACAGCAACAGAGAGTGAAGATAATGGAAGATAATAGCTCGTCGTCGACGATGGACCGCCGGATTCCGCTGGCGGAGGTGGTGTTGGAGTGCTCCAGACGGTGGTTCCAGGAAACCCTAAGGGATGCGAAAACCGGTGACACCAGCATGCAGGTGTTGGTGGGTCAGATGTATTGCAGTGGTTATGGTGTGGTTAAAGATGCACAGAAGGTGTTCGACGAAATTCCTCACTCAGTTTTTGCTTTTACTTGTTCACTATTGCAATGCACAATGCTATTATGTCTTTATTTTCTTAAATCTTTAGGAATGCCATTATTGGAATCTCCACATTATCAACATTTTTACAGTTACATTTACACTTATCTTTGTTAATCTTGTGGGAGGTAGACTTTAATTGTTCTAATATTTTGATGCTTGGGATATTAGGGACAAGCTTGGATTAATAAGGCTTCGAGGAGTAGAAGCTCGGTGTGGAGAGTTGGCGATAAACGGCCAGGTGTTTTTATACTTCTTTTATGTGTTTTTTGTTTAGAGACAACCATGTAGTTTATTGACTGATGTTACGAATTTGCTTTGTGTTGATCGTTTGGTAGGTTACGATGCTAGTGACTCAGAGACAGATGAAGTGAAGGCTGAGGAAACACAACACTAAGTGTTCTGTGTTCATCAAATTGCTGGTAACAATGTGAGTTGCATTTTTGTCCTACTTCATTGTTATTGGTTTTCCTGAACTATTGACTTTGAATCATTTGATCACACAATCCTAGAACTAGTTAGCCAAAAGAAGTTGGGAAAACGCAATTCTTTTTCCAAGAGAACAAAATCTGTATGTATAATATTTTGTTTTAGGGTCAATAGTTACATCGGAGTTGATGTGTTTGCTACATTGTCATGGCTGACAACAATCCATATGCATTCTAGTCTGTAGTGTGCTAGCATTCCTGCAAAATTTGGGGAATATCTCCCTCTTAACTTCCTTTGTTCAAGTGTTTGTGCCTAGACTCCATTTCTGATTTCTCTTACTTAAATGTTAAATGAAATGTAATACAGTCCAAATTTACTATATAAAAACTGAAAAAAGGGTGCAGCCCCACAGGAAGGCAAGAAAAAAGAGGGGTTTCAGAATTGTAATAATTGGTCTTGTTAATTCTATTGTCATAGTTACAGAGAATTCATAACAATGAACATCGTTGCAATAAGGATACCAACATGAAGATGGTGGTTGTCAAATGGTAAAAGAGTTTCTTAGTGATGGCATAAACTGCATGTCACTGATACAAGAATTGTTATAAGATTTGATGGAGAAAACTACTTTTGGTGGCCCATAGTCCGGAACTTTCGTTTTTTAAAAAACGAGCCAGTTAGTCGTATTAGATGGCGACCTCAAAATTTTAATTGAGAAATTTCTTCTTTTATTTTGTCTGCCCTTTCTCTCTTCCTACTCATGATTTTGCTTGAACGAGTCAATGGTTTGGTTTATCCTGGTAATAGTAAGAGGTAGCAGTGGCGTACAGTTATCGGGCATTTGCTGACTGCAAGTTATATAGGTTGCAGTGTGCTGAGTGTGTAATATTCTTAAGGTGGTGCTAAACCCCTTGAATACCTTGAATATTTCTTTAGACACAAATGTATAGAGATACTCATTTTCTGTACGTTAAAACTACGTTCAAATATTTTCCCTTTTGAATTATCTATTTGCATTTAAGTGCCAATGTTTATTTAACACCAAACAAACCCACAAATCCCATATGGAGTAGGGTCACATTTTGTATGTGTGTGTGTGTTGATTCTAGGATCCTTTGGTTAATATCCTC
Source organism: Centaurea solstitialis (assembly GCA_030169165.1). NCBI lineage: Eukaryota > Viridiplantae > Streptophyta > Magnoliopsida > Asterales > Asteraceae > Centaurea > Centaurea solstitialis. The sequence goes on from CM058043.1 coordinate 72,923,768, forward strand.
CGGACAAGTGTCCTTTGAATCCATGAACCTTCTAACAGGTTGGAGAATGCCAATACTTAACAGAAGAATGTCACTTCATACACAAGAATGTCTAAAAACCTGTCAGAAGGTCATGGACTTAAATTAACACTTGTCCGGAGGTCATTTAGCTAAATAACCCTTGATTCTATAAAAGCTATTTCAAGAAGTAAGTGCTCGTGTCTAATAACCGGTGTTATCATGTTTGACATCAAGTAATTAGTTTCTTTTTCAGTATAATCTGAAGGTGTTGACAGATAGTGTTATATCTTCAGTTGTTTAGAAACCAAGTTGGCGTTGGTTATATAGAAAACATGCATTGTAAATCAATGTCGTATGGTCGTTAATGTTGACGTTGTCTTATGCAGTGCTTCATGGGGGGTCAACAAGTCTTCTGTCCAACCTCAATCTCATGCTTTTTCTATTTCTTAGTCCTTTACCAGATTGCTTCTAGACCCTGTGTATTTCGGGATTTTGTTGTGTGAAAATTGCAGATTTTGCAAGGTAATACCATGGTTGAAAGAAAATTGTTCATATATTCATTTTGATTTTACTCTTCAAGGCTTTACTTTCTGATTGGCATACTATATCACTCTACATTTATACAAGTCTCTCCTTGGAAGCATTAAAGATTGATGGATCTTCTACATTTACCTTAGAAATATGATGCATTTATAAATGAATTTAGGCAGCAAGATTCATGAAAATATACAGCTTCTATGTGCATTTCATCATCTTCTGCAAAAGGGTATGACATCATCTTCTAATGTTGCTTCTTGCTCAGTTGCTTGTGTTACCTTTTTAGGATGAATCTTACCGAAGTATGCAGCTGTGCAACTCAATGATGGTTTAAATTAACTAAAATCAAGATAAATGTGCTTCAGCTTTTACAAAAATAAAAACAACAAATGATAAAAAGTTATTAACAATCTATTATAAAAAATTTAAGAAGATTCATAGTAAATAGCGTGTAGCTTAGTTGGTAATGGGTGGAGGTCGTGTTTATCCAAAATCGAATAATCTTGGGTTCGAAGTCTGGTGTGCTCTCATAGCCACAGACGATTTTGGGCGAATTGAGGTTGTCGGTATTAATCTTTCGTCCAAAGTATCATAATTTATGTGAGATGGGTGAAAATAAATGATATGTAATTAAGTTAATTTGTGTTATACTCTATTAATAAATGAAGTAAGGTGAAAATAAATAATTAAAAAAATAAAATGGATCAAAATTATAATAATTTAGGAAAGAGAATTATAAATGGATTCTCCTACGAGGGGTATGGGTAAGTTTATATATGTGCATAACTGGGATTCATATAACGAATCTATTTTTATGTGAGTGAAAAAAGACATATAGGGGATCGAGATAACAACACCCATATAATAACCTTGTTATAATATATTAAATTACTATTACATAAAATAAAATGCCTAATACTATGTTGATATTGATGTGCCAAACCAAACTACTTCTAATAAACATGTGTTCGAGAATAATTGTTTTTTCTAAAAAAAAAATATTTTTATCCCACTTAAGACCTAACGTTGTGTTCTTAAAACTCATTTTACTATGAAAAGAAAATGAAAGCGAGGGTAAAGAAAAGAAGGTAAAAAGTATTTGTGTTCTGGAAATTTTTCTAGGAGAGAAATGAAAATATTGTTAAGTTTCTTTCCAAAATCTTCTCCCCAAATATAAGAGGAAATGTAAGGAAAAGAAAAGAAAAGAAATTAAAACTAATTAAACAATTAATGAAATTATTAAAATTACAAAACTATCCAACTTTTATTTTTAAATAATATACTTCTAAAAATTATATTTGTGAAAATAATATTTTTTCTTCTAATCAAGAACACTAAAAAAAAATCTTGTCTTTTTGTTTCCTTCCTTTTCTTTCTCTATCAAGAACACAAGCGAAAAATTTATTTTTCTTCCATTTCATTTCTTTTCTCTCCATTTTTAAGAATGCAGACGTAAAGATTGTTTACCAAACACTCATCCAAATAAGCGGTTACTTTGATTGAGCATGACAATTACCAAGATTGTTCCCCTATGTGTGGAAAACGACTCGTACCCATTAAGTATATACTGGATTTAAAATGTTTAATAACAATCCATTTTGTTACACAAAAAGGTAATTAAACTTGAATGCCTTGTCATAAAACACTTGAATCTTTTATATAGAATTAAGTTAAACATGAAGTTTTAAAACATATAGAGTAGGATTGAAAGTGATGTTCACAAAATGATGAAAAGCCAATAAATCCTCTTCAATGTCTCCAATTAAACACGCATCCCCAAGATACTTTCCCCCCAAAAAAGGCATAGCAGCATAGCTCTCTTCTTCTTCCCACCAAATCAAACCCAAATTCCTCTCTTCAACTCCAGGCCTCTGATCAGATTTAAAACCAAATCATATGGCTAACGTCAGTATTCGCTTTATTTACATCATCAATCCATCCAGCTGCTGCTAATTAACGTTTTTATGAATCATCAGGTGGTAGAATTGAAGGTCGGATTACACTGTGAAGAGTGCATTAAGATGATCTTAAAAGCCATCAAGAAGATCGAAGGTACCAAATACACACCATTATCTCATCAATCAAAGCTGAGTTTTCAATTTTTTAAACATCCAATTGATTTTGCAGACATTGAAACGTATGATGTTGATACACGATTGAACAAGGTCACAGTTACCGGAAACGTAACAAATCAACAAGTCATCAAAGCTCTTCAGAAGATCGGAAAGCAGGCTTCTTACTGGCAACCAGATTCAAATTCAGCCACAAGCAGCCACTAGATCAGAATCAGAAGACCTAAACTACTACTGTCGAAGGTTCTAGATCCATAATTTCATCTCCTACTTCAATACTTGTTGATTAATTTCAACCGTTAATTCAGAGTTATTTGTTGAAAGTATATTATGCTGATAATTTAATTAAAAAAAATGTGTTTATAATATGGTTAACAATGCTATGTTTGCCGATAAGCTAGCTAATCAATGATAACGTAGCTAATGAATGAGATGTTTTTGTCAAAAACTAGCCGATAAAGATAGCCTATGATTGTAAAATGACAACAAAAACATGTTTAAAAATTGGTAATATAAAACTAAGTACGGGTATATTTGGACGACTAAAAAATAATTAGTCTCATATAAGTCATTAAAATACCAATGAGACCATATGGATCCAACCCTCCCAACTCCACTGCCACATCAACTTTTCTCTAACCCTCTCATTAACCCTTTGGAATCCTCTCTGATTAGTAACCAACCTTCCTAACCCTCTCACACACAACACACAACGGCTTTTCAAACCACAATCGGCTTCAGGAGACCGCTCCCATTCCCAACCCACCCAAGCCGCTAACCGGCGTACCTTCAGCCAGCCCAGCCTAACATGTTGAAGCCGCTCAACCTAGCATGCCGTTACGCACAGCCTGAGAGTAGTTTTCAAAAAAAAAAAACTAGCTTATAAGCTAGCTTATGGTCCATCCAAACATGTATCTACTTATAAGCTGACTTAGGCCATCCTTAGCCGAATCGGGAGAGGGTCGGTACCATGGAGGTACCGACGGTAACACCACCTTGTACGGGCGGTAGGAGGCCGACAATGTAGAGCATCGGTGGGGGGCTGCCGGTTGAAGAAAGCTGAATACCCCACCCCCTACCCCCCCCCCCCCCCTCTCTATCTCTCTCTTCTCTCTCTCTCTCTCTCTCTCTCTCTCTCTCTCTCTTCTTTTTCTATTTTTTTTTCAATTAATTACAAGGGTATGGTATTGGTATGGTTAAGGATGGATTGGTATGGTGTTGGTAAGGTGTTGGTAAGCTGATGTGGCGCTGAGGTGGCAGCAGAAATGAGGGGTATGAGGGGTACAGTTAAGGATGACCTTATAAGGTAGCTTATTTTACGCATACAATGCCTAAATCTTTTTGTCGGAAACTGATAGAAACATAAAAGTGGGAGGGTAGTTCTTGACACTTAAGAAAAGATCAGGGGGCTGTATATTAACTAAAACAACCATAACGTATCCATCTTTATTGCTCTTATTTTCCGACGACGTTCTCCTCCCGCGTTAATCTTCAGAACCACCGCCGTACCACCGCCGTGACACGATGGCAGCACAGCCATCATCCATCCCAATCATCACCACCCAACCCTCCATCTCCACCACCACCACCACCGACAACAACCAATCAAACGTAATCGCCACCTCCGCCCTCCGCTCCTTCCTCTACCGCATCTCCTCCTCCCTCCGGCAATCCTTCTCCCAACGCCGCCCGTGGTCGGAGCTCGTCGATCGCACCACCTTCGCCCGCCCGGAGTCCTTCTCCGAAGCCACCTCACGCATCCGCAAAAACTTCGGCTACTTCCGCGTCAACTACACCGCCCTCCTGGCCTTCGCCGTCGCACTCTCTCTCCTCACCCACCCTTTCTCTCTCCTCGTCCTCCTCTGCCTCCTCACCGCCTGGATCTTCCTCTACCTCTTCCGCCCCACCGATCAGCCGCTCGTTATCCTCGGCCGGACGTTCTCCGACCGCGAAACCCTGGTGCTGCTGCTCCTTTCCACGATCATCGTTGTCTTTCTAACGAACGTCGGTTCGCTTATGATATCCGCGCTTTTGATCGGGTTGTTGTTTCTATGCGTTCATGGCGCGTTTAAGGTACCGGAGGATCTGTTTCTTGATGATCAGGAGCCGATGAATGCCGGGTTTCTGTCGTTCCTTGGTGGCGCGGCTTCTTCGGCTGCGGTTGCGGCTGCTCCGGCCATCCCACGCGTTTGAGGTGAATCTTTTTTGTTACATCTGTTTGTTACTACCAGTAGGATGTTTGTTAGTTACCAAGGGAAAATTAAAGAAAAGAATGCCCCATTTTTGGATTTGGTTGTGTTAGGTATTTGGTTTAGGCAGCAGGTGCCTTTGGCTATGATTTTGGTTCAAGATTTTGATTAGGGTTATGTTACCTACATTGAATGATTGATTGATTTCTAATTCTTGGCTTCAATATTAGATCAATTTCTATATGCAATTTGGCATGCTGCTCCAATGTATCATATTGAATATAATTGGATTCTTGTATCTTAATATAGGATTGGTATTGAGCTTACTCACACTTGGATTCTAATGGGTTGAGTAGGAATTTGAAATAAAAGAGGCCAACTAGTGTTCATGATGAATGAAACAAAAAGAATTCAAGTTTTAATGTGTTGATTGGGAATTTGAGATAGAAGAGGTCAACTAGTATTCATGATGGATTAAACAAACAGAATTCAAGTTTTAATGGGTTAATTAGGGAATTTGAGATAGAAGAGGCCAACTAATATTCTTGATGAATGGAAATCAAAGAGTTAAAGTTCTCAAGTGTTATGTTGATTAGTTCAGCTAGTAGAGCATCAAGTAAATCTTGTAGGAAGTGGTGATTATGGCCTTTGTGCAAGGTTCTTTCTCTTTTCTTTCGTAATGAAAGGATTCTGCTATTCATAGATTTCTAGTTTCAGAGTTATGGTTTTAGCAAAATAGATGTAGTAGTAGCATTGTGGATTCTTTTTGTTCAAGAGTTCTTCATTTTCTGTTTCCATTTTGATTACATCAAGTAAATGGGTCCATGGTACCTTCATCTCTATATGCATGATGTATAGTTGTATACTGTTGAGCAATGTCCCACATCGGACACAAAGTGAACTTGTAATGTGCTTATAAGGGTCCTGGGCTACTCCACTTATAGCCAATTGGTTTTGAGTTGGAACCCCACAAACTTACATGGTATCAGAGCAAGGTTCACCCGTGGTTGGTCAAAAAACCGCACAGACTCCACGTAACCCAAAGTATCCACGTGTTAGGCTAAAAGAACGCCACACGTGAGGGGGCGTGTTGAGCAATGTCCCACATCGGACACAAAGTGAACTTGTAATGTGCTTATAAGGGTCCTGGGCTACTCCACTTAGGGCATCTCCAATGGAGATTCATGGAGAGTGTGATGGAATCCATGATGTGCATCATGCATTGTAAGGGGAGTAGAATTGAAGTGTAATGGGAAAGAGTTTCATGGGCATCACACGCATCATGGAGGAAAAAAGTGGGACCCCCTTTGATTTAAAATTTCTTTTATAATTAAATTTGTTAGGATTTAATTATGATGTATATATAATATTATATTTATTAATCAATATTTTTCTTTTTTCTTTTTATATTTCTTAATTTATAAAAACAACATAATTAATAAAACATTACATTAATAAAGTATTACATTAATCTTAAAATACATGACTTAGGATCAGGTGAGGCCAAACTTTTTACGTGAGACCGCGTGAGACCAATACTTAACGTATGAAACTTCACAAAACAACATCGTGAATGTAAATAAAACTCGAATATGCAGACCTAAAAATTATTTTCGATGCAAAAAAATATTCAAAACAAGGTAAAAAACGAAACCTTCACAGCTCAAATGTTGTGAAGGTTACAAATAAATAATGTGAACCTTCACAGTGGAAAATGTTGTGAATGTTTCGTTTTTTTAACCTTTTTTGGATTTTTTTCTCTTCGATGGTGTTTTTTAGTATTTTTTTACGATGAATATTCATTTTTTTTACCTTCAGAAATGTTTTGATGTGAAGTTTCATGTAAAATATGTTGGTCTCGTTGGTCTCATCGGTCTCACGAAAAAAACTTGGTCTCACCAGAACTTACCCCAAAATACATTACATAAACTACATTTAGATTTAAGCATTTCATTTTGTAGCTTTGGTACTTTTTAATTGATATTTTACTCTCGTACTTTTTTTAAATGTATTTTAATTTCATTTTCATTTTAATGTATTATTCTTTGTTTTTAGTAGATTTTTAAATTTGTTGGTAAAATTATATTTATAGATAATATATATATATATATATATATATATATATACACACACATATGGTGTGGAAATTCATTAAACTCATTGGAGTGTTATGGAGTGTGGGTATAAAATGGTAGAGTTGTATGGGGAGTGGAATGCTGATGTGGCAGTCCATGACACTCTGGTAGAGTATCATGCACTGGAGATGCCCTTATAGCCAATTGGTTTTGAGTTGGAACCCCACAAACTTACATATACCCACAAAATGCCATTGTTAAATGGTCAAAACGAAGTATGATTAAGGTAAAATCTGTAAGAGCAAGCGTGAACGTTAATGTGTATATGCTGTAGTTTAGGAATCCCAAAAACTAGAGAACTGAAACTAATCAAGATTGCCTCATTTGATGAACTAGTTTGTTTTTTTCCATATTCAAATCTTTTCTTGTCTACGAAAGTTGGTTTGCATTAAGAGCTGCTATTTTAGGGTAATGTTATGAACCAAGTTTTCAATCTAAGAACAAACTGAATTGAAGGGAAAATTGATTGGCTATTGGATTAATTGAAAGGAAAAACAAGGAAAACAATGGAAATCTAGCATTCGAGAGGCTAGTCTCTCCTAAACAAAACCGGTAACAATTTTCTGCATCCCCTACTCTCCCACCAAAGTCCTATTTATACTATCAACTTATTTAGAATTACCTAATTACCCCTTCCAACCCCTTCAAACCCCTTCTAGAACATTAGGTATATTATTGGGCTTGGGCTTAAATATCGATGCATGACAGGTAACTGTGGGTGTTTGTGGTGGCTTGCACACTGCACCTTGACTATAACCATGGGCCTTGAAAATAACAACCAACAAAATCCCTACTCACGAGACCATAGTTAAGGAAACTCTAACTGGTAGTAGCTTCTTATAAGGAGGAGCTCCAAAGTGATGCTGCCATCTTTTGGTTTGGCATTTCATTCTAGAAACGACATGATGAAACCATCTTGAGGTGTGGATTAATGATGAACGAGCTTGTAAGAAGAATTCAGTCGATCGTATCTATCTGTTTCGCGTAGTCTAGCGTTTTCCAGCTTTGGTTTCTCTAATTAAAAAGAATCTGGATTATAATTGGTGGAAGTTTAAGAACCCTTTGGTTTTGGATTTGGATATGGATTTGTGTTTGGATTTTGGAAGGTGAAGGAGTGAGTATTAATTAAAGATGATTAAGAAGGTTAGTGTTTCTTAGGGGTCGTTTACTAAAACGCATGATTATCGAGGTAAGCACTTACCAATATCATTTACCATAATAATTGAACTTGACGAGGACTGTGAAATGTACCTGGTAAGAGCATCTGCAGTCATGAACCTCATGTGAGGTTCATGAACTTGCCACATCAGTTTTCTCTCTCTGCCACATCAGCTTTCTCTTTCCTATTCATTTCATAAACCTTTTACTCTCAATCATGAACCGGTTCATGGTTTATACAATAAAAAATATATGGATTAAAAATTACTTCTTATAACTAAAAGATTATAACTAAAATGAATTGATCTATACTTTATATAATAAATTATAATAGTTAAAAATACTTATTATATATACAAAAGATAATAACTAAAAAAATATTCATCGTAGTTAAAAATTACAATAAAAAACTTATAATAAAAATAAAATAAACAACGATTAACGTAAAAACTACTAAAATTAGCTTTTGTATGTAAAAAGAAAATGAATGAAAAAATAAAGGAAGAAAGTAAATAAATATATTTTTACAGGTAATGGGGCACAAAAGGTTTAAACATGATATTTTATTATAATAGATATAAAGAAAATAGAACAAATACTATTATTTATGTAGTGGGTCCTATAGATTTGCTCCAAGGAGCGGTTCTTGCAGAGGACACGGTTCGCCTACGTGGAGGAGGAACCGTTTTGTCTCAATGGTCTTCATTTTTGTGTACTGGTTCGTTAGAGTGACATGGCGGTTCATGAACCCACCATTGTGGATGCTCTAAGAGACAAGGCTAGGAGTCTGAGAACCGAGCCTCTTACGTAGGAAATGACTCTTATTCGGTAAGCGCCACCAGGTTTAAAATGTTACCAACAATCCGTTTTTCAAGGCCACGGATGTTACATAATAAGGTACTTGAATGGGAATCTCTTACCGGTAAGGACTTACCCTGTAAGAATTAGGAATGGCAATGGGACGGGTATGGGACGGGTATTGATAATCCCAGTCCCATACCCTATTATGAAATCATGTCCCATACCCGGTCCCGTCCCGTCGGGTATCCCATTATCAAATAACCATCGGGGTTACGGGTATTCCCGCGGGTATCAGGTATCCCATTTATATTTTTAGTGGATTAAAATTTAGTAAACAAAATTTCATTTATTAGAATTATATGCAAATCACGTCAAACAATGAGTTGAATTCTTTTTAAACTTTCATGGTTCATTAAAAAATATAAGATACGTCAATAATTTTTATTTGGCAACCTAAACCAAGCCCAAAAATATATATATATATATATATATATATATATATATATTAATAAATTTTTAATGTATATAATATATTATATTAATAATAAAATTATTGAATTAACAAATATATATGGTTCGGGGCCGGGTAAATGGGATTGGGTATAGGATCGGGTAAATGGGCGGGTATTGACTAAAACCATAACCGTCCCAATCCCGCGAAATTTTTTTGAAAAAATCCCATACCCGGTCCCATAACCATTTACCCGGCCCAATCCCGTCCCAAAAGTTTCGGGTTCAGGGATTCCCGTCGGGATCGGGTATTTTTGCCATCCCTAGTAAGAATTTGGTAAATGGCCCCTTAAAGAAACCTTTTGTTTGTGGCCCAGTGCACACCACCAACCTCCCAAACAAAGGGCTTTGCTAGCTATAGGTGATGAGAAACTGATAAAATTAAGCGTTTGTCATTTTCATTTACCTTATTGATTGAACATGACAAAGACCAAGAAACTTACCTGGTAAGAGATAAGACAAGGACTGAGAGTCTTACCCGATAAGTATTGGAAACGACTCTTACTTGTTAAGCGCTTACCGAGATTTAGATGTTTACCAACAACCATTTTCATAGCCAAGGATATTATACAATAAGATAAACGATGATGAATCTTATGTTGATAAATGTTTACCGGATAAGAATTTGATAAACGATCCCTTAGCAGATGCTTTCATGGAATAGAGAAAGAAGATCAAAGAACTCCAACCTAAAATGGGCATAACTTTTAATCTATTTGGAGCTACAAAGCTTGCCACATATCACATATGGATAAAATAGAAAGCTTGCAATGGACTGAAACACAATGGCAAACAACCCATGGTGGGCCTTGAAATGCTTCATTTGGAATTTGGATGCCAAGAATTTTCCTTGATTTTTCTTTTTATTAATTACTTAGTTAAAAACAGCAAATCAAGTAGGATCACCACTGGTTTCTGATTTACACACATTTATTTAGGAAACAAGAATTCATGTTTCAGTTTTTGAGATTTACTAGTTTTTAGTTTTGAATAATATCCTAGTTTTCCTTTTTCACATCTCTAATACATTCTTTAATTACATTATTCCAAGGGTGAGATGGGTTGGTGGTACTAGCCTAGCAAGTGAGGAAGGGCAAGTACCCCCTTCGAGTTTCGAAACCCGTTGCAAACCCTCATTCTCTCTTCGTCTTTCTCTCTTTTACATATATATTAAAAAAAGTTATGGATTAGTTTAGGGTAGTGGTACTCTACTTTAGGATAAGGAGGGTATAGGACAGAAAAAATTGATGTGGCGCAAATATGACATTACGGTTCAAAGGGTTAGAGATTGTTATGTTTATGTTTTTTTTGGAAGGTGTACGGGCCAAAGCCCGACAAATCCCCATCAATTTTGGGGAATAAACATGGCCCCACTTAAATGTCCATAGGCATGCGTACGAAAAGGCTCGAACTCGATTAAGGTGCTATAAACCTTTCGAGCGATAACCAATCCGCACAGCACTGAAATTGTTAGACCACATGAATTTAAGGAGAAAGAAATAGAAAAGGAGAAAGGCCAAAACTTTTTTGGTGGGTTGGACAATGTGATTGGGTTGTGGGGTAGCATTTTGGACATAATAGATGGTCGGTCAACTTCACTGTTATCCGACAGCCTGCAAAATATCAAACAGTGTTACTTATCATATCGTTGTCTACCAAAACATAATGCTCATTTATGCCCATCAAAAATCCAGAAACTTTTTTATTTTTATTTTTATTTTTCATAGTCAAATGGGTTAAATAACAGAAAGAAAGGAATTAAACAACAAAAGAAAAACCCAAACAATGGTAAAAAAATAGGGTCGATTTTTAATAGTTAAATGTATGATTTTGAATAAGGTCTTAAAATTTAGGGATAAGTTATATATTGTTTAGAATATTTTATGAATGAATATAAAACTAACGCATTCTTAGTTGTACATATGTATTTTTATTATCTTATTTTACAAATGATTATAAGTATTAACTGTAACATGATCTCTTAGGGTGCGTTTGGTATGCAGACTGTATGGGACGGGACGGGACAAAAATTAATAGTCCCATGTTTGGTGAACCATGGGACAAAAATCACATGGGACAAGGTGGGACAAAAACTCAATTTCATGGGACAAAAGTGAGAATTTTTTGTTCCACCAAAATAGGTGGAACAACATGGGACTAACTCAAAAATTACCTATTTACCCTCTTCATTAACATCTGATACTAAACCTTATGCCAAAATCGTTTCCCCAACTTCATCGCCTCCATAAATCCATCTCTATATCAACTGCGAAATCTATATGGACTCTGTGATTTTCATTGAAATCAGTGTATCCACCATTATCGATCAAACCTTCAAGGTATGAACATATTCGTCCATGGCGTCCAGATTTAAAGGTCTGAAGTCGTTCGATGAATAGGAGGAGATGGGTGGTCGTGGTGGAAGAAGAAGAACCTAAGTAGGAACTGTAAAGCTTTAAAAGAAAAAAAAATATTGATGGTGATGATTGATGAACCTGAAAACCATAATCGCTATTATTTTTGCTTGAAAAAGGATGAAGATGGTGGCTCCATCTGATGAAAGTGAAGAGACGTGTTGGTGGTCTCAATTAGGTTAGAGCATCTCCAACAGCATTGCTAAAATAGAAAAAATGGAGTTTTTTCTTTCTAAATTGCTCCAACAGCATTGCTAAAATAGAAAAAGGTGATGTTTTCTCTAAATATAGAGAAATCTCTAAAACCTCCAAATGAGGAGAGAGAAACATTATTTTAATGATTTCCACCAATAGCATAATTAGTTGTTTAAAGGTTTTTTAAAAGCTTATTGGGATAATAAATATGATGTATATTTTAATAATATAAGTGATGATAAAATCTCGAAAATAGAAGAGCTGTTGGAAATAGAAAAAACTTTTTTTTAGAGATTTTGATGTTATATTCTTTATTTTAGAAAAACTTATAGCAAAGCTGTTGGAGATGCTCTTAAGGCTTTTTTGAATGGGTTTTTATCTAATTCATTGTGGGTTTTTTAAAAATGGGTAAAATCTTTTAAGCAATTCTATAAAATATAATTTACTTAATTCTTTCTAAATTTGAAGAATAAAATATTTAAAATTTATTTAATTTATGTTATTTATAAATGTTATAAAAAATAAAAAATATATATTTAAGGGTAGTTTGGTCATTTTAACAGTTTAGTCTCATCCCTTTTTAGTCATACCAAACGCAGAACAGACAATTAGTCCTGTCCCGTCCTGTCCTGTCCCGTCATGTCCTGTCCCGTCATGTCCTGTCCCATCTAGTCTGCGTACCAAATGCTACCTTAAAGAATCAAATGAACTTTTAAGAAGCCAACATTTGAATTAAAATTTTTATTTAATAGACTAACATAAGTAAGGCGCTCTTTTTTTTTTTTTTTTGAATATTTTGTAATTAAGATACCTAAATTAGATTGCAAAATTGGTTTGATGGTTATCATATATAAAGTTGTTCAAGAGTATCTTCAATTAACATATCAAATTTCACACCAAACTTATTTTATTAAACAAATCTTCTCAAACAAACACTCAAAAACACAAAATATCAGATTTAGGCTATGTTTGGCAAGCGTAGCTTATAAGCTAGCTGGTAGCTGATAAGCTAGCGGATAGCTGATAAGTTAGCTGTTGATTGATAAGCTTGCTAGTAGCTGATAAGCTAGCTGTTGAACAAAATATGTTTGGCAAAAACTAGCTTATGAGTATGTAAAATGACCAAAAAGGGTATATTTGAATTTAATAATTAATATTAATAAGGGTATAATTGGAAAAAGCTACAATAAGCTCCTCATAAGCTACTCAAAGTAGCGTTTCAAAAAGCTAGCTTATAAGCTAGCTGATAAGCTAGCTTCCTGGTACATGTTTGGATGGACTAGCTTATCAGCTAGCTTATCAGCTAGCTTATCAGCTAGCTTATCAGCTAGCTTATGCTTGCCAAACAAAGCCTTAATACAATACTATATATTTGTTTACTCTATTTTATTTTCTTTAGATGCTCAAAGTAATCGGTTTTAAATTGCTATTTGAAACAATAAGAAATTTATACCATTTTAGTGAAAGTATATGGAATAATTAATGGATTTTTTTTAAAGCAAGGCAAGGCACAAGACTTATTCACAAGCAAAAGTCTCCAAAGAGGAGACAAAAAATACATCTGGAATAATTAATGGAATAGTTATTACATCTTTTTATATTTACCTTTTAGTCATTTTTCTTTGCTAGTTTTTAATATATGACCTAATTTAACTTGCTTATTAATATCAACTCATTGAATAACACTACAAAACATATGCTCTTTAATATAATATTTTATATGAATTAGAAATTTGATGCATAAGTCCCCACTCTTGAAAAAAGGCTAGCAAAAAGTGACTCAACCCACCAACCTAACCCGAACGCAACCCAATAGTAGCAGGTTGGGTTGAGATTTTCAACCTATTTAAGATAAATGGGTCAAATCGTCTAACCCATTTATTTATTCGGTCTGGGTCTGAGTTAAAATTTCTGACCTGTTTATAACCTGAACCTAACCTATTTACAACTTGCTTTCAACTCACTTAAATTATACTACATCCGTCCCAAAATTATTGTCCAGTTTTGACTTTTGAAAGTCTTTTTTTGTCGACTTTGACCTTAAATATTTTTGTTTGTGTTATATAATATTTGATGAAAATTATACAAATGAAAATACATTAAAAACATAACCCATTCATATATTTTGCATCAAATATTATATAACACAAACAAAAATATTTAAGGTCAAAGTCGAGAAAGACAGACTTTCAAAAGTCAAAACTGGACAATAATTTTGGGACGGATGGAGTATAATTTTAGTTGATTTTTAATTAGAATAATTAAATTATAGTCTTAGAATTAAAAACCAATGAAAAAAAAACAATTATGCTTTAGCCTATGTCATCGACCATTAGTTACATAGAGACCATGAAGTTTGAACATTTGGGTTGTATTTTATTGAAACTTTGAACATTTTATTTTGTATTTAGTTGGGTTGTGTTTTATTGAAACTTTTGACATTTTATTTTATATTTCGTTGTGTTATATTTACAGTTTGAACAATTTATTTTGATTTGTTACTGAATTACATAGATTAACTTTTAAATTAAATGGATTAACCCAGATTTAATCCATTTATTTAATAGGGTGAGTTGAGATAACCATAAATAGGTCAATCCGCTACCAACCCAACAGATTTGGTTGGGTTGAAAATCTCATCCCATTTAATTAAAGGGATTACTTCTTCAAAATGTATCCAACTATACCCAATATACTATTGTGTGTATCAACCTAAAAAAATTCCTTTTGTATATATCAAACTTTATTTTTTAGTCTATTTGTGTGTATTTTTTAGTCTATTTGTGTGTATTTTTTAGTCTATTATGTGTATCAAACTATCCCCCAATATACTATTGTGTGTATCAAAAATACACACAATAAACTAAAAAATAAAGTTTGATATATACAAAAGGAATTTTTTTAGATGGATACATACAATAGTATATTAGGGATAGTTGGATACATTTTGAAGAAGTAATCCCCTAATTAAACAAGTTGGGTTGGGTTGAGTTGAAATTTTCAACCCAATTAATAAATGAGTTGAACCCGAACCCGAACCCAACCTGACCTATTTACACCACTACTTCAAAACACGATGGCTCCTAAGGCACGGGACTTGACCTCGCCGCCACGTCAAGCCTCTCGCTATTTAAAACCTTGCAATTACGTTAGAAACGTGAGAAGTGAATCTAAATCCATGATATCTTTTAATTCCAAACCCATCCAAATGACGCTTGATAAAAGAAGTGATCTAATACATTTCATCTTAATATGCATCTTACGGTTAATAACCATTTTCTCACGTTAATTCAACTTCTTACTTGAAACAAACTCGATGGCACTATAATGCGTCACAAACATTCTTAATTTACATCTATCTAGTTCCAACTAATAACTTTTTAAAAAGAAAACATATATAGCCCATTTGGTAAAAGGAATAAAAACCTTTAATTTTTATTTAGGGAGAGAAGAGGAAGTTGGGCATGTGCTTGGTAGCCGTTAATAAACATGAAAAGGACATAAAACTAGCCGTTGCTAACACGTGTTACTACGTGTGTTTCCGAGCCTCTCATTCTCACTTTGCATCTTTCCTTAAACTTGCTTATTAAAAAATGGTTTAACATCTGATTAATTTTCAGTGTTTATTTTTTTATATACACATTAATTTTTATAATCAAATATTTTTAAAAAAATATTTTAAATAATTACCCCGTTTGGATTGCTAGCTTTAGAATGATTATTAACTTGACTCCTCCAAATATTGTATGGACACTTTTTAAAAAACTGAATGCAAGAAATACTTATTAAATTTGAAACTTATATATTTGTGTTTTGTTTTGGTTATAATATTACAAAATGTTAGAACTGAGTAGTTCTTTTTTAATACGTTTTTTTTTATTGATCATTTATTTGCTTTATATTCGTCAACTAGCTTATTTAGTTACTTGTTAGTTTTTGACAAACGTAATTAGTTTTTTAGCAAACATCTAATTTATTAGTCAACTATTAACTTATTAGCGAATTTTCCGAAACTAGTTTAAGAAAACTTTTACGCAATAATTAGTGTATTGAAATAGTTATTGCGACTCGTAGACGTAAAAAGTTAATAAACATCCCTAACAACTTCTCTGAAATAGAGAAAATTAACCTTTTTATTCTCTATAATGTTCCAAAGTTCCCCTATCTTATTATGAAGAAAAAGTCGTGACATGGAGAATTCTATAAAACTCTAAATGGAGAAGAAAGAATATTTAAATAATATAATTCATGATGAAATCTCTAAAACACATAAATTGTTGAAAGTAATTCCTTTGAAAAAAATAGACTTTTAATTCTGTATTTTAAATTTTTTTAAAGAATTTATTAAAGATTTCTCTTCAACTATGTAAGCGTGTATAAGACCATCCACAGTGGTATTGACTATTGTCAATGGTACCGGTTGCCACATCAACCATATCAGTTTTTCACTATCTTACCAACACTTTACCAATTCAACCACAGTGGTCTTGACTCTCATACCAATCTAAATAATGAAAAAAAAGGAAAAAAAAAAAAGAAAAGAAGAGAGAGATAGAGAGAAAGGAGAGAGGGTAGGGTGGGGTGGGGTAGTCTAAGGAGTCGGCATGGCCTTGCCGATTTCACTCCTTGCCAATCAACCACGATAGTGTTGAACTGTTGACGGTCTTCCTAATCGGCACCAAAGCCTTGCCGCTCCCTCTTGCCGGTCCATTGTGGATGAAGCCGTAAATAATAATAATTTATATATACTTAATGTATCATATATTCTAACTTGTTAAATTTCTTTAGATTTTTTTTAGCAACAAAAGCTAACATATTTTTTTTAGTTAATTAATTATAAAGCAAGTTTTGCCAAACTGTGGATCTTCTTTACGGAAAAATAAAATAAAAAATCATGGACGATATTTGTATCTCAAACACATTTAGCCTGTGTTTTGGCAAATTACCGGATAAGCTATAGTTGTTAAGAAAAAATAGCTAGTAGCGGATAAGCTAACTTACGAATAAATTATACTTGATAAAAACTAGCTTATGGATATGTAAAATGACCAAAAAAGATATATTGAGATATAACAATTAATATTAATGAGGGTATAAAGGAAAAAAAACTACAAAAACTTCTTTAAATGCTACTTCAACTAACATATTAATAAGTTAGCTAAGTTATAGTCCATCCAAACATCTAGTAACTTATCAAGTAGCTTAATTTTTGCCAAACAGAACCTTAGCAATCATACCAGTGTAAGTTATTATCACAATAGAGGTGATGTAGTTGTAATTCAAATTAGTTGATATAATAATTTGGAGATGAATTCTCATTTAGGTTATCATATTAATGTGCTTTGGAATAAGATTTTTTTTTGTGCGTATATGTAAGCTACTTTTTTGAAATGGACTAACTCTATTTAATATTAATTATTATTTATAATTGGTGGTTATAAATACTTATTGATTATTACTACTTTTTTTAACAGCAAAAACGAAAACTCAAGGAGAAAGCTTCGGTATGGCTCATACCCCCTCCAAAGGCAACCCAAAACTTTATTAAAGAAACGAAAACAATACAAGAACCGAGTCTCAAAGATTGAGACCAAAAACTAAAGACCCCCAAAATCTAAGAATTGAAAGGATGGGAATACCAAATATCCCAATTGCAATGCAAATTGTGATAAACTAAAGTTTTGGTATAAATAAATAATAGTAACTGGTAACTGGTATAAATACATATTAGATAATAGTAACCGATATAAATAAATATTAGATAATAATAACTAAGAGCATTTTTAGCACATTTCTAATTTTTTTAAATGATAAACTAAAATCTAAAAGCTCTATAAAAATGCATTCAACTCTAACAAATCATCTATTTTATAAATAAAATCATTACTTATATTATTAAAAGATTATATATTTAATAATATTATTTCTTCTCATAAACATTTGATTTTAAAAATTCTTATCAGTGAAATGCAATAAAAAAATCATCTCTCTTATGATAATCATTTTTGAATAGTTCTTTGAATTTAGAGATTTTTATATTATCTATCATATTGTTCTTCATTTTAGAGAATTTATTGGAACAAAAAATAGTTCAAAACCCCTATTTTGTTCATATAATACTAATTAAAAGTTATGAATTAATATTAACAATTCATTACATTTATTACTAATTATACTATAATCATCTAACATGAATATTCAAACCATAATTAAAATAAACTTATTTTGTTTCGGTGATAATAAATATTGTGTTGAATGATTTTAATAAAATATTTAATTTTATTGTTGTACTTTAAATAAAACTTTATTTATTTATTATGTAAATGAGGTAGACCAACTCTATTTTTACTCATACATATGATGGTCATTTAAGGCCATCCTTTATGGTACTTATGGTACCCCTCGTACCTGTTGCTACATCAACTGTCACATCAGCTTTCCACTATCTTTACCACTACCTACCAACTCCATACCTTTTATCCACTATCATACCCCTCATACCCCTCATTAATTAATTGAATAAAAAATAAATAAAAAAAGAAGAGAGAGAGAGAGAGAGAGAAAGAAGAGAGAGATAGAGAGAGAGGGGGGATAGAGAGAGAGAAAGAAGATCGGTATGGGGGTGCCGATGGACCTTCCTACCGGTGCCCTACCGATCACACACTTCGGTGTTCCCGGCGGTACCGGGGTGGTACCGACCCTTGGTACCGATTCATTGCGGATGGCCTAAGATCATAAATTAATTAACATTTTTTTCTAGAATTTATTTTAACAAATCAAAATTTTATAATATAATATATATGTATATATAATGATTGGTCAATTTTTTTAAATTATAATATAATATTTTTACTATCTTATTTATATTAATTAACATATTGTATAATTATGAATGAGGGTATTCATATATAAATCTTGTAAATGGCAAATAGCATCTTTCTAGCCTTTAGCAGACCTGGCAAATGTATAGTGTCATTTTGAGTTCGTGTTGGGTTTAAAGTTAAACAGGTTGAAAATGATTGACCCTAACCCGACCCGTTTAATAAACGAGTTAGAAATCCTAACCCTAACCCGCCCCGTTTAATAAACGGGTTAACCCGCTTAAACCGTTTAACATTTTTAAAATTAAATATTAAAAATTAAAAATCCACCAAAGTTTATGAATCCAAATTTTATTATTCAAATAAATATTAAATTAATAGAAATGTAAAAAAGAAAACTTTTTACATATACACTAAACACACACATATATGTATAAACGAGTTAGTCGGGTCATTTTCGATTTGATATGTTTGACCCTGACCTTACCTGTTTAATTTTCGTGTCGTGTCGTGTCAACCGGTTTACTTAAACAACGGGTTGAAATCTGTTACCTAAACCCGTTTATTTCGTGTCGGATTAGCGTGTCGTGTCAATTTTTGCCGGGTCTAGCCTTACTTATAAACCAATCTCAACCATTTATCTAGCATAACAGATATTTAATTTTATAAATATGTTGATTGTTTATAAATATAAAACATTTATCATATTAATGAACTTTAATTCATCTAACATAAATATTCAAACCATAATTTATAAATCTTCATTTTTTTATAAATATTGATTTACATGGTTTATAAAAAAAATATCCTTTCATTATCGGCTAATTTACCAAAATATCCAAATTTAGGGTGTAAACGAGCCGAGCCAAGTCGAGTATCAGATAGTTCGAGTCGAGTCGTTAGTATCTCAAGTCGCGTTTTATTCGAGTCGAGTTTTGACCGGGTTCATTCGAGTCAAGTTTTAACAGAGTTTGATCGAGTCGATTTCGAGTAGCTCGCGAGTTTTCTTGGATTGAGCCGAGTCGAGCCGAGTATCAGGTAGTTCGAGTCGAGTCATTAGTATCTCGAGTCGAGTTTTGACCGTGTTCATTCGAGTCGAGTTTTGATCGAGTTTTGACCGAGTCGATCTCGAGTAGCTCGCAAGTTGTCTCGGCTCATTTACACCCCTAAATTCCAAATATAACCTTTACCATAAACCAGCTTTTTGAAACGCTACTTTGAGTAGCATACGAGGAGCTTATTGTAGCCTTTTCCAATTATACCCTTATTAATATTAATTATTAAATTCAAATATACCCTTTTTGGTCATTTTTACATACTCATAAGCTAGTTTTTGCCAAACATAATTTGTTCACAAGCTAGCTTATCAACTACTAGCAAGCTTACCAATCAACAGCTAGCTTATTAGCTATCAGCTAGCTTATCAGCTATCAGCTAACTTATAAGCTACGTGTGCCAAAAATAGCCTTAATGTAAATATGTAATTCGCTTGACAAATTAACTAATACTTTCAACATACATTAGTGACAGAATCGACTGATGTACACAACTTTAAAGGATAAGAACGTTTATATGTTTTCAAAAGTATGGTGTAAATTGATAAAGTTTGAATAAGATGCAAATTTTTAAGCATTTTTATATTAATTCTCTCCCTTTCCTTAGATTTTATCACGTATAGTTTCGTTTTATGATTAAAAAAGTAAGTTTGGAATATTTTATATTATTCTGTTGTAAAATTTCAACTGTATTTTTCTTACCAAGGTATCTTGCATCTATCTCTGTGTCCAGAAACGTGCCCATCACGTGCAGCCATCAGCATACCTCATCATCTCCTCTCACTATCAAGAATCACCACTACATAACCTCCATTTCATCCCACTGTTGCATTCACACTCACACACACACACACACAAGAAGTTTCTTGTTCTTCCATCAATGGAGTCCAACTTCACTTTCCAAAAATACCCATCTCAAAAAACCCTCCATTTTTCAACCAAAACCCTATCTTTCAACAACAACAACAACAAGAACACACACTATTTCACCTTACCACTACACCTACTCATGGGCAGTTATTTCCACAAATGCCCATCTCAAAAAGGTCTCCACTTTTCAACCAAGAAAGAAAAATGGATGAAAAAGACCCCCTGTTTCATCTTACTGATACACCTTCTGATTTGCAGTTTCCCTTTTGCTGTTTCAACCCAAGATTGGGATGGAATCATAGTCAAAGACTCAGACCTTCAAGCTCTCCAATCTTTCAAACAAGAACTCATTGACCCAAATGGTTTCTTAGAAAGCTGGAATGACAGTGGCTATGGAGCTTGTTCTGGTGGTTGGGAAGGAATCAAGTGTGCTCAAGGACAGGTTATTGTCATACAGCTTCCATGGAGAGGTCTTGGTGGTCAAATCACATCAAAGATAGGCCAGTTTCAAGCTCTCAGAAAGCTTAGTCTCCATGATAATGGCATTGGAGGTTCAATTCCAAAGGAATTAGGGTTCTTGCCAAATCTCAGAGGGATTCAATTGTTCAACAACAAGTTTACAGGTTCAATACCTCCTGCATTGGGTTCATGCACATTGCTTCAAAATCTTGATTTTGGTAATAATTCTTTGGTGGGAGGAATCCCTGATTCCCTTGGTAATTGCACTAAGCTTTATAATGTCAATTTGAGTTTGAATTCATTGTCAGGTTCCATTCCTGTGTCACTCACACAATCCCAATCCCTTGTCTTTCTATCTCTCCAGTACAATAATTTTTCAGGGGTTCTCCCTGATTCTTGGGGTGGTGCCTCCATGGTCAAATCTTTGACTTTTGACCATAATTTCTTCACTGGGAGGATCCCAGTGTCTTTGACCAAGTTGACTGAGCTTGAAGAGATTTCATTCAGCCATAACCAACTCAATGAAGAAATCCCAAATGGGTTTGGAGGACTTGTTAAGCTTAAAAGCTTAGATCTTTCTTACAATTCCATTAATGGCAGCATACCCTTTAGCTTTTCCAATTTGAGTTCACTCACTTCATTGAATATAGCTCACAACAATCTCAAGGGTCACATCCCAAATTTCTTGGGTGATCAACTAAAACTTGCTTTCTTGAATGTGTCTTACAACAATCTATCCGGTCCAGTCCCGAATCAGCTCTCTTCGAGATTCGATTCGAGCGTTTTCGTGGGTAACCTTGATCTTTGTGGATACAGCCCTTCAACCAGGTGTACCACGGTGGCGGAACCACCGGAGAGCCACCACCGGAAACTAAGTACCAAAGAAGCCTTGCTCATTGCAGGAGTTTTGATAGCGGTTTTACTGTTGATTTGCTGCGTACTTCTGTGTTGCTTGTTACAAGGAGACAGAGTGAAAGAAAAGGATACGGAAGGAGGAGGTGGTGGTGGTGGTGGTGGTGCCGCCGCTTCAAAGGGGATTCCGGTGGGCAAGGGCGAAGGCGAGGCGGCGGCAGCTGTGGGCGGCGGAGAGGGTGGAGGGAAGCTTGTGCATTTTGAAGGTGGGAAGGAGTTCACAGCTGATGATCTTTTGTGTGCTACAGCTGAGATAATGGGGAAGAGTACTTATGGAACTGTTTATAAGGCCACATTAGTGGAAGGGAATCAAGTGGCTGTGAAGAGGTTGAGAGAAAGGGTTACAAAGAATCAAAAGGAATTCCAAAGTGAGGTGAATTCAATTGGAAAAATTAGACATCAAAATCTACTGGCAATGAGGGCTTATTACTTGGGTCCAAAAGGGGAGAAACTTCTTGTTTTTGATTATATGCCCAAAGGAAGCCTTGCTACTTTCCTCCATGGTAATTTCTACACACACATTGATGGCTTTCTATTTGTTTTACACTTTTACTTCAAGTCATGGGTCTCAAATTCTACTTTCGGTTGGGATATATTAGGTTTGTTAGGTTTCTTATTTAATTTGTTTTACTTACAAGTCGGGATCTTTTTGGAAACAACTACGTTTCATGAGATCAGAGGTAATACATCTAACCCCCATACTCTACTTTTGGGTGGGATAAACCGAGTTTGTTTGGTTTCTATTTGTTTTACTTACAACCCAGGATCTTTTTGAAAACTTCTCCGTTTCTTGAAACATAGGTACGGTCTGCATACATTTTACCTTAGACTTTACTTTTGGGCGGGATATACTGAATTTGTTTGGTTTGTGGGTTACAATTTTAGGGTGGCATTATTGCTCATTTTGTTCGGGAAGTTAAGTTTTTTTTTTTTGGTGCAGCGCGAGGACCAGATACACCGGTTGATTGGCAAACAAGGATGAGAATAGCAAAAGGGATGACTCGAGGTTTACACAACCTCCACACCCATCAGCACATAATCCATGGAAACCTAACTTCAAGCAATGTTCTTCTTGATGACGATCTTACCCCCAAGATTGCAGATTTTGGGTTGTCACGGCTAATGACAGATGCTGCTAACTCGACTGTGATTGCAACCGCGGGTGCACTTGGGTACCGGGCTCCTGAGCTTTCCAAGCTCAAGAAAGCCAACACCAAGACGGACATATACAGTCTTGGTGTGATCATGTTAGAGCTCCTAACAGGAAAAACACCAGGAGAGGAGGAAGATGGTGTCGGTTTGCCGCAATGGGTGGCTTCGATTGTGAAAGAAGAGTGGACTAATGAGGTTTTCGATTTGGAGTTGATGAAGGATGCTTCTGCTATTGGTGATGAGTTGTTGAACACGTTAAAACTGGCTTTGCATTGTGTTGATCCATCACCATCTGCTCGGCCGGAGGCTCAGCTTGTTCTTCAGCAGCTGGAAGAGATTAGACCGGAAACCGCCACCAGTTCCGGAGATGCTGGCGGTGGTGACCCTTCGACCGTAGAGTGAAGTTACAGAGAAGTAACATTCTTTCATTCTTGGAGTTCTTTTGGAGTGGTGTTGTATATATAAGTTCATCAACTTTGTTATGTTTCTAAAAGTAGACATTTTTGGTAGTAATAGACTCTGGTGATTGTACGTACAAGTACCAATGATGCTTTATGATACGATTACACACCAATGAATTTTTGAAACGTGATCATCCTATTTAGCTGAATACTATTTATAGAAACGAAAGAAATCTACAACCATATATGTTGTTGACCTTAGCCAGTTTTCTTGTGAAAAAGATCTATGGACCTCACGGTTCGATGAGATTGTCCGAGTTTTAAGGGGGGGTTGTCTGTATTAGATCAACATCAACTATTGTTTGTCCTAAAGTATTTAAATTATGATTTTACCCCTATCTCTAAACACCCACAAAAATCAAAACAAATTGCCTGAACAAACACATGTTTAGAAGCCCTCCAAACAATTAAGCTCATTAGGATGCAAATAAACTGCCCCTGAGGCATACTCTCAACTGGCTTGGTCGAATGATTATGAGGGTATGCCTAAGGGTGTGCAATGTGAGATATGGAACAAGACCTGAAGATTTTGGGACCTAATTATACATGTTTTTACCTAAGTATAATGTTTAAGGGTTTTACTCTTTTCGCATCAAGCTTTAGCCTTTTTACTCTTATTTGCTATTCCTAGATTCATTCTCCCTAGCTCTATAGTCTCTTTGTAATTTCTATTATTCAATCAATCATCATAACGATCAAACTTCTCTACTCCCCTCTTTAGTCATCTTTGTTTTCCTAATGGCGAATTTCACTAACCTTGATAGCTATTAAAAATGGGTTTTTGAAGCAAGTTGGTTATGAAAAACTGATTGAAGATTGTTATTGGAGACATGTTAGAAGAATAATCCTATTTTGTTGTTTAACTTTGTAAGGCTACTAATTTAATATATGGTATTTTATTTGTTCAATAGATTCACTATACATATGTTACATCCTACTCTGAGCTACAAATTTGTGCATATCCACCTGTTTCGTTTGCAGCTGTTTCCCATGCACTTGCCATCTTCTCTGCATATCCTGCCTGTTATAACTTAACATGCTTCATTCAAACCATTTTCTACTCCAAAACACAAAACAACCTCCATAACTAGTCGAATTATGCAGCAGGAATCGAAGATGAGAAACGGTACCTGGTTAACGACAAATCCTTTCAACATCCCACAGAAATCATCATGCCTCTCTTTGTCCAGTCTCTCGAGTTCAATCTTGTTATTCTCCTGCATTTCGGTACTTATTAACTAACTATTGGGAACCAAGATCTTTAGGCAGTAGCAATAACAACAGAAAATGGATACGTAGAACTTGGCTCCGATAGCATGTGAGAATATGTAATGGATACAAATTATGTTACCTTTATTTGTTCATAAACTCTGACTGCACAATTTTTTGCGTCGTCTGTATCTCTCATGGCTTCTTTCAACTCCTCTATTTTCTGAATTCTAGATCTGTCACCACCAAATACCTTGAATGCAACTGCTTCAAGTTTTTCAATCCTAGAGTTTAGAGTCGAAACCTCTGATTCAAGAGTCTGTACTGTCAACAAAGCATTTGATCGATCTGAATGTGCACTATTCACGGCCAACATTTCCCCGAGGTAGTCATGAAGCTTGTCCTACACCATCATAACCATTATGAATCCACCTCACCGTAAAAAAGGCATAATACTCTTGCAACAAACTAAACCAGACAAGCCTAGCATATCCCACACAAAGGTGTGGTCAAGAGTGTGATTCACGCAACCTGAACTCTATCCAAAGAGTAGAGCGGTTGTTTCTATGAAAACCCTCTGGTTATATGATCTTGCAGTAGATATGTATAAAGGATCTAGCAGTTACCAAATGTTTTATGGTTTGTGTATTCAACTCCCGATACAACCTACTTGTTTTGACAGCAGATGTAACCACATATTTCATATCTTTGGCTCTCACTTTCTGAGAGTTGAACACAGCTTCCTCTGTCTCGAATTTAGTTAGTTTGACAAGGGCCAAACCCAATCTCCCCATGGTCTCCCCAATGTCTTGCTGAGATTTAACAAGAGATTCAGCCTGCAGTTGAACAAGATGATAAACTTAACGATTAAGACCGAAGATACCAGACTGTTAATATAATAGGGTAAACACTGCCTGACTAGGTCAGGAACATATGGGTGGCTGACTCCATCAGTAAAAATTATAGACAATCAACGTCTTCTTTTACCAGGTAAGAGGCTCTCTTACCCAAAGACAATCAACACTAACATATTAATAAAGTATATAGTACTCTCTCTCATTATGAAAGAAAAATTATAATCAAGTTACACCACAAATTCTTTTGAACATTGAGGAACAAAATTTAAACATTTCAGTGGAAGTGACATGAGTCACATGACCAATTGGCAAAAAGCATGACCATTTTCCTGCAGAGATGATCCAACTGGTTCAGCCATAATATTTGGTCCTATTGTCTTTCCTTAGAGTAAGAACAATACGACTTCCATATAAATTTATTATTTATCTCACAACCCCTAAGAACTCATAAAAATAAGCAAGAAGTAGAATAGGAAAATGATCATGCTTTCTGCCATAACCTTTGGCTACATTAGTTCATGGATACTGTTCACCTCCAAAAAGAGCATTTTTTTTTTCTGGTGCTTGTCTTCCCAAATAAGACTAGCAAATATAAGTTTAACACATTAAAATTAGAATTGTTTGGTAAGTCAGTTGTTACTTAAACGAATTAGCAACAGTGAAACTCACAAGGGGATGAGCATTGAGTACATATATTTTACCATACCACAAGCACGCATATGAAATATAATATGTCTCATATTCATGTTTCACGAGATTAAGCATATGCTGATTTGCCAAAAGTAACAACAGAGAACATTTTCATATCCGAACCACCAGTTTACCCTTGTTGTAGTACCGTATAGCTTTGTTTTTTTGTGTCAACACAATAACACAGGCAAGTTTGCTAACTAGGATGTAAGTTTTGCATGGTGATAAACAATTAGAGTACGAAAATCTGTATCAGAGAAGAACACTGCTTAATAACTACTTAATAAGTAAGAAATTGTCTCGATGATAGCAAACTAGCCATCATCATACAAGCGGCCTTCTTATAATGTCTTGGCAAATTCCCAATCTCTCCCACAATGTTATCTAAAGGGAAAACTAAAAGGTAGACAGCTATATGTACAACCAATACTCTCTTCTCCTTCACTTCAAAAGGATTATTCTGATTGAAGTGGAAACTACCACAAGACTTCTATATCACAGTAACACCTCTAATACATAGGCTAATTTATGTATTATGAAATCACCATTTTTTGATTCTTCTAAGCTCTGTTAATCTCAAGGTTAAGCCAGAGACTTCAAAGTTCTAGTATTGTCATTGATTTGGTTTACTAATCATCGACTTGCTGCAAAAGGTCTACATTTCCTAATTCTCAGTCACCAAATTACACCACAACGCTGTCAACTGCTAAAAGTTATCTTTACTGGTGCCTACTCAGAATTGGCAAAGCATTCAATCTTTCGGTCCTTTTTGACATATCAATGGCATTGATTGGAATTCGAAGCTCATAACATAAATAACAAATTAACAACCAACAATCTTAAACGGTGAATGCAGCTAACCTGCTGAGAGACATTAGTCAATTGCAGCTCCAAATCCTGCAATTTCATCCTCTTCTCCATGAACTCCTTATCCTCTTCCACCAGAGGCATCTTCGTACTCCCACCCCAACCATACGTAACCGATTGCCTCACCTCTTTAAAAAACCTGACCATATCTTTCCCTCTTCCCAGATGCACCGCCTCCCTAGGATCAACGGCCACAACAGACGCCCCAAACAGCTGCTTAGGCAGCCTCACCGCCCCGTCCAGCATCGTCGATGCCAGATCCATCGTCTTCACCAATGGCAGCTTCCCCTGAACCTGCAAAAACACTCTCAACTCCTCACTTCTCCGGATAACCGGATGAGCAGCCAGCTTTCTCAAGTACTTCTCCACATCAATCCTCCTCTGCTCAACAAACTCTTGATTTTTCATAACCACACTCTTATCCGGCCTCATTGGAAGAAAAAACCCTCGGTATGAATCCGATATCCGATCCGATAACGACACAACATCTGAAAACCGTCTACGAACACTACTAATCGTTTCATCGAACTCAGGAAGATCAGTCCAGGTGGTTATCAAGTAGGTCACGTAAGTGTTCACGCCGGAAACAGGCGAATTAACCGAAATTTTCAAATGATCAGAACTGGTAGACTTCCCTGACGTGGAAACAACACCGTGGCCGTTGATTTGCTTGCCGTGATCGCCATCGAACGATCCGAACACTGCGTCCGCGTAAGAAGGAGGCTCGAGGAACGAATTGAACGAATTAGGGTTTTCGTTAGGATCATCATCATCTTCGCTGATTATAATTTCTGCAACGGTTACCGGTGACGTCAGAGGATAGTGGTGTTGATTATCGTTTTCGCCGTTGAATATGGAGGATTTATTGGTATCACTATCACCGCCGTCGACGTGAAGAACAAGGGTCTCCATTACTGCAGGAGAATTCGCGTAGAGATGAGGTTCTTCATAATCGTATGCCATCATCGATTAGTGTAAATCCATATGTGATCTAAGAAATTTGCAGAGGATGTAAAGTGATTATTGATAGCTAGGGTTTGAATTTGGGGGTGATGAAGACGATTACTGTGACGGAGGAGTAGAGATGAACGCCGCCGGCGCTGCATGAATTCGGAGTTTACATGGCGACATTGGCGAGTAGTATAGATGTTGAATATTTTTAATTAAAAAGAGTAAACTACAATTTTGGTCCATTTGGTTTACACCCGGTTACGAAAATGGTCCATAGGCTTTAATAAGTACATTAAACGTTCTTACTGTTTACATTTTATGTTGAAAGTGGTTCCTGAGTGTTAACTTTGTTAAAATAACTCAGTTATGTAAGGGGTCACTTCGTATTTTACACCTTTTTATTTATTTTTTATTTTCTAATGTTCAATTAAAATTTTTATATTATATTTATTAAATATTTGTCTTGCGGCCCCCTTCTCCTGGAAAATCACAAACGCCTCCTTCCACTTTTTCGACCATCTCTCAGGCCACCGATGGATTCGGGAAAGGAACCGACCATCATCCCCTCAATCGTCCCCCCCCCCTCCCCATCGTAAAAATCACAAAACCCATTGTTCTCTCTCAGTTTCCGACAATCTAACCATCTCAGGGAGGTGTCAACCATCATCTCCGGCAGACTGCCAGTCACCATCTCCGACTAACTATGATTAAACCAGAAACACAAATCTGAAACCATATCCAACCTAAATCAAATGTAAAACCATATTAAAACCTAACTTAAAGCCCAAATCGAAGTTTGTTACCAACCTAGATCAATCACAAATAAAAACTTAACCTGAATCAAAATTGAAATCAAGAACAATTTGCCTTTATAAACATATGTTAGAGTCAAGTTTAAACTTTAACTACTCTCGAGTTTTTAAGTCAAGTTTAAACTTAGGAAATAACTATCGAGTTTGGGTTAGTTAAACAAATACAAAAACTTGACTTGCATCATTTATACCACTACTGGTAATTATAGTTTAGCATGTCCATGTTTTTTTACCGTCATTTTTATCCATTAGCATCTTAAACAATCAAAATTTGTTAAAAACTCAAATAACTAATTCCATTTAATTGTAATTCTAAACAACAAAAACATATCAAAAACTATCTTGAGCATAAGTATCTTAACTTATGCCTGATAGTTTTCATGTAAGGAATATAAAGGCATTAGGATTGTTGGAGTCTGAAGCTATGTACACAAACACATATGACTTAAAAGAAAAACGGGAAGTGAATATAAAGTTGATTTCCATATGATATATTCAAGTATATGTTAATAGATTTGAGAGCTTGATGACGTCTAAATGAGCTTTTTCTATGATGTTTTAAAGTTATTTGACTATTAGTATTTTTAATATGTTCTGAGTTTAAGCTATACTATAAAAACCCTTGTTTGCTAAAGTGGACTACCTTGATGAATTTGAGGTTGTTGAGGGTCATAATCTTAATTAGCAACTGACGCTAGGATTGTTTTCATCATTGTTGTAGGTTATCTGATTGAAGCTGTTGTTATCGGCCAATTCGTTTGTTCTGGTTTAATGAATTGTTCGTGGTTTCAAGAGTAACAACTGACAAGTTTAAATTTGATGTTGGTCCTTCAACAAATGTCAACTTTACATATGTATAAGAATTTTTACTTATGGGCCATGGATCTAGATATTCTTTTTTTCTAAGTTTCTATTAAAAAATTTGGAATTTGAAGGTTATGTTTTAGTCTTTTAGATGCTGAAACTTTATTTCAAGGGTTGGATCAAGCATTGATTCTTCATGAGTGTGCTTTGAAGAGTGGTATATAAAGGATAGAGTTAAGTTCCGGTGAGACCGGTGAGACCAACATATTTTACTTGAAACTTCACATCAAAACATTTGTGAAGGTAAAAAAAATTGAACATTCATCGTTAAAACATACTAAAAAACACTATCGGGAATTTTTTTTCCCAAAAAAAGGTTAAAAAACGAAACCTTCACAACAGTTTTTTTTTTGTGAAGGTTTGCATTATATATATGTAACCTTCACAGAACTTGAGCTGTGAAGGTTACGTTTTTTAGCTTGTTTTCGATATTTTTTTGCATCGAAAGTGAATTTTAGGTCTGCGTATTCGTGTTTTATGTACATTCACGGTGTTTTTTTGTGAAGTTTCATACGTTAGGTATTGGTCTCATGCGGTCTCACGGTAACAGCTTGGTCTCACCTGATCCTAAGTAGAGTATTTAGGATATTTGGGTTTTAAAAACATATATATATAAAATGAATCTTATGGAGGTGATCCAAGTGCCAAAAGTGATCATATGAACTCTTTTATTTGATGGGCTATGGATAGACATTTGTTTGTGCCTTCGTTAGGAAAGCGTTTTAAGTTTTTTGATGTGTATCTTCATTCTTAGTTTATAATTTTAATTTTAGTAAAAGAAATTGGGCTCCCTTGAAAAGTCTTTATTCTTAGAATATTTTAAGTTATAATTTTTCCAATTTATGAATAAATATAATTTTATTAGACAAGTTTTTAGCATACTTTGAGAGTTTGTTTACAAACTCTTTATCGTTATCTTACCCAATAAGTATCACAAAGACTTAAATAGGGGCATTTAATAATTGTTTACTCGGTAAGTACTTACCGATACCATTTACCTCACCTATTGAGCTTGACAAGAAACAATATTCTTACCGATAAGAGATATAACAAGGACCAAGAGTCTTACCTGGTAACTAAGAAAAAAGACTTTTATCCGATAACCATTTGTTGGGTTTAAGACTCTTACCAACAATCCATATTGATGACCCAAAATGTTGCATGATAAGTGACAATATTTCTCTTGCCGGTAAGCTTTACTAGCTAAGCTTGGCAAACACACAGGCCCATTCCTGACATTTTATGGGCCCTGAACGAGATGTAAAATTGGGCCCCCGATAGCTAGCGGATATAAAACAAAGTTACACTTTATCGAGGCAATTACAAGGAGAGATTCTCCACTCTATGTAGTTTTTATGACACTCATTTTGTCTAAGATTATCCTAAAAAAACTTATCCATAACAAAATCGAAACATATCTTCTAACCTCAATAGTCGTTATGTCAAAGATGAATCTGTTGCGGAAGAACCAGATTGACTAACACATTACAATTTTTCTCAATATTTTTAGCACAAGATCAATCAAACTTTTTTAACGACCGTCAACCTTATTTAAAAGGCCATTAATATAAATTCATCATCATTTTGAACTTTTCAGGTTGAAACAAAGTTTTTAAGAACCATAGATCCTAGAATCAAAAGTTCATGTTTATTATAATTTGAAGTCATATTTTTGTTTTTGAGATAGAAAAGTATTTAAGATTCATGCACTAAATATAGGTGACAAGGGATCAATAACGTATGGAAAAAATGAAGTAGTTTTGAAATCCTAAAGAATAAATATAACTTAGGTAGTTAGGTCGTCTCTCATGGTGGGTAATTGTTTCAAAAGATAAGAGTTTTCTTAGTTAACTTAATAACAAGAAATCTACCACATTTTAACACAAAAACAAATTTCATGTGGATGGAATAATCTAAAAATTATGAAAGATGAGTAATGAAGTATATATTCAGGTTTCTGGGCAAAAATAAATTTTATATACAATACGAGATAAAAAAACTTAGAAAAACAATAAACAATACTACAAAATGAAAAACAATTAACTTTTACAAGTTCCTTGTCCAATGTAACTAATTAAGATATGCTTAGGCCCTTAATATGATGCTAAGTTTTTGATGGGGTTTTATACTCCCATTATATACAATTTTTTTTGTTTTTTTTATTTACAATTTGTAAATTACCACTATACTTAAGAATTTTGGGCTTCCTATTTCGTTTGGACCCTTAATATGATGTTAAATTTTTGTTGGTGTTCTGTTATATACCATTTTTTATTTACAATTTTTGTAAATTACTACCATATATATAGTACTTAAGAATTTTGGGCCCCTGTTTCATTTGTATCCTTAATACGATACTTAATTTTTGTTGGAGTCTTATTGTATACTATTTTTTTTAGAGTAAAATACATTTTTGGTCCCTGTGGTTTGACAAAAGTCAAAGTCTCACTTTTGGTCCCTACAGTTTAAAAAGTACACATTAGCCCCTACAATATGCTATTTTGTCCAATTTTGGTCCCTCTGACTAACAGCCATTAGATGAGGCCGTTAGTTTGGAGTTAATTTGATTTTTTTCCATTTTTTCTTGTTATTGCATAAACAATAAACTCAGGGATCAAAATTGTAATTTACTCTATTTATATACATGTATATACACCATCCCCTCCTTCATCTACCTCAACCACCAACCACCACCACCACCACCTACCACCACCACCACCACCCATTTCATCCACCACCACCACCCACCCACCACCAATATCACCAGATCCACCACCAAACAGCCACCACCACACCCACCAAGAGATCAACAAACCTACAACAGATCAAGATCCAAAATCAATCTGCTTACTTAAAACTACTATAATCCAGTGAAGATCCAACTAATAATCAACAATAGCTTTCAAATTTCAATTCACAGTCCACAACTACACAACGTAAAAAAGGGGGAATTGAAGCAAAAAGGGGAAAACACGGATAAAAGATCAATTGGACCATTCTAACCACAACTTGTACATAACAGATTCATAAATTGATACAGATAACAACAACAATTAACTGGACCACCTGAGATCGGCAGTTATCATAAAAATCAACATCCAATCCCCATAAAACATCAACGAAATCACAATTAAATATGAAATTAGCTTAGGGATTCAACTTACCTTTGAAGAACTTGAGATTAATTGGAGAAAAGTGATTAAAATCTGCAATAATAATCGCTAATTGAGAAGATGAAAGCTTGAAATATGTGTGCTTTATAGAGAGAAAAAAAGACAACAAGAAACGGGTGTGAGAGTGGCTCCGAAAACGGGTGTGGGTGGTGTTGGGTGGGTGGTGGTGGTGGTGGGTGAGTAGTGGTCAGATTTGGTGGTGGGTGGTGATGGTTGTGGGTGGTGTTGGGTGGGTGGTGGTGGTTGAGTAGTAGTGGGTGGTGATGGTTGTGGGTGGTGTTGAGTGGATGATGAAGATGTAGAAGAAGGGTGTATGTGGGTGGTGGTGGTGGGTGGTGATGGTGGTGGTGGTGATGTTGGGTGGTGGGTGGTGGGTGGTGATGGTGGGGGGTGGGGGTGGTGGTGCTGGTGGGTGGTGGTGGTGATGTTGGGTGGTGGGTGGTGATGGTGGGTGGTGAATGATGAAGATGAAGAGTTGAGAAAGAAAGGGTGTGTGTATATATGTATATATAAATAAGAGTAAATTATGGATTTGGTCCCTGTGGTTCTCGTTTTTTTACTACTAAGGTCCCTAAACTAGAGAAATTATGAATTGGGTCCCTGTGGTATTCAATTTTGCACTACTAGGGTCCCTCTCCTTAACTTTGTTAACGGAGACTCCGTTAACTCAGGGCTATTAAAGTCATTTTATCTATTTTTTATTAAATTATTTTTTTTCTTTTTTTTCTTTTTCTTTTTTATATAATAAGGACTTTTTTCTCTCTTTCTTTATCTCTCTTTCTCTCTCTCTCTACACGTATCATTACCTACAACCCTATGTCTACCATCATCGTCATCCATCAACCCTCAACCTACCCTTCGGCGACAACCATCCTTCGATGGCAACCCACCCTTCAGCTCATCCTCCGGTCGTCTTTATCACCGTGACCCCTCCCTTCCTTACCTTGACACCTTGTCTGATTCAAACCAGAGCAAAAAAAAGGAACCTGCAGATCTGAAAACCCTGTCTTCCCAGACCTGTGACAACTCTCTCTCTCTCTCTCATCAAACACTCAACCGGCTTGCAATTTTCGGCGAATCCTCGAAGATTCTTCGACACAGATTCTGTGACAAAGGCTCTACGCTTCTTCAAAGCACTACAGCTCAACAATTGTTTTGAGGGTTGAAGAATGACGATGATGGTAGACATGGGGTTGTAGGTAATGATACGTGTAGAGAGAGAGAGAAAGAGAGCGAGCGATAGAAAGTCCTTATTATATAAAAAAGAAAAAAAAGAAAAATAAATAAAATAAATAAATAATAAATAATAAAAAAATAAAATAAATAATTTAATATAAAAATAGATAAAATGACTTTAATAGCCCTGAGTTAACGGAGTCTCCGTTAACAAAGTTAAGGAAAGGGACCCTAGTAGTGCAAAATTGAATACCACAAGGACCCAATCCATAATTTCTCTAGTTTAGGGACCTTAGAAGTAAAAAAAACGAAAACCACAGGGACCAAATCCATAATTTACTCTATAAATAAATAAATAGAGTAAATTACACAATTGGTCCTTTGAGTTTATTATTAAAAAAAAGAAGACAAAAAAAATGAAAAAAATCAAATTAACTCCAAACTAACGGCCTCATCTAACGGCTGTTAGTGAGAGGGACCAAAATTGGACAAAATAGCATATTGTAGGGGCTAATGTGTACTTTTATTTACAATTTTTGTAAAGTACTACTATTTTACTATAGCTAAGAATTTTGGGCCCCCTATTTCATTTGGGTCCTTAATGCTAGATTTTTGTGGAGTCTTATTATATACTATTTTTTTTTATTTATCATTTTTGTAAAGTACTACTATATACTATACTAGGTTTTATTCCGTGTATTACACGGGGTAATTTAATTAAAAAAAATCATAGAAACAGATAAAATAGGTAGATTAGTTTAATATTTAAATTGATAGAGATAAAATACTTTGAATCTAAAATAGTTGAATTAATAGGTTGGAGTTTAATATTTAATAGGATGGGTGATAAAATGATATATATATAAATATATATATACACACACACTAGGTTTTATCCCGTGTAATACACGGGGTAATCTAATTAAAAAATCATACGAGTAATTTGATATAGATAGAGATAAAATAGGTAGATTAATTTAATATTTAAATTGATAGAGATAAAATATTTTGAATCTAAAATAGTTGAATTAATAGGTTGAAGTTTAATATTTAATAGGATAAAGTTTAATAATTTTAAAATAAAATAGTTGAATTAATAGGTTGAATTTTAATATTTAATAGGATAAAATTTAATAATTTTAAAATAAAATAGTTGAACTAATAGGTTGAATTTTAATATTTAATAGGATAAAGTTTAATAATTTTAAAATAAAATAGTTGAATTAATAGGTTGAAGTTTAATATTTAATAGGATGTATGATAAAATGATATATATATATGGTAAAAATTCAAAAGATTAAAAAAATAAAAAATTAGAACTATTTTTGTAATATAAAATAACACAAAAAGTGTAATCAATGAGCATAAATACAAAGTCACATACGAGAAATCAACAACTTCAAATTGGACTATAAACATGAATAGAATCATCATAATCATATCATCATGTGTAGAAAAAAAAATTGAAGAGCGTTTGTAATACAAAATAACACAAAAAGTGTAATCAATGACCATAAATACAAAGTCACATGCGAGAAATCAACAACTCCAACTTGGACTATAAACATAATATAATCACCATAATCATATCATCATGTGTAGGAAAAAATAAAAATTAAAGAACGTTTGATTAATTACCTTTGTGTGTATGTGTAATTGATAGTGGCTTAATTAAGAGAGTTGCAGCGATTGATTGAGATTGTGAGATTGAGAGATTGAAAGGGGTATTTATAGATTGAGATTGAGATTGAGGTGTGTATTTTTGGATTAAAACTGTTTGATTTAATTATTTAGAGGATTTTTGAAGTGGTATTTATCTTTTACATTAACTAGTGTGAAACCCGCGCGTTGCGCGGTAGCAAATGATATTAAAAAAATAGTTGTTCGAATTCAGATAAAACATAATTTTTCGGTTAAAAATTAATTTTATCTAAATTAAAATTAATAATATTTTCCATAAGTTGTATGTTTTTGTATATTTATAATTGTTTCTCGTTACAAAGAGTTGAAGATGCATCATTAACAGTTTTGTTGTTATTTTTCAAAACACTCATATAACCTCACTATTATTGTTATAAAATGTTCAACTAAAGTTACTCAATCCTTTGACTTGCAACAATTTGATATCCTCGCGTTTTTTCAACTTATAAAATAATTAACCAAAATAAGCCAATAAATGTTTGGTGTATTGTAACACCCCATTTTAGGGATTATCGGAAAAAAATGAGTCTTAGAAAATATGACTAAAAGTAGATGCAAGTTATAATTCAAGGGTTAAAGTTGCCATTGCACGATAACAAGAGGGCTAATTGGGGTTTGATTTGGTATAAAACTTCACATGGGGTAAAACCATGTTTTCTTTTGGCGTAGACTTCGGTCAAGGAAGTTGGGAAGTTGTAGATAACATATGCCTATATCCATCTCAATCTAAAGATATCAAGGATATATCCCCCTTATTTTATCTTCCTCCAAGAAAAGAAATCAAGGTAGAGGTTGATAGTCGAAGAAGAGGAATATTAAAGTTGGCTTGAAGGTTCGAGAACGAAGAAATTCGTGCAGCGAGTTGGGGTAAAACTACCGTTGTTTCGGTGCAAGTTTAAAGAGATCAAAGAAGCCTACATGCCCAGGTGAGTTCATGTGATTTATAAAACGGAGATGCATGCAGAGTATGCAAATATGTTGCAAATGTTTAGCTTCAAATTATATATGTGTTTCAAGTATTTTCAGTTACATGCTTTTCATAGTTGATAGTATTTATGATATGAGGTATGTGATGCTTATGATAATGTGTCGGGTTTTCGACGGATTAGGGCAGGTTACTGCCAGAATAGCATGCCGGTAATATTTTGGTCGTTGCTTAGGGAGATAGCCCGTATAAGCACGATAGCCTTTGTGTAGTATTTGGTCGTTGCTTCGGGAGATAGCCCAATAAGCACGATAGCCTTTGTGTAGGCCAATAGCGTGGTGAGATAACACCCTTACGCTTGGCAGAAAATTATGTTTTATGATGAAGTAGATGTTGCAAGTTTTATTGTTTTATGTTCGTATCTCATTATAGTTTAAAGCATGTTTTCAGTTGAATTACTTTTGTTAAGCATGTAAAGAAAACGTGAACCCACTAGGCGAAAGTTGACGTTTTAGTATGCATCTCTCAGGAGGCACCATAGCAGGAATTCTAGAAGGAAAAGAGAAGATTAAAGAAGACTAAAGTTGTTCAAAGTATCTACACTATGGTTGTTGTTTTATTTTAAGTTGTTATGTATGGTCAATGTGAAGACTTCCGCTGTTAAGTTCTACGTGTAAGTTACGGACCTTTTATGGTAATTGGTAAGGTTTTTAGATGTTACAACCCTAAATTTTTGGGGTGTGACAAGTTGGTATCAGAGCAATAGTTTAAGCGAACTAGGTTATATTTAACCTAGACTTAAACTGAAAGAAATATTGAGAAATGGTTTGATGCGATATCTAAGGTTGATCTGCTGTAACGAGATCCCAGGTTTAAGCGAATTTGGTTACTAGTAGCCTAAACCTAAACGAAAACGTGAGATTAGAAGTAAGATTTATGATCGATTATAAGCGTTGGGGATGGCGGTTTTAGTGAAAAGAGTTATGTTAACTTATCCTTAAGCCCATATTTAGTTGCGAAGTAATGATGAGATATAAAGTCTAATACTTAGATATTGTGACATTGATAAAGATGTCGAACATGATATTATGAAAGCAGCATGGTAAGGGAAAATGCAGATGTATAATCATCTTTTTAAATAAAAGTGTGATTATGAAGAGATCCTAGTATTTATATTGTGAAGGAAAACTTTGAATCTCAAGATGAACGATGTTAGAATTATAATGGCACATAAGAAAGATCAAGTGCCTAGTATTTCTGTTTACCTTAGGTGTTTGGGTAAATTTTAGTTATTAGATATGATGTGGGGTAAGATTGTAAGAGGATAATAAAGGTTAGCAATGATGAATAGAAAAAAAGGGGGGTAAATGGTGCAGCTATCTTCTCTAGTCATTATATAAAGATAAGTAAGCTAAAAATGAAGCATGCATAAAGGAAAGAAGTAAGGAGGTGTAGTTATGACTTCCAACAAAGTGAGCAATATGCACTACCCATTATATCAGCTGGTAAGTTGAAAGAGTGAATAATGAAGTCAACCAAATATGTGTAATTGACTCTAATTAAGGAAGAATATCTATATCTATATATATATATATATATATATTTGACAAAATAGTATAGATTAAAAGACAAGGACACGTGAATCAGATGCCATAGAGTTTAACTTGTTGTGAAGGAGAAGTCTTAATTATAAGTTAATGTATGCAGTCTTAGTAACATGGATGCAAAATCTATTGAAGAATGAAAGTACATTGGGAGTTGGTTGATTGATTATGACATTTTTGAAGTTAAAGGAAAGAGGATATGGTTTATATATGCTAGTAACTAACAGCGAAGTGCTTAGAAGACGATGGGATTAAAGAGTGATATATTTGATGTATGGATGAATGATTTGGAAAGTTTGAAGTTGATCAATTAAGGTTATTATGTTTGCTTTCAATAAGCAGTAGGTGAAAAGTTATAAGCAAGGAGGCATTAAAGCACCTACTTTTAATGCTCATTTTAGTTTTTGTGACTCCTAATATATCTAAGATATAACCTTGATCTGAAAATCATTGAATTGACATCTGAACTATTAGCCAAGGTAGAGTCTTGTACATAGCAATGATTAATGGAGAAAGTTTTGCTAAGCAGCACTGTATGCGACCTTTTGAAGCGATAAGGTTAAGTGAGTTAAGAAATTAGATGAACACTTATGAGTTAGTCGACGGTCATGGAATGTAGTAGGTCCTTGTATGTAAAGAAATGATCGAAATTTTAGGAAGCAGCAAATGTCCAATTAGACTGGAGTGCGTAATAGAGGTCAAGTACTAATCAAGATTGGCTACTAGTATATGCGAGCTAATAACCTGATGTACAAGGGAGATATATCTTGACGTAAATGATGGTATGGTATGAAGTCAACCAGAAAGTATGATGCACCGGGTAATATTGATTTTGAGCAACAAGAATAAAGAGAAGAAATACTTTGGAAAGCTTATTAGCAACATCTACGAGTGGATTATGGTAAGAGATCATAAGATGAACATAGTTGTAACCTTCATCGTATTGTAGAAGGAAATGTAGTAAGGTGTCGATAATTTAGTTTGAAAGGAATTATTGAAGGTTTCAAAAGCTATATATATATATATATAGTTGACTCATGAAGAGTGACGTTAATAAATTTAGACTTTCAAGATAGGTTGAGTTTGTAAAACGTTGAATGGTGGAGTTAATTGCGAGGCGAGACTGATAAATTAGTCAATCAACTAAGCTTTTAAGAAGAGTTTTGATGAACTTGAAACATCCATGCGTCAAATTTAAGAAAGTGGTGGGCTGACTGCACCATTGCAATGTTTTAGACGAGTTTTCAAGTCAAGGGCAAGTTAAGATGCAAAGAAGAAGACCAAAGCATTAGTAGTCTAGTGGTTTTTAACATCCTTGTGAAGGACAGTGGATGCAATTCATGGAGTGAGCATGTGGCAATACCTTGAACATGGGTTGACTTTCGGATCGATCCATGGTCGCGAGGATTAGTTGGGTGTCCGAATGGATCCCGGATACCATGTCGACTTCATGTCAAGACGTGTGAATTAGTTAACTATCGCTAAAAAGAAGTTCAAAGAAGAAGACGAAGTGTAAGTGTAAGTGTCAGACATAAATACAAAATGGTCAAAAGATAATAGTATAACCTTAGTATCAGTGAGGTTTCTAAAGAAGATGTAGATGACTAGGGATTTCGGAAACAAACTTTGAAGGTTAATGACTCTACATTACTTATTCCATATGCAAATTTCGAGGACGAAATTTTGTAAGTGGGGGAGATTTGTAACACCCCATTTTAGGGATTATCGGAAAAAAAAATGAGTCTTAGAAAATATGACTAAAAGTAGATGCAAGTTATAATTCAAGGGTTAAAGTTGCCATTGCACGATAACAAGAGGGCTAATTGGGGTTTGATTTGGTATAAAACTTCACATGGGGTAAAACCATGTTTTCTTTTGGCGTAGACTTCGGTCAAGGAAGTTGGGAAGTTGTAGATAACATATGCCTATATCCATCTCAATCTAAAGATATCAAGGATATATCCCCCTTATTTTATCTTCCTCCAAGAAAAGAAATCAAGGTAGAGGTTGATAGTCGAAGAAGAGGAATATTAAAGTTGGCTTGAAGGTTCGAGAACGAAGAAATCGTGCAGCGAGTTGGGGTAAAACTACCGTTGTTTCGGTGCAAGTTTAAAGAGATCAAAGAAGCCTACATGCCCAGGTGAGTTCATGTGATTTATAAAACGGAGATGCATGCAGAGTATGCAAATATGTTGCAAATGTTTAGCTTCAAATTATATATGTGTTTCAAGTATTTTCAGTTACATGCTTTTCATAGTTGATAGTATTTATGATATGAGGTATGTGATGCTTATGATAATGTGTCGGGTTTTCGACGGATTAGGGCAGGTTACTGCCAGAATAGCATGCCGGTAATATTTTGGTCGTTGCTTAGGGAGATAGCCCGTATAAGCACGATAGCCTTTGTGTAGTATTTGGTCGTTGCTTCGGGAGATAGCCCAATAAGCACGATAGCCTTTGTGTAGGCCAATAGCGTGGTGAGATAACACCCTTACGCTTGGCAGAAAATTATGTTTTATGATGAAGTAGATGTTGCAAGTTTTATTGTTTTATGTTCGTATCTCATTATAGTTTAAAGCATGTTTTCAGTTGAATTACTTTTGTTAAGCATGTAAAGAAAACGTGAACCCACTAGGCGAAAGTTGACGTTTTAGTATGCATCTCTCAGGAGGCACCATAGCAGGAATTCTAGAAGGAAAAGAGAAGATTAAAGAAGACTAAAGTTGTTCAAAGTATCTACACTATGGTTGTTGTTTTATTTTAAGTTGTTATGTATGGTCAATGTGAAGACTTCCGCTGTTAAGTTCTACGTGTAAGTTACGGACCTTTTATGGTAATTGGTAAGGTTTTTAGATGTTACAACCCTAAATTTTTGGGGTGTGACATGTATCGACCAAAAAGACCTAACTATGTTCGATTAGAGGATCGACCAATAGTAATCACCCCTGATGAGTTTTCTCAAATGTTCCATTACTTCATTTATATACCAATAATTCGTTGTCAATTTTTGTCCTTCTATCAATATGGGATAAAGTCATCCACAAATCAAGAAATTAGGAATACTCATTCTTTATGATGACATCTCAATCTTTATAGGGTTTGCTTTAATATATATACTATTAAACTTTTATTTTGTACAATTAACTTTTTTTGTTTAAATACAATTGGCCAAAATAAGTCAACCAATAGTTTCGTGTATCCGCCAAAATGAGCCAACAACAATTATTTGGAGGATCAACCAAGAGTAATCAACCCTCATAAGTTTTCACAAAAGGCTCCACAACCTTCCTTTATATACTAATAATTTATTGTCAATTTTCATCTTTCTATCAATGTGGGATACCGCAAACTCAACCACATATCCAGAAATGAGAAATATCGCTTATGATGTCACCTCATGCTTTGTGGGTTTTCATTTTAATACATGTATAGATATAGATTTAGGCTTTTAGGTTAGACGAAATAAGCAACATCATAGTTTTTAGGCTCATCCAAAATGAAGCAACAACATAAGTTTAAGATCGGCTAAGATGAGCCAACCCCTTGAGTTGCCGCAAAGGCATCTTTAACCCATTTTAAACACATCTTCATTTCCTAATTTTTCATCTTCCAACCAATGTGGGACAACCAAAACAGCATCAATCTTCCATCTCTTCACTAACTTTATCGCTTTTTATTAAAAAAAAATCATGAAATGGGAAATTCTCAATCCTTAGGGATGTCATCTCAATTGCAATAGAGATTTCTTCTTAATTCCTGAAAGACTTCTCATATATTTATATACATATAAATTTGAGTTTAGCTATATTTAGCTTAACACCATATCACCTCTTATGGACAACACCCTTCAACCCATTTTATACACATCTTTATTTTCTAATTTTTCATCATCCAATCCATATGGGACAACCAAACAACATCAATCTTCCATCTCTTCACTAACTTTTTCCCTTTTTATAAAAAAATTCATAAAATGGGAAATTCTGAATCCTTAGAATGTCATCTCATTTGCAATAGAAATTTTTTCTTAATTCATGAAAGACTTCTTATATATTTACATACATATAAACTTGAGTTTAGCTATATTTAGCTTAACACCATATCACCTCTAATGGTCAACACCCTCCAACACAATTTATACACATCTTCATTTCCTAATTTTTCATCTTCCAACCAATGTGGGACAACCAAAACAACATCAATCTTCCATCTATTCACTAACTTTATCCCTTTTTATAAAATAAAAATCATGAAATGGGAAATTCTCAATCCTTAGGATGTTATCTCATTTGCAATAGAGATTTCTTCTTAATTCCTTAAAGACGTCTCATATATTTTATATACATATAAATTTGAGTTTAGCTATGTTTAGCTTAACACCATATCACCTCTTATGGACAACACCCTTCAACCCATTTTATACTCATCTTTATTTCCTAATTTTTCATTGTCCAATCCATATGGAACAACCAAACAACATAAATCTTCCATCTCTTCACTAACTTTTTCCCTTTTTATAAAAAAAAAAAATTCATGAAATGGGAAATTCTCAATCTTTAGAATGTCATCTCATTTGCAATAGAAATTTTTTCTTAATTCATGAAAGACTTCTTATATATTTACATACATATAAACTTGGGTTTAGCTATATTTAGCTTAACACCATATCACCTCTAATGGACAACACCCTTCAACACAATTTATACACATCTTCATTTCCTAATTTTTCATCTTCCAACCAATGTGGGACAACCAAAACATCAATATTCCATCTCTTCACTAACTTTATCCCTTTTTATAAAAAAACTAGTGTTCGGCACCGCGCGTTGCGCGGTGTTTAAAAGGTTTATAGAAAATATTGTAGTTAAATGAGTCGATAATCACATATCATATATTAGGTTAATAAAAAATCAATATTGCATTTGATGTGAAGTTGTCTCATCATCCTTAATTGTTTCTTTTGAGTTCTAATATGCATAATAACTAATAAGTTTCATTTCGTCATACGTTGTAATCGACTCGAATAATAAAAGAAACGTGTGAGGCTATTAATTATAACATTGAAATGTTTAATGAGTATTTGTTTTGCATAACTCATAATATATTGAGTTCTCCCAACATAATAATTTCATAAAATATTTATATTCACCATGCAAGTACAATTGTGCTTCCTATTTTTGTGAAATCGTAGGATATATTTGGTAACTTACTTACAATTATTGTGGTGTAGTTTTTTGCAATTTTGGCTAAAACAATTCTCCAAGCTCCTTTTCCCAACCCACTCAAAGAGTAAGAATAATCGTCAGTATTGTGATCATTATTCGAGTCTAATTAATGTTTTCTTGTTAGAATTTTTCTGATTTCATGAAGTTATTTCTTTATAACTTAGTTTTGGGGTAAAAGATCTTGAAAAAAAGGTTTTAGTCATATTACGTAAAATGAAAAATGTTAAATCAATTCTAATTCCAATCTTTTACATAGTTTTATTTCAATTTAAATTAAAAATTAAAATTAAAATAGCTATATACTATTAATTGTAGTAAGTTATTACTTTAAGGTGAATCTGAAAATTGGGTTTTCATTTGAACTCGCACATATATATGTTTTTATCTTTTTCTTTTATACATTGCCAACTGATTCTGATATCTTTTAGTTCTGTTATAATTTTAACTACATATATCGATTCTCGTAATTTTTTAGCTTTATGTATTTATTTAATTTATAATATTAAATATATTTATTAATGAGAGAGTTAGTAATATATATATATATATACTTAATTATATATTAATTAAATTGTAATTATAGATGATTATCTTGTAGGTTTTTTTTTTCATTAATAAATGAGAAGATTAAGGGTGTAAAATAA
Organism: Centaurea solstitialis; assembly: GCA_030169165.1. NCBI lineage: Eukaryota > Viridiplantae > Streptophyta > Magnoliopsida > Asterales > Asteraceae > Centaurea > Centaurea solstitialis. Next base: position 72,968,207 of record CM058043.1, read on the forward strand.
ATGTTTTTAAAAGTCAAATAATATGGAAGTTAAAGTTAATTAAATAGTTATATCAAATTATCAAAGAGTCATTGTATATCGTAAAAATACAATTTTCATTTAAGGGTAGAATAATCTTTAGCTTATTTGGTATTTAATAATTCAAAAAAAAAATTCTATAGGCAAATATTCAATATATAGGATGTCACATCATACTTCTAACATCATCGTAAAAAAATAATTCATTTAAATTTATGATAATAAATATTTAATTATATATTGATTCTAATTTATATATATTGATTCTAATGTCATTCATTTTTATTATTGATATTAATAGAATTTTAAATAATAATATTTTTAATTTTATGTATTGGTTCAAAGAAAAAAAATTGGGATTGAGATGTTTATCAAATGTCATCTCATTGTTGGTGGTTTTTTAATAAGAAGACTAAATTGAAAGACTATGAAAATATAAAAAAAAAAATAAGAAGAGACTCTCAACAAAAACAAAGCATAAATAACCATATAAGAGTTTGATTGTTCTCAACAATTTCTTTAAAACTATAAAAATATAAGCAAAACAAATTGAAAAATATACCCACTAAAACACTCGTATAACAAAAATATCAAGTAGAAAGCATCAATAAGAAAATAAAAATAACAGTTGTAAAAAATTTACAAATAAAAACTAAAAAACTTATTAACAATCATGTATATTATACACGATTCAAAAACATTATTTGAATTTTAATACACAAAACCTTGTAAAAATAATATGGAATTTTTTATAGAAATAAAATAACTATAATATTGATTGACACACACATAAACAACATATAACTTACGAAAATCATAAAAAATGTTTGCTTACCTAGAAACTTTACGAAAGATGACCAACAATGTCGATGAGAAATGAACTTTAAAAATTAGAAACAACAAACAAACATAAGAGCTCAATAGGATAACATAGAACTAAAAGTTGTTGAGTACATTTTTGGTGAACATGAGGTTGTAATTTATAGATGATTATGTTGTAGGTTTTTTTTTTAATTAATAGAAGAGAAGGTGAAAAGGGTAGAATAAATGTTCTTAAAAGTTAAATAATATGAAAGTTAAAGCTAATTTAAGTGTTAAGTCAAATTACCAAATAGTCCTTCTTATAATAAAACAAGCAATTTTCATTTAGGGGTAGAATAGTCTTTAACTTATTTGATATTTAAAAAATTGAAAAAAATAAGAAAATTTCTATAGGCAAATACTCAATAGATAGAGTGTCCACATCATCCTTCCAACATCTTGCTTTTATATATATATAGATTCAACATTATAAGAAAATAGATAAAGAGCAATAAAAGCCTCTCATGGTGTCATGTCATCATCTTGAGGTATTCCTTATATATATATATATATATATTATATTGATTGTTAGCCTACAAAAAAAAGATTTAATATATTGATAGTTTAATTGTTAAATTTACATATACAAAATTTATTGTTACTATTTTTGTATGTCCACCAATGTGAAATATAACACTCAACTACAATTCACAAAAATAGGAAATTCTCAATCCTTAGGATGTCATCTCATTTGCAATGGAGATTTCTTCTTAATTCATGAAGGACTTCTTATATATCTACATATATATAAACTTGGGTTTAGCTATATTTTGCTTAACACCATATCACATTTAATGGACAACACCCTTCAACCCATTTTATACACATCTTCATTTCCTAATTTTTCATCTTCCAACCAATGTGGGACAACCAAAACAACGTCAATCTTGCATCTCTTCACTAACCTTTTCATCTTCATTTTCTAATTTTTCATCTTCCAACCAATGTGGGCCAACCAAAACTACATTAATCTTGCATCTATTCACTAACTTTTTCCCTTTTTATAACAAAATTCATGAAATGGAAAACTTTCAATCCTTAGAATGCCATTTCATTTACAATAGAGATTTCTGCTTTAATTCATGATAGACTTCTTATATATTTACATACATATAAACTTGAGTTTTAGCTATATTTAGCTTAACACCATATCACCTCTTATGGACAACACCGTACAACCCATTTTATACACATCTTCATTTTCTAAATTTTCATCTTCCAACTAATGTGGGACAACAAAAACAACATCAATCTTCCATCTCAACCAAAACAACATCAATCTTGCAATAAAGATTTCTTCTTAATTCATGAAAGACTTCTTATATGTTTACATACCCATAAAATTGGGTTTAACTATATTTAGCTTAACATCATCTCAACCAAAACAACATCAATCTTGCATCTCTTCACTAACTTTTTCCCTTTTTATAACAAAATTCCTGAAATGGAAAAATCTCAATTCTTAGAATATCATTTCATTTACAATAAAGATTTCTACTTAATTCATGAAAGACTTCTCATATATTTACATACATATAAACTTGGGTTTAGTTATATTTAGCTTAATACCACATTACCTTTTATGGACAACACCCTACAACCCATATTATATACATCTTCATTTTCTAATTTTTCATCTTCCAACTAATGTGGGACAACAAAACCAAAATCAATCTTCCATCTCTTCACTAACTTTATCAATACGGGACAACCAAACGACATCAGTTTTCTTTCTCTCCACTAACTTTTTCCCTTTTTATAAAACAGTTAATGAAATGAGAAATTCTCAATCCTTAGAATGTCATCTCATTTGCAATAAAGATTTCTTCTTAATTCATGAAAGACTTCTTATATGTTTACATACACATAAAATTGGGTTTAGCTATATTTAGCTTAACACCATATCACCTCTTATGGGCAACACCATTCAATACAATTTATACACATCTTCATTTCCTAATTTTTCATCTTCCAACCAATGTGGGACAACCAAAACAACATCAATCTTCCAACTCTTCACTAACTTTATCCCTTTTTATTAAAAAAATTCAAAATTATAAGAAAATAGATAAATAGCAATAGAAGCTTCTCATGGTGCCACCTCATCAACCTTGGTTTTTGCTTTTAAGATATATATTGATTGATATTGATTTATTTATTGTTTTCACATTTATCTATAGTTTGGATTAAAAAATGAAAATTTTTAAAGAGTTTGAGTATATTTTTTTGTTCCAACAAGTTATATGGAATTTTCTTAAGAATTAAGAAAAGAGGAAAAGTAAGATTTTTCAACTTTGGAAAATTCTTATAAAATTGTACTTTGAAAATAAAGAGAATATTTTTAATTCTTTATATCACCAATGAAAAATAATAATTTACACAAATATATGTAGAGGATTTTTTAAACGTTTGATTTAATTATGTATTTTTGAAAGTGGTATTTATCTTTTACATTAATTTATTTATTGTTTTCATATTTATCTATAGTTTGGATTAAAAGGTTTGATTTAATTATGTAGAGGATTTTTTAACCGTTTGATTTAATTATGTAGAGGATTTTTGAAAGTGGTATTTATCTTTTACATTATTTTATTTATTGTTTTGATAATCGAAACCGGCTCACCAGAACGCGACACGTGGCAATTCGGCTCACCAGAGCACGACACGTGTCAAATCAGTTACTCTTTTATTATATATAGATATATTATATAGGATGGAGTTTAATATTTAATAAATTTTGAATTAAAATAGTTGAATTAATAGAATCTAAAGTTATATATATATATTATAATATTATATAGGATGAAGTTTAATATTAAAAATTTTGAAGTTTAATATTTAATGGATTAAAGTTTAATAATTTTAAATTTTGATAAATTTAATTGATAGAATATTTTTAATTCTTTTACACATGAAAAAAATAATTTACACAATATATTAGAGGATTTTAACCGTTTATTTAATTATGTATTTTTAATGTATTTATCTTTTAATTTTATTTTCATATTTATTATTGATTAAGTTGATTTATTATGTAGAGGTTTTGTTTGTTTAATTTTAGGTTTGAGTGTATTTTTAATTTTTTTTTGTTTTATATCAAAGGCTCCAACGCGACACTGGCAATTGCTCAGCACACAGTGCAAATGTTCTCTTTTTATATAATTTTTGGATGATTAATATTATAAATTTGATCTAATAGTTGTATGAATCAAGTATATATATATTATATTTATGGAGTTAATATTTATAAATTTTGGAGTTTATTTTATGTAAAGTTTAATAATTTAATTTGATAGTTTAATACTTTAAATTTTTAGAACTATTTTTGTAATACAAAAAACACAAAAAGTGTAATCAATGAGTATAAATACAAAGTCACATACGAGAAATCAACAACTCCAACTTGGACTATAAACATGAATAGAATCATCATAATCATATCATCATGTGTGGGAAAAAATAAAAATTAAAGAGCGTTTGATTCATTACCTTTGTGTGTGTAGGTGTAATTGGTAGTGGCTTAATTAAGAGAGTTGAAGCAATTGATTGAGATTGACAGATTGAAAGGGGTATTTATAATTAATTAATAGGTGTTATATAATGTAGAGGATTTTTGAAAGTGTGATTTATCTTTAGGGGTATTTATCTTTGGATTAAAACCGTTTGATTTAATTATGTAGAAGATATGTAGAGGATTTTTGAAAGTGGTATTTAGCTTTTACATTATTTTATTTATTGTTTTCATATTTATCTATAGTTTGGATTAAACGGTTATGTGGCAGACACACATGCATGACATGTGGCGAAAAACGAAACCGGCTCACCAGAACGCGACATGTGGCAGGTCAGTTACTATTTTATTATATACAGATACTTAAGAATTTTGGGCCCCCTATTTCGTTTAGGCCCTAGGCGTACGCCCGGCCGGCCCTCACCCAAGGACGGCCCTGCAAACACACCTAAGAATCTTACTCCATAAGCCGTAAGGGGCATGCCTAAATAAGAGAGAAGATTCTTATTTGATGAGAGGTTACCATGTAAGAGACACATGACTATAATCTATATTCATGGTCAAAAAAAATATCTGACAAAATAAGTGAGGATAGTTAATTAGTTGTATCGATACACGCTTAACCCATAAACATTTGATAAACACTTATTTACGTAGTTAATCATCGTGTCATATAACATTGAGATTTCGATAACTGTTTGTTTCAACCATTGCACAAAGTGCGATTTAGTTACCTAGTTAACTATATAACTTCAAGAATCTTGAGGTATAAAGTTAAGAAGTCAAAAGACCAACAATAAAAATAATTTATTTTTAAATCTAAAAGTTAAACAATCCATTCTTTAAAACCCAAAGGAAAAATTCATCACAGCAGCCTAATTCCCTTAACTACCTACGTCATCTCCTCTCTTCTCTTCTCTTATCAATAATAATCATTTCTTAATTAATTACAGATCTGCTGACTCTACCAATCTTAAAACGGTGGGAGTGGAACCTTGCGGTTGGTTTAATTTTCAGAAAGATAACCTTGCTGATAAATGGTATTTTGGGTTTTAATGAATGGTACTATTTTGCTTATAAAAAAATCACCATTCACCAAGGATATTTAAAAAGAAAATGGAAAAGGAAGAAAATAAAATAACCTTTCATCTCAAATGCACTTGCACATGTAGGAAGATGGAGGGAGAACAGAAGGTTGAAGGAAAAGGTTTCATGAGTTATTGATTGGGAAAGAAGATGAATGAGGTAAAAAGGGTATAAGGGTTATTTAATTATTTATGAGTATTAAATCTAATTTAAAATAAGTAAAATTTGATATTTGGATAAATATGATATTTTGATTGATTAGAAAGGGTATATATGATTTTTGTAGTTTAAGTTGGGTAAATATGATATTTTAAGTTTTTACAAGGGCATACATGAAATTAACCCTATAAAATATGTATGGTTTAAAACATTTACATGGTTTCTATTTAAACTTCTCTATATATAAGAAAAGTCCAAAACAGTTTTCCTAACATGTAGTGGCAAGTGACAATGTTGATAACACATTATATATATATATATATACATATACATAGAGAGGGAGAAAATCATTTGTAAACCAATAAAATACTATGAACTAAGTAAACCACTCTACACCATTAAAAATGTAACCATCTTCGTGTTAACGGTAGATCATGTTGCAAGTGCGACAACAACAGAAGCCAAGTGTGACAACGCCACCTTGCAGGTGCAACTCAACCATGAGGATATTGTTTGCTTTGGAACAGTTGAGCCACCAGCGACTCAACCGCCCTCACAGGTTTAAAACGCGTCCTATGAGGAAGAGGAGTGGACCCCCTTATAAGGAGGGTAGCCCATCTTTCTCCAGCCGATGTGGGATGACACACACACTGAGTGAGAGAGAGAAGAGAGAGAGAGAGAGAGAGAGAGAGAGAGAGAGAGGAAAGTTCAAATGTGAACTCAATTTTGATTGTGAACATGAGGACAAATCTCAGCCACTCATCCGGTCAATAAAGGCGGCATTGACTGGGTCCCCTCCTTTAATAATCGCGTCAATCCTCCATGATCACGTCCACTGTAACCGAAGATGTGTGGCTGAGATTCATCCCCACATTCACAACCAAAATTGAGTTCACATTTGAACCTAACCCTATATGTATATATACATACAGGGTCAGGTTAAAGGGAAAACCTCAAATAAACAGAAAACCGAGGAACACCCTCTTATCCCTCCATTTGGACTGTATGCATTTGTGCATATAGGTAATTTGTAATATAAACACGTGCATATGCACAATTGCATTATGTACTTGTGCATAAAAACCAAAAACCAACTTATTTTACTATTATGCACAAGTGCATACGGTCTAGATGGAGGGCTATGGAGGTGTTCCTTGGTTTTTCTGTTTTGTTTGAGGTTTTTCCTTAAACCCCTCTCTCCTCTCCTCCCCCCCCCCTCTCTCTCTCTCTCTCTCTCTATATATATATATATATATATATGGGCGGGTTCAAATGAAAATTCATCTTTCGTTGCAAATATGAGGACACCAACAAGGCGCCACGTGTTCCATTTAGTCTGAATAATACAATATTATTAGACTGAATAATACAACATTCAATATGAATAAGTTGTATTATTCATCATGAATAATGCATCTGAATAATCTTGTTATTCAGACTGAAAGAGACATGTGACGTGCTCTTAGTTATCACCACATTTGCAATGAAGATGAGTTTTCAACTAGAACTCTCATCGCTCTCTCTCTCTCTCTCTCTCTCTCTATATATATATATATATATATAATTGTTAGTGTATTTTTATATGGTCACTTAAAGTGTGATACTCTCTCTCTCTGTCTCTCTCTCTTCCCTCTTTCCACTCTACATTTATGATATTTTAAAAAAAGTAAGGGTGTGAGGGTATGAAATATTGGTGGTACTCCACTTGAGGGTAAAATGAGGATATAAGAGTAGGAAAGTGGAAAGTTGATGTGGCATGAAAGATTGAGGGTTCAAAATGTTGGTGCTATGGATGACCTAAGTGGCACTAAAACACCAAGTAGTAGAGAGTTGGTTACAATTGTTTGTTAAGGGTTGTTTACCAACTCTTAACCAAGTAATCATTTACTGGTGATCGTAACAACTAAGGACCGAAAATCTTACTTGGTAAGAACTAAAAAGAATGACACGGGCCAACATTTTATTTTGTAATTTAGTGAAGTTGGTGTTAGCACTTATTCAGTGATGGCCTAAAATCTTAACCGGTAACGTAAGCGAGAGTGATCGTATCTAATTACCGTTTATCTTCTCTTAACATCGATAACTTCAATTACGACAAAACTCGAAAATTATGGGATTCTCTCGCTGCCTTTGTAGAACAAGTAAACAAATTCTAATTTAGTTCTTTACACATCAAACGAATTAACCAAGCACATAGCTTATTAATTTTGACAATTATTGAAAACTCATTTGAACAACCAAGCACATAGCTTATTTACCTTATCAAATAACATTCTAAATCAACAACATGAATTGTTTGTAACTTGTAAGCATCTCTTACCAAGTAAGAAACCTGGTTGTTGTCATGTCTCTTACCGGATAAGATTATCAGTTCTTATCATGAGCACCATAAGATATTGACATCCAGTAAAAGCTTACCGGGTGAGTGATGGATAAAACAACCCTTAACTGCTAGAGCGTAAAGTGATAATGTAAGATTTTTCGTCTTATAGCCACACAACCACCGTATGTATCATAATTAAAATATATTTAGATTGTGACAAATTGAGTTACTTTTTGCTAAAGTCTTGGCCATGTTGAGTCATTTTCCCCTGGTTCTAAGGAAATTTTACCGATTAAGTCGTACACTATTGGTCTACTTTAACATATGGGTCTACTCAAGAAAATTAGGTTTATAGAAAACCAAAAATGTTTTGAATATCCTAATAAATTACGTTTATAGGACTTTAAGTTTGTAAAACTATCTAAAAGTGTTGTAATAAGGTATAGAATATTGTTAGAAGGCCTAACAAACTTTTTTTGGACACTTTTGAAACAAAATGTCATTTTTAACCTCTCGATAGTAACTTTTTTAGAAGTCCTATGAACATATTTTTTTATAGGACATTTGTTTTGTAAGGCATTCTTTCAGTTAGCATCCTATAGAAATATGTTTTAGTTACACTGAAATCGGACCTACAAAATATCTTCACTCATCAACTAATATTCGTTGGATTACCAAAGGAGTGTTAGCCTAGTGGTAAGGCTTGGGCACTACATAGTGGTGAACCCGAGTTCGAGCCCTGGGGGACGCATTCTGGAGGTACGGGGGCTTCGACCCCGGACTGCATGCTTTAGCAGTCGGGCTTCGGACCAAAATTGCTGAGGATTAGTCTGGGCCCAATGTGGTCTGGGATACCTCTTCCAAAAAAAATATTCGTTGGATTGCCATAAAAGGAACTTACCAATACGCATGGTCTCCTTATTCAGAAATCCAATCATATTTATTTTGATACTGGTTGTGTTGGTTGCGCTAATGTTTGATAAAGTTGTTGATGATCATCAAGTAGTTTTTTCTTGGAATAAATTTTGTCGGATACAATGGCAAATCCAAGAATTTTTCCTAGTGAGGGCATAGGCTAAATGTATGCAAAAGTCGTCTTCTATGTTTTAGCTTGATTCCAGCGATTTAAGAGATTTTTAAAGATTTTTTGGTTGATTTCAAGAGATTTCTATGTTTTTTTTATCAATTCTGAGTAAACTTTGGTTTTTTCATTGAGTTCAAGATATTTATTTTAGTTGATGGGATCCCACACGAAAATCACTTAGGGATTTATAGTAAAAACTTAAAAAAGTATTGCTTTCAAACTAGAAAATTTTCATGTTTTGGCTTCCTAGTGGGGGCCTATCCCCCCTAATCACACCATGGATCCGCCCCGGTCAGCTGAGTTCCAAGAAACAACATATTGTTACACGATCACATATATAAATTGAAGTATCAAGAACTTGTTTTAGTTCTTGGTAAACTTTGTTGGCTTACATATTTGATAAAAGAAATTTGGGTAGCCATCATCTAGTGTTCAACCTCCTACAATTTGGTGTGATTATATTTACTATATGTACATTATACTTAGCTGCTAAGTGTTTCATCAATGCACCATACGGAATTGCTCTTCTTAACTTTGATTCATGTGGTCATATATCAAATTCTCTACATACACAATCTAATATGTTCCAATTATACAACAACTTGTAGATACTATTACTAAGAACATTTTCATCTCTTTCTAGTTTTTCTTACAAAGGTTAGCTTTTTATTTTGGATTCTTTTAGGTTTAAATTTCACAGGTTCTTATGGGTTTCAATTCTATTAGGTTTAAGTTTTATAGATTCTTATGAGTTTTAATTGTTATTGTCCCACATCGGCTAGACTTGGACCAAATCTTTAATATATATGTTGGAACCCCCCCCCCCCCTCTCTCCTAAAGGGTTCTTTTGGAGATTAATCTATGGGTTCCAAATATTCTCACATGGTATCAGAGCCAAGGTCTACTACTCTAGGGACTGATACGCCAACCTTCTCCTGGCCGTTCTAGGCCCTTCATCTAGCCTCTGTTGGAGGGGGTGTGTTAGAGTCCCACATCAGCTAGACTTGGACCAAATCTTCACTATATATGTTGGAACACTCTTTCTCTCCTTAATGGCTCTTTTGGAGATTAATCTATAGGTTCCACATATTCTCACGTCAATTAATCTTTGGTTAATGGTTTTTATGTTTTAGCTTATCTTTCCATGTTTGAAGTTTGGTTTTCATTTAGATTTGTTTGTGGGCCATTATATGGATTTCAATTTAAACATATAGGGATTAGTGTTAAATTTTATTCAAAGATTTCATGATTGTAAATTTGTGGTTTTTGTTTTGGTGTGAATTTGATTCCATTGTAAGTAGTAGCCTAGTAGGTGGTAAGAGTGATTGCAGGTTGTTAATGATGAGGATAATAAAGGGTGCTTGTGATATATGATAATAAATCCTGAAAAAGAAAGGAAAATAATGTGAAAAAGAAGGAATTGACAACACAAACATCTTTAGAAAAACTTGTGTTGTGCATATAATTTGATCACTAATAATGCATTTAGGGACCCTAATCGTTAGAATTTTGCTATCTTACACTAAAAATAAAGATAAAACATCCCACTTTAAACCAACACATTTGCATATATCGTAAGACACAAAAAGTATGTTCGTACCTCAATGAACAAGTTTAGTAACTAACTAGAAGTGGATTCAAGAAAATTTCTAAATAAAACACAAATAATCAATACAATTTTAAAATAAAACAAAATTTAATCATAAAACATGTAGCATAAATTAAAAAGTGCGATTTTACTAAAAAAAACATCCAAATGGGTTTTTAAAACATCCACATAATTTAATTTCTATTTGATACCATCATCCTTTTTTTTTCACAGCTTTTATTTTAAGGTGTTGTTACCAACACCCCATTCTACCTATAAAATTAATCAAAGACCATCTAAAAGTTTGGAAAATACTATTTTAAAATAAAAAAGTCAACTTATTCAGAAACTAGACCTAGATTTATTGTTGGAAAATTAATTATTTCGGCGATGTATAATCTTCTGGTCATAATCTTTATAGTCTTATCAAAATAGTCCCTAGGTTTGTAAAAATAAGTCTACAATTATAGACTAGTTAAAAGACAAAAATATTTTCAATTTCAAATATTAAAATTTACAATTTTTACTCAGATTCACAAAAAATTCATATTTTCTACCTAGGTGCAAAAAAGTTTACATTTCTTATGCAGGTCCACAAAAAAAATTATATTTTCTATCCAAGTCCGCAATTGTGTGTCTACTTTGGTAGACCTGATGACTATTTTGGTAATTTTACAGTGGCTAAAAGATCAAACGTATGGTAAAAGATGGCTAAAAACAATAAATTTCCCTTTATTGTTGTTTGCTAAAGAGCTCGAAGTTGAAGATATGGGCCTGAGATCTGTTGTTACAAAATTACTTTGAATAAATAGCTCAAGATGTTTGGACTTGCAACCTCTAATGTCACATGCTCGAAACCAGAAGTACCAAAGTACTAGTAGTCTACATCCGACTTTTGTTAACTTATGGGTTACATATCAAGTTTAAGCACATGCAACTCTAAAACTCGTAAAAGAATAAACGACCGTATCAAGACAACAGAGGTGGGGCACATTACATCCTGGATGACGTAACTTACGTAAGGCTTTCTCACGCCAAGTTAAGCTTGTGGCATGCCTTAACTTAATGGACGGCTTGAAAGCAATATTTGACTTTTTAGTTTTTGATACACAACTTAATTTTAAATTGTTTAATATCATGAATTCATTGATTTTTTTATACTAAAATACATATATATCAGGTTGGGTTTCGGTCAGAGATGTACCTAAAACATTTTTTAAACAATATTACCATATAATTACGTTTGGATTTGCCGTCACTGTAGGGTTCACGTGTTTTAAATTCTTGGACATAGGACCACTCTATTACAATCCGACTATACGTTAATCTAGCAGCAACAAGTCCTAGAGTGCTCCATTCTTCAATCAAAACCAAGTTCTTTTGGGTCATTTCAAATGTAATTTCATCACCTAATTCTTTGAAGACATGTCCTTTCTTGACCAAATTTTCAAAATTATAATCAATCCATGTGGAATAAGGAAAAGAAAAAGACAGAATATAAAATATTCAACTTTGTAATTACTTAAAGGAAAACAAGAAAACAAGAAATTGAAAAAGTGAACAACAGTTCATGTTCCAAAAAGTGTGATTATAAATATCAGTCATAAACCATATACAATGTACAATTTTTTAAACATTGCCACTATTTAGTACCCCCTGCATTTTTTATGGGGGAAACTTGATCAAAAGTTGAAAAACATCCTTTTTGGGATTTTAGCTACTACTCTATTTATACATAAAAGCATAATCACTTAAGTTATTTTTGTCTAAACATAATTAATGGAGTAAAACTTTATTTTTGGTCCATGTGTTTTATCAAAAATCTCGGTTTTCGTCACCAGAGTTCATTTAATATAGATTAGCTACAGTGGTTTGCATTTTTACTTGGTTTGGTCTCTCCATTAACATTTGTTAAGTGAAGGACAATTTGGTCTTTTTGTCTTTTTTTTTTTCCTTTTTAAAATATGTAAAATAAAAACAATTACATTTATCATAGTTTGAATTACACTTTTGGTCCCTTGTGAATAGCCACTTTTTTGGCTTTCTTCCCTTGAAATAATAAGTACACAGGTGGTCCAAAAAACGAGTTTTTTGGCCTTCGGCCCCTCTCAGTAACACCGTCCGAAATGGTGCCATTAGGGGTGTCCCCCTCATGTAAGCGGCCTTTTGGTCTTCTTTCTTCTTAATATAATTTTTTTAGAAAAATATATTAATACTAATATTATAAAATAAATAAAACATAAATGAAAAAAGAGGTGTGCTTGGATCCCTACATTCATATCAGTATATCACCGTGATGTACCCCCACCCCCTTTCGATTAAGCTCTTCGTCCTTCCCTCCTTTGGCGATTAAACCTTTTCCCCCTTCTCTGGCAACGATTTCGACCTTGATGGTAGTGGTCGATGGTGGTCTCTTCGATTTCCAAATGAGGACTTCGTCCCCCCTCCACCACAGATGAGTTATTTTCTTCAAATTCTTGAAGAGGGCTTTGATTTTCAGATGGCGGTTTCGATTTCTGTATGAGTTCTTCTTGTTAGTTTTAGGGGTTCCATTTGATTTTAGACTTGTTTCTATTATTTATATTCGAGATTTCTTGAAATTAGGGTTTGAGTCATGAACCAAACCTCTGGATTCATCTCATTGTGATGGTTCGAGTTAAGTTTAAAATGTAGATCTAGATCTAGATTGAAAAATCCAATTTTAAGAAAAATAAATTTATTCTTGACTTTGAGATTTGTTTTTAGGGATTTGATTTTTTTAAACGGAGGTGTGCAATGGTCTATGGTGGTGCCTAGAAGTCGGTGGCGTGGCGGTGCCTGGTGGTTGATGCCGGTGACGGTGACGGTGCCCGGTGGTCGATGTTCGTCTAATCTTCAAGTTCATCATCATGTTCAAGTTCTTCCCTAACCCCTTGAAATCAAAACCTTCTTCAGTTTTACTTCATTATTATAAAATCAAAACCTTCTGATATGTATAAATTTGTTTATGAGTTTGATTTTCATATATGGATTTGTATAAGTTTTTATTTTGATTTTCTTTTTTATTTCAAAATTTGGATATGTTTAGAGTTTAACTTTAATTTTTTAATATCTAGATTTATGTATGAATGTTCTTGGTGATGGATATGAGGTTGAAGTTGATGGGTTAAAAGACAAACAGGCCTCTCACATGAGGAGCACATGATTAACTTAATGAATTCTAGACTACAATGTTAGTGAGAATGACCAACTTGGTCAAAGAAACTCGTTTTTTTGGACCACCAATGTACTTTATGATTTCGAGAGACGAAAACCAAAAAAATGGCTATTCACAAGGAACCAAAAGTGTAATTCACCCTTTATCATATGATAACATACTCCTTCCCAAACCCAATCGATTTCCACCCGCAAATCAAAACTCCTCTGTTGCAGCGTCATCGTTTCAACATCATTTTTGCAACCTTCCATTGACCATTCTCCATCCATCGCATCAGCGGTCCAGTTGAGGAAGAGAAGAAATTGTCATAATCAAACATATGAAACATATCTATGAAAACTCATAACCAAACCCAAAATATGAAAAACAAGAAATTGTCATCAAACGATACAAATTTTATATACGACTAAAATACAATTGAGGTCATATTGATAGGGAGGAAGAGAAAAGAGACTAAGAGAGAGAGAATATAATATAAGTGTTTTTGTTTATTTAAAAGAAAAGGAAAAAAAAACTAATTGCCCCAGAACTAACTATTTTATTTAACATCTAGTTGAGAGGATTAAAATCAGACAAAAATAAAGCAATACTGACAAATTTGTATTAAATAAACACTATGAACTAAAACCAAAATATTTTGGAAACCCCAAGGACCTAAATTGAAATTTACTCGGAGTCAATCAACTATAAATCTAGTCGTTGTGGTTTAATGGTTTTATGATATTGGTCCCTAGACTTCATTTATTAAGATGAAGGACTTGTGGTCTGTTGTTTTAAAACAAGTTAGTCCCTAACTTTGACGGTCATCCAATTCCTTTGTTAACTTTGAGGACATATTCGTCCTCTAATATATTTTTATCTTTTTTTGAAGAACAAATCTGGAATTAAGTCTACAAAATTACTAAATTCTCTTTTATGCTTTTAGTTCATTAGAAAGTTAAACACATATTTATTTATCATAGTGTAATATTTTAGTTATTATACTTTATAACAATTTTAAGAGTAAATTACACTTTTGGTTCATGTGGTTGCACCCGTTATCAAGTCTCGCCCATACTTCAAACTAATTATAGAAAAAATCATTATGGTTGCCATTTTATTTTACTTTTAGTCCATGGAACTAATTTATGTTAAATTGGTCCGTTAACTCAAAGAGTATTTTAGTCATTTTAGAATTTCTTGCCTTTAGGTGGTTAACAAAAGAAGGTATCACACACACACACACACACAACACTCTCTCTCTCTCTCTCTCTCTCTCTCTCTCTCTCTCTTTATATATATATATATATATATATATATATATATATATATATGGGAAAAGGGAGTGTATTGCTGTCATGTACCTAAGCTTAGGTACAATACACATCAAAACTACGTAGTTTTGATTAAAATCCAATAAAAAAAATCTCTTTTTCCATCTAAATTCCATTTCAATCAAAATTATCTCCATCAAATAGGATCTCCAGCCCTAAATCGAATTCGACCAATTCAACCAAAATCAAATTCGACCCATCAACAGAAGCTACTCAATTCGACCAATTCAAAGTCTATTTCAGTCAAAATCGATTTCCATCAGTTAAAATTAAAGAAACATAAGTGATGTGTTCCTCATTCCAATTAAAAAATACAATATTTTTCATGTCGGGTTCCCCAAAAAGCTACATTTTTTTGGGTAAATTTCAATCCTGCTTTACTTTTCAAGGTCACTGGTACCTAAGAATTCTGAAAACCACATTTTGTTCACCTCCTGGATGTAGCTCTGCATACCGTTGGTGAAGCCAATTGTACCAATCTTCAAGAAATCAAATTGAATAACACTGAACCATCCATCACACCAATCTTTAAGAAATCAACAAAATCCACAAATATGAATCAAAAGATGCATTAAAAGCATAAAAGGAAAAGAAACAGTATGAAGAAAACCATAAAGGGTGGATTTTGATTACAAAAAAGCACAAAGTCCCATAGCTTGATTTTCCAATCACTTCACCAGGAGCATCCAATATATAAAATTAGGAGCATCCAGATTTGGAATCTATTTTTGATTAATCCGAGTAGATGATCGATGATTAATTTGGAATTGATTTTTGATTAACCCATTGATGGCTCCCTGATGGATTTTGGAATCTATTTTGATATTGTCCATTGGTATTTGGATGGAGAGGAGCCTAGGAGGTAGGGGCTGATTTTTTTTATATGATTTTAATCAAAACTGCGTAGTTTTGATGTGTATTGTACCTAAGCTTAGGTATATATAGAAGTAGGTTCAAACAAGAACAAAGTCAATTTGCAAGAACAAAGGGACAATTCTGGATCACATGTGATGTGGGTCCCACATAATAAAAAATCATATATGATTCAGGTGGGTCCCACCACTAAATCATATATGATTTATTTAATGATGGGTCCCACATAACATGTAGCTCAAAATGCATTCTTTTGTTCCTACAAATGAGGTTGTCTTGTATGAACCTCCCTCCCTCTCTCTCTCTCTCTCTCTCTATATATATATATATATATATCAGGGTGGGTTCAAATGTGAACTACTTTTTTGTTGTGAACGTGAGGACAGCCGAGAGCGCAACATGTGGCGGATGACTAGGCGCCACGTCAGGTCCACGGCGGATGACTAGGCGCGATTCATGGGAGGGCATTGGATTAGGGGGGGGGGGGGACCACACTCAAAGTCGCCACGTGTCGCGCTATTTGTTGTCCTCATGTTCACAACCAAAAAGTGGTTCACATTTGAACTTTCCCCCCTCTCTCTCTCTCTCTCTCTATATATATATATATATATATATATATATATTAGTTTTGATCCCGCGTAATACACGGATAATTTCAAAAAATTAAATCATGCTAAAAACCTTATATTACAAATATGAATTGTTGTGCTATTGATCTTTTGACATCAATATTATTTTCTATCAAATACATTAATTATATTAAAAAAAAACTACAAACTTTATTTATTTTTAATTTAATTCAATTAATATCAAATTATCAACAACGAAAATATAACAAAGACATTCTATAGATCAAACTATAAACTATCTTTGACTTTAAAATGATGTTAATATACTTTCACATATAAAGAGAAAGGTATACATACAAAAGTGTACTTGGATTGAAATATAGTAATGAATACGTTTAACAATAATTTGTTATAAAAATATTAATTAACTATTATATTAAAACTCAATTATTATCTTGATTATATTTAAAATGAAATATTTATTTTCTATTTGATGACGTTTATCAATTAGTTACATGAATACAAATATAAATTATTATATAATGTGGAGAAGAAAACTTAGTTATGCTTCTACTGATGTAGATCAAAAAAAAATCAAGCAAAAAGCCATAAATCAGGAGAAAATCAAACCATATGATTTAGTTCATCATAAGAAAACAATGACACAATGGTTGACGAACTTACTTAAGACGTTTGCAAAAAGAGTAATTGAGGAACTTGAAAAATTAAAATGGAAAAGGTAAGGTTTATACGGTTTTTGTTGAATTTGCTTAGTATTTAAATATCAATTTAGGGAGAGAGATAGAGATATATATGACTTCATACCAATAGATAGAGATAAAGTTTGTTATATTTAATGCTTAGTATTTAAATATCAATTTAGGGAGAGAGATAGAGATATAGATGACTCCATACCAATAGATAGAGATAAAGTTTGTTATATTTAATGTTTAGTATTTAAATATCAATTTAGGGAGAGAGATAGAGATATAGATGACTTCATACCAATAGATAAAGATAAAGTTTGTTATATTTAGTAGATAATTTTGGATTAATTTTTAATAATTTTAAATTTTGAATCAGTGCCATGTGTCAACATATGACACATGACACATATGCATATGATGTGGCAATGGCTCACCAGAGCGCGACACGTGTCAATGAGTTACTCAGAGCGCGACACGTGTCAAATCAGTTACTCTTTTATTATATATAGATATATATATACATACGTGTGTGTCTGTAAACATAAACATTGTTCATCATCTTTGCCAGAGACCACTAGATCAAGCCAAAATCAACCCTGGAGACCATAAGATTAAAGCCACAAACATTGTTCTTCGTTCCTTTCTTCATCGTAGCACCGCGACACCTAGATTTTACAAAGCCAAACCATATTCATTGGCATTTTCATCGTAGCACCGCGACACCTAGATTTTACAAAGCCAAACCATATTCATTGGCATTTTCATCGTAGCACCGCGACACCTAGATTTTACAAAGCCAAACCATATTCATTGCCATTGGAGGTTTGAATATTGAAAACAAATCTAAACCAAATTTAGGTTTGACCTCACTCCCAAATCGGCCAATCTTCATCTCCTTACCCACATTATTGATGGCTTTTATTATCAAGCTAGGGTTCTAGAGTTGTTTTTTTTTTCTTGGATTTGACCTCACTTTACTCGTCGTTTACAGTCTCCCAGATTCCATTTCTTAACTGGGTTTTTTTTTTGCTTCAGATTTGCCCTTGATGAAGCAATTTGAGTTTTCAGATTTTCAGTACTCTACTTCTCTATGTAGAAATCGACACCTTTTAGTTTTGATTTAGGGTTTATATTTAGTTATTGACATATGGTTTTCATTTGACTTTTAGGGTTTGATCTAGTTTTTGATGTTGGTCACGTTTTTTAAGTTGGATCTATGTGTGATATGGAATCTATGGTTATTTTTTAAATATGAATTCATTTTCTAATTTAGCATTATGTTAAAAAATGGTTTTGTTGGAGAAGATGACCGGAGAGGGTAGGGTTCGCCAAAGAAGACAATCGGCAGTGGCGGATCCAGGATTTATAGTTAATGGAGGCACTTTTGACGTAGATTAAAGCCCCGTAAAGTAGTTTGATGCATTTTTAGCAAAATTCCAGCTTTTGAAAAGATTTTTTTTTAGGTTTTTTGGTTGATTTTAAAAGAATTTTTAAGTTTTTTTTTGTTAATTTTGAGGGATTTTTCGGTTTTTTTGTGTTTTAATCTCGAGAGACTTTGTTAGTTTTTTTTGTGTGTAGATTTTAAGGTTTATTTTTGTTTGGTGGGGGCACTCGTGAGAATTTAGGGGGGGGGGGACTCTTATAACAAATTAAAAATATATATAATTTTAACATAGGTAAAAAAATAAATTGTTTTTGATGGGGGCCCATGCCCCCACCTTTCAAAAGCTAAATCCGCCCCTAACAATCGGAGAGAGAGGGCGGGGGAGGGGGTTCACAGGAGAAGATGAGCAAAGGGAGTGGGTTCACCAAAAGTGAAACAAAATGGCAACCACGAGGACTTCTTTTGTAACTAGTTTGAAGTAAAGACGATACTTGATAATGAGTCAACCACAAGGATCAAAAGTGTAATTTACTCTATCCCATAATTTATGTTTATTTCTTTTGTATACTACTACATAGATTTAAATGAATAAAAATAACTAACAATCAAGATCTTGATAAAACAACAATTTAAATAATGTTCTAAGAAATGCAGTCGATGAAAACCATTAAGAATACATGTGGTACACCAATATTTCATAAATTTATGGAATGACCACAAATATTTTTAACTTTACGTAACTTATACATTTTCAACTAACATTAAATTTTGTATGATACGAACAAATTATGTGCGCCGAAAGATGAAACGGGACGGCATAAATTGTTATTAAATAATACAAAATACTGTTGAGACATGTCGTAGTCTATAACCAATTGCTAGTAGAAACTAGTTTCACAATTTTCGTAGGCTTTGGTCCAATTTTATTATTTGAAAATTGTTATAATAACATAACATTTTAGTCAAACCACACTTCAATAATACTGTGAATAACCCCTCAAACTAATGCTATACATTTTAAAACCATGAGTCTAGGTTGTGACTTTTGAATAAAACAAACAATATCACTACATTGATTAGGTTGTTAAGAAATGGTATTAGTCTTGGAGCCAATCTTTGTGTCATTGGTGTTCGAGTTTCATATATACTAGACTTGGAAAAGATTTCCATACATATTAACATTTATTTTCTTTTCTCGATGATTCTTATGGAGGTAATCTAATAGGTATTATGTCTCCTCGGTTCTCTCATGGTATCAATACCAAAATCTATCACTATAGGTACTCATACTCAGGAAAAGTTTGTGTTCCATCAGAAGGGGCGTGTTGCAGCCCCGTAATTGGATAAACTTGGATCATTTCTCTTCCACAAATATTAGAACCTTATTCTCTACTAAAATGCTCCTTAAGAAAGTAATATGAGATTCCACTTATTCTCACAACTTGGGTGATGGGTCAAACCTCATCGAAAACAATAAATCGAAGAGCTGAATTTGTAACATCTTAGGTGAATCCTACATCTTCAGTGCAAAGATATGGAAACGAAGATGGCGATTATCAAATGAAACCTAGAAGGTTACAAACTTGTGAGAACCGATACGAAAGTGTTTTGATATTTTTCATCGCAACTAAGGTGTTGTTTCACATATGTTTGTGTTCACCTTTTTAAGAAATTACATGTGATTTTTTTTAGTGAAACAAAAATAACACATAATAGAGTTTTATAATTTATATGGTAAAACAAATACATGTTAAAACTATCACACTATATAACAAATACATATGAAGCAATATCCCAAATCCCATCATTTGATTAAAAAAAATCAATTTTCACATATTATTAATCATTTTATAGTTCTCATTTGATAAAAGTAGCCCAAATTAACATGGCATGTCTTAAAAACATGAGCCTAGAATTTAGGACTTGCAAACAAAGTGAAAATATGTCGGTTTGGATGTAAGAAATAAAACCCAATAAAGTTTAACCTAGGATAAGAAAAAAAACTTCACTTCAAGAAATTAGGGTACTCAATAATATGATGGACGTTGCTTTTTCTTAGTCCCTTGATCAATCATTACTCCTTTTCTTTCTTGAGCATGCTTGTTTACAATATTAACATGCTCAAATGGGTTTATATACAATAAAATAAAATCTTGATACATGATTTCACATCAACTTTACTCATTACCAATGGTTTAATTTGCATTTTTTTACCATGAAGCTATTATAATATAGACGATATGTGCAACTAAATACCATAGTTTTCTATTTGAAAATCTACAAAGACTGTTATATTATTTATTTGGGGTTTTGGATAGGGTCTAGACTCTCAATGTGGGTAAATGTAGGTCCAACTCCTGATTCTAAACTCTTAACATAATAAATTATTTATTCATATGTAACAGACCGAGTTAGGTTAAGTTAACTTGTCAAGAGTTGTTCGTGTTTTTTTCTCTCCAAAGTACTAAATATGATTAAAAAACCATGTCATCAAAGTCATAAGCTAATGCTTTTCGATTAAAACGATTTTAAGGTATAAGCATTTAAATACATTTTGTACGAACTCCAACCTGTTTAACATGTGTTTTTTTATGTTGCTAAATGTTGCAATTTGACATGTTAGAGCCTAAAGTACGACCCAAATCCAATCATATCTTAACAAAATTGTCATTGACTGATTTATTTCTACTTAAAACATAGATCTTATATTTGCATCTAGGGATTGTTTACCTCTTAATAGTTCCATTAAGAGATAGCCTCTAAATTGTTAAGAGGTAAATCTTGCTTGGCAAAAAAATGAACTGCCTCTTAATGGGTCCAAAACCCTCTGAATGATTTTGTAACTTGAACATCTCTTAACCATTCATAGCCCTGATTTCATTCTCAACAATCACCACCCCACCATATTTCATTTTGCATCATATCATAAGAGCTTCTTAATCATTTTGATCTCTTAATCATCTAGCATCTAACCATTCAACAACTTCAATCCTATTAAAACCAACGGGTACAATGGGGAACGAAGCAACTGTAATAGTATATTATATGTCCAATTGTAACTCAGTCGGATCAGATCCAAAATTTCAATATCCGAATTGGACTCATGGGTAAATGGATGACAGTATGCAGTAAAATCAAAATGATCTAATCCAATGGACGGAACTGTGATCCAATACAAACACTAGTGTAATCATATATTAAGAGTTGAATCAGTTGTTGTAATTGTTTTCTTTTGACTGGATTTCACTTAAAATGGGGTTTATTGGACTACACTCAAATTGGTGTTAGATGCATTGGCTAATCTTCTCAACAATACTAAAGGATATACATCCATAGAGAACTTTTTGAAGAACTAAACTAGCATCTACATTCTTCTTAAAGATTAAAAGCATTAAAAATACTCAGAATACATTTTCCAATAAAATTGAACTTAAAGGATTGTTTACCAAACACTTACCAACAAGAATCACCACCCACCTACAAATACATTATCGGGTACAATTTACGGCCATCAAAATGGATTGTTGGTAAGTGTCTTTATCCGGTAAACACAAACATTATAAGAGTTCTCTTCCTCACTTATCAGATAATAAGATTATCGGTCTCTGTCATGCTCACTCGGTAAGGTAAGTGAGACTCAGTAAACAATTACCCAGTAAGCGTTTAATAAACAATATATAAATCACCCACTACTAAACATTAAAAAAAACACATACAATACGAAGTTGTTTTAAAGCTAAAGATTTTCTTTTGAACGACAGATAACTCATGCACACGTCCCGACACGAAGTCGACGAGGTATCCGGGATCCAAACGGGCTCCCGACTAATCCTCGGCGACCATGAACCGACTTGAAAGTTGACCCATGGTCAGGGTATCACCACAAGCCCACCCCATGATTGAACCCGGGTAGACAGGGATGCCATTCACTATCCCTCCTACGGATGCTATCGACCACTAGGATATTAATTCTTTGATTAAAGATTTATTTACTACGTTAAATGAAAATTGAAAAACATGAAAGGGGGCCATGCCAAACTTTTGGTTAGAAGGAAAAGTGAAATGAAAAAGGCATAGAGGATACGGACAACCCACCAAACAAGGGAGAGAAGACATCATCATGAAACCATCTTTATCATCACTAACTAACTAACTTTGTTGTTAAACACCAAATCTACCATCTCACCTAAGCCTTGACTTTCTTTTCCTATTTCTAAATATATAATATTCAAACAAATATAATGCTTTTTAATTCTCATCCATATAATTTTATAGACAAATATTATTTTGTTATATGATTATGTATCTATATAATTTAGGTTGCTTGATATTTAAAAAAAACCAAAAACGTTTTTAAAATGAAAAGTGAATTATCATAGAGTCCTTTAAAATAAATGTTTCAATGATTATGATGTATAAAATAGTTTATTAAAATGATAATCTTGACTTTAACCAAATAATTATTTTAAATCCTGATTATAACCCTTGCTGGGGGATGTTAAAAACATGATTACTCTTTATAGTCTTTAGCTAAATAATTACTTTTCAAACAAAACAAAAAAAACTTTACCAGCTTCCTGATGTGAAATAATTGTATTTAAAAATTTAGTTCTTAATCCAGTAAATCAAAATCTTAATTAGACTATAATATTACAATACTTAAACATAAATCCAACTAACGTTTTTACCAACCTCTAGAACCGTCCCAAATATTGTAATTGGAATGAGATAAGCCACTCAAAGCTGGAATGGAATTGGGATTAGGATTGGAATTGGAATCACACATTTATTCCACCCACTCAATCCTATGTTTTCTATTATTGACACGACAACACCTGCATTATGTACAAATTACCCACTTCCAATTTTTACAA
The DNA here is from genome assembly GCA_030169165.1 of Centaurea solstitialis. Taxonomy (NCBI): domain Eukaryota; kingdom Viridiplantae; phylum Streptophyta; class Magnoliopsida; order Asterales; family Asteraceae; genus Centaurea; species Centaurea solstitialis. The sequence goes on from CM058043.1 coordinate 72,991,753, forward strand.
TTAACCGATAGAACTCTATATTTTCTCGTTGCTAAAGATACAAAAGTAATTTATTTAATTGCAAACCGTAATAGCTACATATTCCTATAACCGAGTGTTTTTTTAGTCTGAGCATTTATTTTAGGATCAGTTATTTGGGTTTCTGAGTGAGTAAAACCCGACCAAACTAAAGCAAAGCGAACCCAATTTGTGGTGTTCGAAACTGAAATTATGACGAACCCACGGATAAAAACCTAACCCAACCCATTAAAACCCACCCAAGTTCGAATCCGGGAGTGAGCAACCAGGGGCCACTAAGTATTAATCCCAGGAGAGCATGCTTTAGCTCTGGGTAAAAATTACCAAGGATGTAGTCTGGGCAAACCCAGATGAACCTTATCCCAAAAAAAAGGAACCATTATTGTATCATCCAAACCACTAGCAACAAACTCAAAAGGGAATGGAATTGAATTCTTCTTAGGGTGGAATAGGAAATGGATGTTTTTTAGCAGCATGTCTCACTTGAGTTGCAAACAGTCAAACACCACAAAAATACTAACAAACTTGAATAATATAATCTATGGTCAATTTGGTAAGAAGGTCTACTAACTTCTGTTAAGAGAGTCATGATGCTAAATCTGTTGATATAAACTAGTATACTTGTAAAGCAAGCATTGATGAACATTTGATCACATTGTGATGTAGGTCAGTGGGTGAACCAACTTGGTTTGAACTATGTTGCATTGACCAATGACCATCACCCATAAAACATAACCAACTAACTTTGCCAACCTCAAAACAACTTCCTTTATCCTCTTCCCTATATAAGAACCTCTTGTTTTCTCACAATTCCACAACTCATCTAACCCATTAAACACTAGCTATAAGAAAACTGTTGACCATGGGCCGTGTGTTCAGCATTATTGCATTGTGTCTACTGAGCTTGTTGCTTCTCTTTTCAAGTGTGGCCGCCTCTTTGCCGAATGCAAAGACTCACTACCATGACTTCGTCGTACGAGTTCTTTCCTTGATTTTTATATTATTTCTATATATGCTTTTGATGGGTTTATTTTGAGGAATTCGGACAATGCTAACTGTTTCATATGGGTTTAGGTTCAAGCAACAAAAGTCAAGAGGCTGTGCAAAACCCATAATTCTATCACGGTCAATGGCCAGTTCCCAGGTCCGACGTTGGAAGTGAACAACGGGGACACTTTAGTGATACATGTTGTCAACAAAGCTAGATATAACGTCACCATTCACTGGTACATCCATGCATATCCTCATTCATACATACATACATACTACATACATATATATATATATAGTTTGTATTTTAAACTAGGAAGAAGGGATTATAATATTTGACAATGGCTTTATCAGAAGATTATGGGTCATTATAGCTTGTATTGTTTATTTTTGTTTTTGACTTTTTGACGTATATTTTAATTATATACGGCAAATACTCAAGCACACTCCTCACCTTTGGTGATGTTTATGTGGGTGATTTTTCAGGCATGGAGTCAGACAAATGACGACAGCATGGGCAGATGGACCAGAGTTCATTACGCAGTGTCCAATTAGACCAGGAGGGAGTTATACCTACAGGTTTACGATTTCAGGACAAGAAGGAACCTTATGGTGGCATGCACATAGTTCATGGCTAAGAGCAACCGTCTATGGTGCTATCATTATTCACCCAAAAGCAGGAGATTCCTACCCGTTCCCTAAACCGAAGCGTGATACAGTCATTGCTCTAGGTATACAGTTAACTCACATTTTTTAAATGTATTGCAAAATTTAAATTGGAGATACCTGATATAATGAGATGCTGCTGATGATAATGATCAGGTGAATGGTGGGATGCAAACCCAATAGATGTTATTAGAGAAGCCACAAGAACAGGAGCAGCTCCAAATGTTTCCGATGCATACACCATGAACGGTCAACCCGGTGATCTTTATAACTGCTCCAGCAAAGGTTTGCTCCTTCGTTTTCTCCCAAACTGTGGCACAAATTGAATCTATAATGTTCGAAAAACAGTCGCACGATGAAGATTTTAAAGAAATTTTTATCTTATATTTTTTCAATGTAGATACGATCATAGTACCAGTTGATTCAGGAGAGACAAACCTCATTCGGGTGATCAATTCAGCGCTAAATCAACAACTTTTCTTCACCATCGCTAACCACAAACTTACAGTGGTAGGAGCTGATGCTTCCTACGTAAAACCCTTCACCACCTCCGTCCTCATGCTCGGACCAGGCCAAACCACTGACGTACTCATCAAGGCCGACCAGCCACCGGCTAGATACTACATTGCCGCACGTGCTTATGCCAGCGCACAAGGCGCTCCCTTTGACAACACCACCACCACCGCCATTTTGGAGTACAAGACCGCCTCTTGCCAAGCCAAATGCAAAACTTCAAAGCCCATTATGCCACGTCTCCCGGCATATAACGACACCGCTACCGCCACAGCCTTCACAACCAGCTTCAGGAGCCCCAGAAAGGTCGAGGTTCCCACCGAAATCGATGAAAATCTATTCATCACTGCAGGTCTTGGAATCAACCAATGCCCACCGAAAACCAGGGCCAGAAACTGTCAGGGACCCAACGGGACCCGCTTCACCGCCAGCATGAACAACGTATCGTTTGTACTCCCATCAAATTTCTCCTTGCTTCAAGCACATCACCAAGGCGTACGTGGCGTTTTCACCACCGACTTCCCGGCGAAACCGCCGGTGAAGTTTGATTATACCGGTAACGTGAGCCGGTCTTTGTGGCAGCCTACGCGTGGAACAAAAGTCTACAGATTGAAATACGGCTCAAGGGTGCAGATCGTGTTGCAAGGAACAAACATCTTCACAGCTGAGAACCACCCAATCCATCTTCATGGATATGATTTCTATATACTTGCAGAAGGATTTGGAAACTTCAACCCAAAAACAGACACCGCTAAGTTCAACCTTGTGGATCCGCCTCTTAGAAATACAGTTAGCTTGCCTGTCAAAGGGTGGGCAGTTATTAGATTTGTTGCAGATAATCCAGGTAAATGACGGGAAAAACTCATATTTGCTGAATCCAGTTAATAAAAGCTTAGATTTCCATATGTTGCTTAATTTCTCCTATATTTTCTCAGGTGTCTGGATTATGCACTGCCACTTAGACGTTCACATAGGCTGGGGTTTGGCAACAGTGTTTCTTGTGGACAATGGGGTTGGACCATTGCAGCAACTGGAGCAACCACCACCAGACTTGCCTGTGTGTTGATATCATTGCCATTAAATTGAAGATCATAATAGCTAGCATTCTTGTAGTCCAAAATTATAAGGTTAAATGTCTTTCCCCCACATTGGGGCTATTCGTATTCGTATTCTTGTTTTCATTTTCCTTTTTTCTGGCATTTCTCATTCTAGCAGACTCCACCAAGGAAAGATGGTGAAAGACTTGGTAGATAAGCATATTGTACTTATAATTAGAAATTGAACACGGACATTTGTTTCTAAAGCTAGGAGAAGATCAAAATCATTGTATTAGTACTGTGCTCAGTTTTATCTTTGTCAAAGGTTTCATTCATGTTATTCATTGTACAATAGAGTATTTTTAACAAGCCAAAAAAAAAAAACTGCTAAATGCAAATAATTTGTGCTTTTGGTATGTGAAGAATATATGATTTAAATGGAAAATATCCAACCACATAATCTGTCGAACATGCATGAGGAAATGTCAGATTGAAATAGCATCATACACTATGTTAAAACCAAAGGTTGAAATCTCATCTATTAAAATCACAAAAAAAAAAAAACATACAAATGAAAAGATGTTTATCAACATTAATGAACTAATAAATAGCTCTAAAGACATTGTAAGCATGAAACACTTAGTAACTGGTTGAAAACAACAGGCCATTTTAAAAGAAAGTTGGAGATATATTCAATAAAGAGTTCTCAATTAGTACCTAAAAGATCACTGAAGCACCATGCTTCGAGGGCCATAATATACCACCATTAGGAGCCTTAGAAACTCATACAGAATCTACATCCCATACATGCTGTTAATCCTTAGACAATGAGAGAGAACGACACGCTCATTAGCTCAATCGTACCATACTCGACCTCAGAGAAACTCTGAGGTGGCAGCAAGTCTCATAAGAGGCATTAATGACAGATTTTTCAATCGAATGAGAGACAAAAAGGAAGTTTGTCAGAAGAAAAAGAGAATTTTTATTCAATTGTAATCATCCCATGGACCACACACTGAGAGCTATATACACAAGTGTAATACAACTGAAGTACACCAACAACTAACCATCTACCTTTGAAGTACTTAAGTGCAAACTAACAAAAAAGTACAAATGGTATAGAAAGGTTGTGACCATACAATCCATCAAACTAGCAACTATACAAACAACAAGATGAAATTGAGAAATGGACTAGGCCATTGCCTAATAATGCCTGAGGATTGAGAAGAAACAACTCTTTCTCCTAGGCAAAAAAGCTTTGACACATCAAATAATCAAAACATGGATGTTTACTAATTGTTCATTATAGTAAGCATGAAGTTATAAGATGAAATACAAACAAGTTGCCATGTTACGTACAGGTACTACGTAGTACATAGGTGAAAATTCTTTTATAATCAAATGATAACACCTGCATCATGTACAAATTACCCCCTTCCAACTTCTACCCTTAAATTATAAGATAGAGAAATTCACTATTTTCTCGGTTACTAAAGGTAAAATTGTAATTTATTTAATTGAATACTGTAATAGTTGCACATTTTTAAAATTCAGTGCCTCTTTTTATTGTGGACATTTATTTTAGGAGTAGCTATTTGGGTTTTGAGCAACTAAAACCCGACCAAACTAAACCAAAGCGAAACCCAATCTATGGTGTGCGAAACTGAATTTATGACGAACCCATGGAACCCGTATACGTAGTACACAAAGCCTAACCTAACCTAGTAACAAGGACCCATTGTATCATCCAATCCAATAGCAACAGCCCCAAAAGAAAATGGAATTGGATTCTTCTTAAGGTGGAATAGGAAATGGATGCTTTTGAGCAGCATTCTCACATGAGTTGCAAGTAAAAAGTGAGATACAAAGTGTCAAATCCCACAAAAATGCTAACAAACTTAAATGATGTCATTTGAAGTCAATTTGGTAAGAAGGTCTACTAACTTCTGTTAACAGAATCATGATGCTAAATCTGTTGATATAAACAAGTATGCTTGTGAAGCAAGCATTGATGAACATTGATCACCTTGTGATGTAGGTCAGTGGGTGAACCAACTTGGTTTGAGTTGTGTGCTTTGACCATCACCAATAAAACATAACCAACCAACTTTGCCAACCTCAAAACAACTTTCTTTTATCTTCTTCTATATATAAGAACCTCTTGTTTCTCACAATTCCACAACTCATCTAGCCCATAACCACTCTAGCCAACTGTTCACCATGGACCGTGTGTTCAGCACCATTGCATTGTTTCTACTCAGCTTGTTGCTTCTCTTTTCAAATTTGGCCTCTTTGGCGAATGCAAAGACTCACTACCATGACTTCGTCGTATGAGTTCTTTCCTCAAATTTTCTATTATTTCTATATATGCTTTTGATGGGTTCACTTTCTGACAATTGGAATAATGCTAACTACTTCGTATGCGATTAGGTTCAACCAACAAAAGTCAAGAGGCTTTGCAAAACCCACAATTCTATCACGGTCAATGGCCAGTTCCCAGGGCCGACGTTGGAAGTGAACAATGGGGACACTTTAGTGATACATGTTGTCAACAAAGCTAGATATAATGTCACCATTCACTGGTATATCATCATTTATACATATATAGAGTTTATATTTTTAATTTCGGAAGAAGGGTATATAATATTTGACAATGGTTTTATCAGAAGATTATGGGTCATCTGATTAAAACTAAACCTAATAAAACCAATATATCCCACACAAAATTAGTGTCCAGGGGTGGGATGTAACAAGACCTCACCACTACTCCGATGGGTCATTATAACTAGTATGGTTTATTTATGTTTTTGAGTATTTGAAGTATATTATAATTATATACAGCAAATAAAAAAGCACACTCCTCACCTTTGGGTATGTTTGAACTTTTGATTATGTTGGTGACTTTTCAGGCATGGAGTCAGACAAATGACGACAGCGTGGGCAGATGGACCAGAGTTCATCACGCAGTGTCCAATTAGACCAGGAGGGAGTTATACCTACAAGTTTACGATTTCAGGACAAGAAGGAACCTTATGGTGGCATGCACATAGTTCATGGCTTAGAGCAACTGTCTATGGTGCTATCATTATTCACCCAAAAGCAGGAGATTCCTACCCGTTCCTTAAGCCGAAGCGTGATACAGTCATTGCTCTAGGTATACAGTTAACTCACATTTTTAAAATGTATTGCAAGATTTAAACCGGAGATACCTGATATAATGAGATGCTGATTATGATACTGATCAGGTGAATGGTGGGATGCAAACCCAATAGATGTTATTAGAGAAGCCACAAGAACAGGAGCAGCTCCAAATGTTTCAGATGCATATACCATGAACGGTCAACCCGGTGACCTTTATAAATGCTCCAGCAAAGGTTTGCTCCCAAATGATGGCACAAATTGAATCTATATTGTTTGAAAAACAGTTTCATGATGAAGATTTTAGGGAATTTTATGTTCTATTTTTTTCAATGTAGATACGATCATAGTACCAGTTGATTCAGGAGAGACAAACCTCATTCGGGTGATCAATTCAGCGTTAAACCAGCAGCTTTTCTTCACCATCGCTAACCACAAACTTACTGTGGTAGGAGCTGATGCTTCCTACGTAAAACCCTTCACCACCTCGGTCCTCATGCTTGGGCCAGGCCAAACCACTGATGTGCTCATCAAGGCCGACCAGCCACCGGCTAGATACTACATTGTTGCACGTGCTTATGCCAGCGCACAAGGTGCTCCTTTTGACAACACCACCACCACCGCCATTTTGGAGTACAAGACCGCCTCTTGCCAAGCCAAATGCAAAACTTCAAAGCCCATTATGCCACGTCTCCCGGCATATAACGACACCGCTACCGCCACTGCCTTCACAACCAGCTTCAGGAGCCCCAGAAAGGTCGACGTTCCCACTGAAATCGATGAAAATCTATTCATCACTGCGGGTCTTGGAATCAACCAATGCCCACCGAAAACCAGGGCCAGAAACTGTCAGGGACCCAACGGGACCCGCTTCACCGCCAGCATGAACAACGTATCGTTTGTACTCCCATCCAATTTCTCCTTGCTTCAAGCACATCACCAAGGCGTACGTGGCGTTTTCACCACCGACTTCCCGGCGAAACCACCGGTGAGGTTTGATTATACCGGTAACGTGAGCCGGTCTTTGTGGCAGCCTACGCGTGGAACAAAAGTCTACAGATTGAAATACGGATCAAGGGTGCAGATTGTTTTGCAAGGAACAAACATCTTCACGGCTGAGAACCACCCGATCCATCTTCATGGATATGATTTCTATATACTTGCAGAAGGATTTGGAAACTTCAACCCAAAAACAGACACCGCTAAATTCAACCTCGTGGATCCACCTCTTAGAAATACAGTTAGCTTGCCTGTCAAAGGGTGGGCAGTCATTAGGTTTGTTGCAGATAATCCAGGTAAATTATGGGAAACACTCATATTTGCTGAATCCAGTTAATAAAAGCTTAGATTTCCATATGTTGCTTATTTTTTCCTATATTTTCTCAGGTGTCTGGATTATGCACTGCCACTTAGACGTTCACATTGGCTGGGGTTTGGCAACAGTGTTTCTTGTGGACAATGGGGTTGGACCAATGCAGCAACTGGAGCAACCACCACCAGACTTGCCTGTGTGTTGATATGATTGCCATCAAATTGAAGATTATAATAGCTAGCATTCTTGTAGTCCAAAATTATAAGGTTAAATGTGTTTCCCCCACATTGGGGCTATTCGTATTCTTGTTTTCATTTTCCTTTTTTTCTGGCATTTCTCGTAGATACCAGACTCCACCAAGGAAAGATGGTGACAGACTTGGTAGATAAGCATATTGTACTTTATAATCAGAAATTGAACACGAACATTTGTTTCTAAAGCTATGAGAAGATCATCATCACTGTATTAGTATTGTGCTCAGTTTTAACTCCGTCAAATGTTTCATTTGTGTTATTCATTGTTCTACAAAGTAGTATTCCTTCTAAACAAAAGAAATTGCTAAAGCAATACTTTATGCTTTAACCATGTGAGTGAAGAATATATGATTCAAGTATAAGGGTTGGGTTCCGGTGAGAAGTTAAGGTTAACGTGAGAAGCATGAGAAGTGGTTATCAACTGATTGATGAACATTAGGATGAGATGCACTGGATCAATTCCCTTCTAAAGTGCAATTGATAGGAGGGCATGATCCACTTCTCACGCTTCTTAAAGTTAACTTAACTTCTCACACCATCCTTCACTTTAGTATATAGTGTCCAGCCACACAATCTGTCGCATATACATGAACAAATGTGAGATTGGAAATCAAAGGTTGAAACCTCATCCATCAAAATCAGAAAAGAAACATATAGATCAGAAGATGTTTTCAACATTAATGAACTAATAAAAATCTCCAAAGACAGTTTAAGCATGAAACAGCTGCCATCTTCTTGAAAATAATGGTCATTTCTATGAGTGAAAAAGGAGTGACCATAGTGCACCAACTCCCCTCAGCTCTGCTATGGTTGGATGGGAAGGATTTATAATTTAATAAAGAAATAGAAAGTTGGGGATATATTCAACCAGTAGGGGACTTTTAAAGATGAAAGATCTACATACATGTTGTTAATTCTTGGACAATGAGAGAGAACCACATGCTCTTTAGCTCAATCGTACTATACTCGACCAGTCTGCTGAGAGAAACTCTGAGGTGGCTTTAAGTCGCCGCATAAGAGGCATAAAAGACAGATTTTTCGATCGGATGAGAGACAAGAAGGAATGAGAGAAAAAGAGAAGTATTTTTATTCAATTGTAATTATCCCATGGACCACATAATGAGAGCTATATATACACAGATATAGTACAACTTAAGTACACCAACAACTAACCATCTAACTTTGAAGTACATATAGGCAAAAAGTACAAACTAACATAAAAGTACAAATGGTATAGAAAGATTGAGAGTTATGACCACACAATCCATCAGACTAGCAACGATACAAACAAGATGAAAATGAGAAGTTGAACTAGGCCATTGCGGCATTGTCTAATAATGCATGAAGAGAAATAACTTTTTTCTTCTGAGGTGAAAAAGCTTTTGGACATCATATGGATGTTTACTAATTGTTCATCATTAATAAGCATGAAGTTGTATGCAGGTAGTACATCGATAAAAATCTGAATGATGAGTGGCAAACCTTGAGAGCTATGCTATAATGAGCATGCCAAATGAAAGTAAAGTTTAAGCTCAAGTATGATCGTATAACCACGGATATAAGCCTTCTTATATTGGTTTTGTTTTTTATAGTAGTCAAATCTCAATTCTAAAACCTGCAACACAGCCATGCCCTTCCAACATAGTTTTACACCAAATGGTTATTAAATTGAACCAATGTGTTCTTTCTTTCTTTTACCTTTTTTTCTCCACATGTAACTCTAATTATGCAACCAATGTGTTTTTTTCTTTCTTTTACCTTTTTTTTCTCCACAAGTAACTCTAATTATGCAACAGAGGGAGCAGGCAGGGCTGAATAATCTGGATTCAACTCAGATTACCTAAGCCTCTAACATCTAGGGTTTGTAATCATTGCATACATTACAAAAAACATTATTACCTAATCATAATATTCAAAACAAATTTCTCTAATTAACACTGATTCAATGTTTTATCTAAGATAATTTGTAGCTAAAGTGTGGTCATCTACGAACAATTCTCATCTTTTCGAGTAAATTTTTTACTCATTCGTATATCAAAACGTAACAGAAGCTTCTTCAACAACCAGATAATTATAGTTTTTTTTTCTTATAAGATGCATCCACTGGTTTAAATGCCTTAATTCTCCCTAGGTTAATCCAAATATTGTGCATTTGATTTGTTATTACAGCAATACGTAGGAAACCTATAAGATGATGAGAGATGGAAAGGCATACCATTATCGACGCCAGAATCGGAATTAAACCGAGACTTTATCGAATTAACTTTTTGATGTGGTGCCAAGGTGCTCTTGCATACAGTACGGCGGAGCATGGTTGTTTCCGGCGAAACAGCACGGCGGAGACAGGTGGAACAGAGAGAGAAACGGCCGGAAAACACTAAAAGAGAGTTTTTTTTTCCGAGGCTACCCGAGGCTTTGTCCCGACTAATCTCGGCAAAGTTCACCGACAGCTAAAGCAGGTACGAGAACCGGAATGAAAATAAAAATGGGAATGCAGGAGAATGGGAATAGGAATGAGCATTGCATTGATGCTATTTGGTTAACCCAATATAATCAATGAAAAATTGTTTCATATTAAAAAAAATATGTTTTTCCAACTTAAATATACAAAGAATATTTCATTTAACATCTATAAATGGAATAATGCATAAGAAAATAACCAAGTACAAATAAAAATTTCATTCCCTCCAATTTGGTCAGGAATGAAGATTAATGGATCTACAGGAATGATTCCATTATATAGTATCAAACCAAACAGCAGTTTTCATTCTCATTCCCATTCCTAACCCCTCAATACCCCAACCAAACGCCCCCTATAAATTGCTACGGCGCCAATCAACTACGAAATTAACCAAATCACTTCATTTTGATCGTGATGTGGAGATTCTTGTATTGTTTCGCATAAGATTTGATAAACTAGTCCATGGCTCATAAGTCATAACAACGTATCTTATGAATAACTTTGGTTTTGAAAAAATTAGCTGATAAGGTAGCTTATGACTAGAGATAGCCAAAAATCGGTCCCGGGCCGGTTATAACCGGTTAGGGATCGGTTCGGTTAAAAACAGTAGTCGGCCGTAACCGGTTAAGGCGTAACCGGTTACGGTTAAGGGGTCCCGAGGTCTTAACTGTTTAAGCTTAAACTGGTTAACCTCGACCGGTTATAACCGGTTACGTAACTGGTTAAGGATCAGTTAAGCCAATTTTTTATTTTTAAACTTTTTAAATTATTTAAACATTATAAATTAAAAATAGAGGAGAGTTGTGAGAGTAAAACTTGCGAGAAACAAATAAGAGTCGAAACTCGAGAACACGCAATCACAAATTATAGCGAGAATTTTGTGTTTTTCGTAAGTTGGTAACTTAATATTCAACCCAAATACCACACAACTTATTTATAAAGTATATGGGGGTAAAAAGGTCAAACAAATGTTCAAAAATAAAGCCAAATGGCTTCTAACGGCTATAATAACGTATATTAAACGGCTATTTTTTGAATTAAATCGGTCCCGGTTATAACCGGTTCCGGTTCGGTTACGTAACCGGTTCCGGTCCGGTTATAACCGGTTATGGGAAAAATGTCAAAAACCTTAACTGATCAGATTAACCGGTTATGAATCGGTTCGGTTATAATCGGTTGACGATCGGTTAGGTTATCGGTTAACCGACCGGGTTGGTTATAACCGGTTGGGTTTGGCCATCTCTACTTATGACTGCAAAATGATAAAAAAAAAAAAGCATACTTAAAAAATTAGTAGTGTAAAAATAATAAGTCTCATAAATCACTGAAACTCTAGTTTATAAGTTAGTTTATCATCCATTCAAACATGTGCTAACTTATTTTTATCAAATAATTTCTAAATATCATTACATTTGTATAATTTTGTGAAGGGATAGAGTGTAATTTTTGTATGTATCTACTTATTCTTTAGGTATAATTTTTGAATGTTTCGGAAATAGTTAAGAATATTGTATAGCTTTAATTTGTTTAATTGGTTTATTTTACTTTGTTATTTGTGAAACAAATGGTATAAATTTTTTTTGATTTATTTGTTTAAAGTTAAGTTCATCATTTTGTACCTTCAAAAAGGTTTGGGATTTATTTGGTAAAATGTTTATCTATTAAAATATTCGAGGACTTAATGATTTAAAATCAGACAGTTTCGGGTTTTTTAGACTTTTTTCTAATTTTTTTTATCGCATTAACTTGTTTTTACGCCAAACAAAAACAAAAAAACAAAAAGAACTTGTTTTTACATATTAAAATGTTGAACTTAGCCGGTTTTAAGGGGTGTTTGGTTTGGGAGTGTTGATATGCTTATTTTTAAAAAGCGCTTAACTGCGTTTTCAAATAGTTAGATCTCCTTTCTACTTCTTTAAAACTGATTATATGTGTTTTCAACCCGTGATAAGCGCATTTACCCAAAGTCCCAAACACTTAAAATTGTTTATCTGAGTTTTGAGCATGTGATAAGCAGATAAGAAGAAAAAAAAAACAAGCAATCCCAAACACCTCCTTAGAAGGTTTAAGGGTTTTATTATATAAAATATAATTTAAGAACTTAATCATTCAAATTCAAATAATGTGTATGATGGTATTTTTACACTTTCCTTTCTAAATGTAGTAGTTTTTTTTTTAATGATTTTAGGATATCATACAAGATATTTGGTCTCTATGGTATGATAGGTTTTATGGAACCACTTCATTTATTATCTGCATTACCCAACTTTCAGGGATTTGCTCCATGGGACAAAAAGTCGTTTATGGGTCTCATAAATGAGGGTAAAATAGTTCTTTTGGGTTTTTTTTTTTCTTTTCTTAGATCCATATAATTAATATTTTTTTGTGAAGAAATACCCACTTGCTTAATAACGAAAACAATAGATCTGTAACGGTTATGGATTTCCGAACAAGTATGTATATACTACATTATCTTTGTTGAAATTTAACCAACAATAGCATCTAAAGTGCATGATATCATCACTGACATTGTCACTGTGGTTTGTTCTATCCATGAAGACTGTGGTTTGTTCTATCCATGAAGACTGTGTTTGGCAAAAATAAGCTAGCTGATAAGCTAGTCCAGTCAAACATGTACCATAAGCTAGTTTTTTGAAACGCTAATTTAAGGCTATGTTTGGCAAACTAATCTGTTGTTCGAAATAAGAACATCAAAGTAATGAAAACGCAAATCACATGATCTCTAAAAATACCCACCCCGTGTGTTGTTCGAGTATCGATTTTTGAAAATATTAGTATAAGTCAAACTTGATAATTCTTCTTCCTCCACAACACATTGTTTGAAGGTTAATAATAATAATACTTATGAGCAACCATTGTCGCCAACATCAAAATATGATTATTTCTTGCGGTTCAAAACAAACATGATTATTTCTTTCAAGTATGTAATACAAGAAATAAAGTCACACATACTAGGTGCGATTTGAACAAAACAGTTACCTAGAATTTGATGGTAACATATAATCTAGAAATCCGAAACTCGGTTTCATACTGTAAACTTCACATCCCCCGAAAGTGACAAAATCCTCATTGCTTTTAACTTGGTTAATGTAATCTTCAGACTTCCACATTCCATAGTTTCTATTGTTGTAGCATCCGTGTGGAACACTCCAGCCGGCAACTTTAAGGCGTACGTGAAAACATTTTCGTCCGTTTCAAGATGGGGTTTCCTTTGAATGATCAGTGCTGCCGAGGGATTGTCTAGCACATGCCATACTCTTACTTTTCTAACCATGTTTATAGCTGTAGAAAGTGAAACAACGTATAAATGTAACATCAAGGTTTAAAGTACACAAACACAAAAAATCAAAATAATATATATATATACACACACATAGGTTGGACAAAATATACATAATAACTTAGATATATACCTGGATTTTAAGATATAACTACAACACAATATGCATACACAAGATAGTTAGAATAAAAAAGTATTTACATATAAATATAAACACATAGGACACATAAGTATTTTTAACATCCACAAATTTTTTAAAGGCATAACGGCATTGAACCAACAAATATCATGAACACACGCACGCACGTCTTCCCGGCGGTATCGGGCATCCACGGGAAGCCCACTAATGTGATGTTGTCCAGGCCCAACTTACGCTGGACCTAGAGCCCAACCGTGGGCTAAGGAGCAGCCCAACATATGACTGGACCAGCCCATCCCCTTGGGATCAAACACAGGTAGACTTTAGTAAGACCAACTGAGCTAGACATGATTTGTAAAAAAAGAGTATTTTTTCTACTTACTGATAACGTGGCCAAGATACCGGGGTGCTCTCTCCATGTCAAGATTCACTTTTATATCTACTTCCTCCTTAGTTGTTTCGGGTACGCGTCGGACCATGGAAAGGAAGTCGGTTGATTCCTTTACCTCCCACCTTGCATTATCTATCATGTTCAAGAACTTCTCCGTTTTCTTGGTTGGAGACCACAACGGAAAAACGAAGTCTGAAAAAAAAATGCTACTAGATAAATATATGTTATTATCTTACTTATAAGAGCTCTAAATGTCATGCAAGAGATTGGATAAAACTTTGTAGATAGATTATAAATTTATAATAGCAACAAAAGAATCATGTGTTACCAAACAGGTTGGCACTAAGGTTGTGTTTATAGCTGATAAGGTCTGTTTAACTAATAAGCTAGCTAGTAGCTGATAAGTTAGTTTATGAATAAATTATGTTTGGTAAAAACTACCTTATGAGTATGTAAAATGACCATAAGGGTATTTTGAAGTATAATAATTAATATTAATAAGGGTATAATTGAAAAAAAAAAAAACTACTCCAAATAACGTTCCAATAAGCTACCAAAAGGAGTGTTAGCCTAGTGGTAAGGCTTGGGCACTACATAGTGGTGAACCCGAGTTCGAGCCCTGGGGGACGCATTCTAGAGGTACGGGGGCTTCGACCCCGGGCTGCATGCTTTAGCAGTCGGGCTTCGGCCCAAAATTGCCGAGGATTAGTCTGGGCCCAATGTGGTCTGGGATACCTCTTCCAAAAAAAAACGTTCCAATAAGCTAATTTATGGTACATGTTTGAATGGACTAGCTTATCAGCTAGCTTATTTTTGTCAAACACAACCTAAATACATGCTATCTTCCTTAGGAATGGTGGAACAAAACAGAGGATAATTCAACAACACATGCTACAAGAAAACAGAGCTTATAGGACGTCGTCTAAACTAAATTAGTGCTAATAGAAGCTTTTATAATATCTAAATTTATAGGATCAAATAGAAAAGCTTCATATCTAAATGTGTTACAATAATTTATACGACGTTTTTAGGCGTTGTAAAAAATTTATTAGGACATTTTCAAAAGAAAGTATAGTATTAGCTAATTTTATAGAACACTCTTGAGAAATGTCCTATACATCATCTTTGTACAAGCGCCATTTGTATTTATAGGATGCCCTTTCAACTAGTATCCTATAAAAAAGTTAGGACATTTTATTTGAAAATGGTCGAAGAAACTTGTTACAACGTCCGAAAGAGTCCTATAAAATTATGATAACACTTTTAAATAGGAAGGTTTTTTTGTTTGGTCCTATAAAACATAAACTTAATCATTTTACACGTTCTGTAAACTCAATTTTATTGTAACAACAAATTAAGCTAGTTTAACGATATCTATTATTTATAGTAGTTAATAGATTCTTTAAGTTATAAATGATACAATGCATTATATCAATGTTTTGTTATCTACCTTTGCTTGCCATTACAAAGTATAGCTAATAACCAACTATCAATGCCTATACTAATTAAACTATTTAGTATTTTCACTAATATTGTTTTATTGGTTCAATAAGCCATCATTGTTTGGTTAAAATAAATTAAAATGTTGTTGATCGATAATTAAAATTGAGCTATACTTAACTTACCAGTAAAGGAATAAACACCGGTAAGGAGGCGTCTGGCAATGGATTTGCTATTGCGAGCATAATCGACCTCTATGATACGAGATTCTTTAGGCGGATAGCAACTAGAACCAATCGACTTAAAATATCGAACCATCATCAATCGAGAGGATGGGGCCGGGAGTAATTTCTTGAGGACAACAGCCATGGAAATTCGACGAGAAGAGAGAAGAATGATTAAGGTGCTCCAGAAACTACCTTGATAGATTATACATAGGAGAGAGAATTAAAACAAAAGAATCTTCAACAACATTGGCATTTCCTACCTAATCATAATAGTAAATATTTTTTAATTCTTATTCAAAATAATTTATAAATAAATATCAATTACATACAATTTTTTTGGGTATAAAAAAACATGATCATCTTAATCTCTTATGCTTTGCATCCATATGGATTATATTTTTACCATCCTCTTTTTAAGAAGCATCAGAAGGGTATATTTTAAATGGGAGCGACATTTATTTTTAAAAAAAGATTGACTTTCTGCATTAAGTTTTCCCCTATAAACCTACTGAACAAACCATTTTTTATATCATTTAAATCACTATTAAAGAATCATGTATTGATGATCAATAAGTTGACTCTGAGTAACCTCATTAAGTTGCTAACAAACAAAACCTAATTCCATACAGAAAATTATAACACAAGAATGTTTTACGTACTCTTTTTATTTTAAGGACTCAATCCGCATAGTTACTAGGTAAGATGAAAAATTCCAATTTACCATAAAAACATTAACAACCCATAACATCAATCCGTAAGACAACCAATGGCCAAGATCACTACACCATAAGTTGCCTTAGACAACAAATACTAATTGCCTATGCGGCTTAAGATACACCAAGGCAAATTATATGTTGCCTAAGTTAGACTTTAGGCAATTGTTGAGAGAAATTTGCTACCATCACCGCTAGGTTTCTTTTTGTAAAAGATTTTAAACGTAACATGCAAATAATGGAGATGGAAAATAAAACTGAATTATAAGTGACAATAATTAAAACTACAAAAATTTATTGCGCAAGAAAATGATTTTTTTGAAAATAAAATTGCAGGATAGGTAAATTGGGAGAAATATAGATGTGAAAAATTAAAGTGAACCCCAATGGGGCAGCCTACCGGTTAAGGCTTGGTGTTGGGGAAAAACCCACCCAAGTTCGAATCCGGGGGTGAGCAACCAGGGGCCACTGAGTATTAATCCCAGGGGAGCATGCTTTAGCTCTCGGTAAAAATTGCCAAGGATGTAGTCTGGGTAAACCCAGGTGAACCTTATCCAAAAAAAAAAAAATTTAAGTGCATAAAAGTAATCTATATCTATACATATATTAAAAGAAGGTTTTAGCTGACATCATGAATATAAAATTGAGCCATTTTATTGGTAAATTAAAAACAATTCATAATTTGATGATGTTATCATCTATATCTCTTTTCTTTATTTATTAATTTCAAAATTATAATTTACATTTTCTACCCTTATAATTATTTGATAAAATTACTTTTTATTCTTTAGTTTTTCATTTTTCACTTTGCATTCTCATCATATTAACATAAATAATATATATTAACTAAAATGTATAAAAAAATTTGTTTTTCTTTCCGATAAATTACAACATTATAATCGTCTCGACAATACCTTCAAAATGAGTATAATATTGAATATTTTTTAATTTAATCATATTATTAAATATTAGAAATAGATATAAATTAATTTGTTTGGACTTTATTACATTCTAACTTTAAACTTTATATTTTTAACTATCTATATATAATATCTATTCATATTTCATTTTCAATTTTATAAGTTACATTTAATACCCATGTAGTTAGTATTTGTGAATTTTATAATGCAAATGTCTATTCTTGTTCAAAATTAAAATAATATATTTAAATAACACGTGTATTACACATTAACTAGTTGACTATAAATTAAAATGCAAGAAATGTAAAGTGCAGTAAAATTAAATAACGAGTAAAGTAAAAACTCCCATGATATCACTAACTTTCCCAAATGAGTAATGAACTAGTTATATTAACCTTAAAACACAAACAACTCATATTTTGGTCTTTTGAATACTTAAACCCATGCCATGATGAGTAAATATTACCCATCATATAGACTAAAGTAAAACCAACGTAATAAATTAATGAAATTTTAAAGAAGAGTGGAGAAAATTAATGTTTGAAAACTTAAACCTAAACTTACTATTAATGAGAACTTAAAAACAAACCAAATTTACTTTCAATACCTTCTAGATCGCAGATACGACCTCTAGTGAATGTGGAACAAGATGACTAAAAGTAGAATAACGATAACTAATGAAACATGATCAAAAATCTTAACTCAACTCCCCGTAAAAAGAACTGAAACTAGGGGAATTGTCTAGAGGTGTATACATGAGAGGTGTGTTAAAATGGTAGCCAAGCATACTATTATATAGATACACAACCAAGCTCACGAGACGTTAAACCAAAAACTAGTTAATATTGTCTTCGACCCATTAACGATAAATAACGAGCTCAAAATCAAGTCTTCAAAATCGGTTGGC
This sequence comes from Centaurea solstitialis, assembly GCA_030169165.1. NCBI lineage: Eukaryota > Viridiplantae > Streptophyta > Magnoliopsida > Asterales > Asteraceae > Centaurea > Centaurea solstitialis. Next base: position 73,010,180 of record CM058043.1, read on the forward strand.
CCACCATTAACTTGCAATCGACGCTACAACATAAATCTGTCCCATTATCATCATCATCTTGATCATCAAAATCGGCCCAAAATGCTAAGTCCAAATATGATAATATCGGTTCCTGCAATGTTGTAGATTATTTTGTCAAAAGTCGGAATTTTTAGCAGTTAAAAGCATATATTTCACATCAATTATATATTGTAACTAAAACTCCTTTCTTATGTGTATTTTTGCATAATATTTTTTGTGTATATATTTCTTATCAACTCTTTTTTTTAACGTCGGAAAGGGAACACTCAAGAAGAGAGTTTCGACATCGCCATCGTCCCCAAGAGCACCCCAAAATTACATTTCATCAAATTATTACCAACTCATTCAATAGTATAAATAACATTCACCAAATTATTACCAACATCGCCTTCTTTAGAAGTGACATTCACAAACCACAATAACCAACTCATTATTTAGAAATTCAAAAAAAAAAAAAACATAGAAACCAATTGTTTTTAAACTGATCACATTAAAAATACTTCATTTTTTTTCTTCCAATATCGCCTTCACAAATTCCCGTTTCGAAGATCCGTCCAATCCTTTCCAAATTTGCAATTGAGTCGGGTTCCCAACATGTATGATAACACTTACAATTTGGTTACTATTAAAACCCATCTCCTTCAACTCGTTAGGCAAACTCTCCAAACCCTTCAGGTTAGGCAAACTATCCAAACCCGAGGGATCGTCTAGCACTTGCCATATTCTTACTTTTCCAAGTATGTCGTTTGTGGCTGTACAAAATGAAACAACATATAAATATATTATCATGGGTATGGAAATGTAAAAACATCTGAATAATTCAGAGAATAACTAATATACATACACATAGTTTGAACATACATATATGGGTCATGTTTAAATGTGAACTCATCTTTTATTGTCAGCGTGATGATCACTAGTATTACGCCATGTGCCAATATTTAGTTTGAATATTTATGTTTAATTCAGTCCGAATAAAGCTTTATTCAGTCTGCATGATATTCATACTGAATAGAGCTTAGGTGCCAATTCATATTGCACGTGACGCGATTTTATTGGTCCTCAGATTAACAATGAAAGATGAGTTCACAATTAAACTCTGTATATATATATATATATATACATATACATATATATATATATATAGAGAGAGAGAGAGACAGAGAGAAAAGTTCAAATGTGAACCTATCTTTCATTGTGAACGTGAGGACCACTAAAATCGCGCCACGTGACAATATTCACTCTGAATAATGCATGATATTCAGAATTAATATTGCCGCATGGCGTGATTTTAGTGGTCCTCACATTCACAACCAAAATTGAGTTCACAGTTGAACCTAACCCTATATATACGCGAGGACGATTCTCAACCACACATTAATTCGGTTACGGTGGACGCAATCACGGGGGATTGACGCGATTCATGGAGGGTGGAGATGATTAAAGAAGGGTGACCTGGTCAAAGCCGCCTTTATTGAGTGGTTGAGATTCGTCCTTACGTTTTCTTAAAAAATTATCGTTCTCATTTGAACCATTCTATATATATGTAACTTAGACATATACTTGGATAGTAAGATAATTACAACACAATATGCCTATACAACTCAAGTAGAACAAAAAAAAATGTTTACATAGGAATGAATATATACACATTGGACATATAAGTGTTTTTAGCATTCGCATAATAAAATAGAATGTTTTTAGTGCTTACTCATATTGTAGCCAAGCTTTTTGGGTGCTCTCTCCTCCATGTGAGGATTCACTTTTTCATCTGCATGTGGTGTTGGATTTTTTTGGTAAAATATAGGCTTTTTACCAATATTTGGACACAATTAATTATATATAAATGTGTTATATATAGTTAACTCTTTGTGGGTTTGTGTTCCACTAAATGAGAGCTTCGAATCAGTATATCGAGTGTCCAAAACGGATAATGTGTGAATGAGATATCGATTCTCAAAGATGAGTACTTGGGTTTTGATTTTTGTAACTGAAGTTGATTTATTCTCTTAGAATTAAATCATCGGTTTCTATTCTAGAATTAAAATCGTTTGTCGGTTTCGTACGTTTTAATCTTGAATTAATAGAGTTCGTCGGTTACGTACGTTATTATTCTAGAATTGAATATAAGAATTAATGTGTCGGTTTCGTCAGTTACGTTTTTCCATTATATAATAACACCCAAGAGATCATTCTTGTTACAACCTATAACACACATCCTAGAGACCGAAATACGAAAACGCTCTCTCTTCTTCTTCTTCTCTGCGTATGGTTTTTTTGGCGATTATTTTCAGGCAAGTGTTATCCGACAGTTCACCGACTGTTTCAGCCGTTGTACCCTGGGAGCAGACGACAATTCTGCTTAAGGGAATCGTGTCAAACACGAGCCTCGGCTACCTCTAACTTGGTTCTCGGAACCTATGTTATTTCTATTCTTCTACTCCTTCTTGTTTAGGATTTTGGAGTTTGTTTCCAGAATCATTTTAATAATCAAATAACCTTTTCGCTCTCTCTTTTCTTGGAGATTGGTTATTTTTTGGATTATTATTTTCAAACGAAAATTCGTTTTATCGTGGGTTTTTATTCAAAATAACCAACAATCTTAAGCAGAATTATATATTAAACAATGTTGCAAAAGTCGAGTTTGTTTTTTGACTTTTTTAAACTGTTTTCAATCTTAGACATAATTTCGTTTGTCTTACGAAAATCGAGTTTGTTTCGATTGGTTTGAAATAGATTATTTAAAGCGAATTGTTTGAAATGTTTTGTTAATAGAGTTTTGTCTTACGAAAATCGAGTTTGTATCAATTATTTGAACGGAATGTTTAAAACGATTTGTTTGAAAAGTATTGTTTTAAACATATTACTTGAATGGTTTTTTGCAATAAAAAGTGTTTGCAATAAACATATTAGTAATCCGTTTATATTTGTTCCTTTGAGTGTCAAAATCGAGTTTGTTTCGATTGTCACGACATAGCATTTATAATAAAACGGATGGAGTTAACATAAATGTTTGAACACAAATTAAGTTTATTTCGATTGTTTCATTTCTGTTTTGTGTAAACAGTGGATTTGATTTGTGAATATGAAACAATTTTCAGGAACCAAATAATGGTCAAAAGTTCAAACAGCTTCTCCCGAATAGATGTTAAATCTCGGGATCAAGTTTTTGGAACAATTGGTTTATTAACGCGTGAAACAATGATGTCGGCCGCTCGAGGATGGTTTTTGGATTCGTTAGCCGAAAATCATGTTACTAATTCTCGATCGGATTTTGTTAATTACCAAAATATCGAGGGAAAAGTGAAACTATTAAACCGACGACGTATGAAGGTTGTCGGTATAGGAACAGTGAAGTTAAGATGTTCAAATGGAAAAACCTTGACTCTTGAGAAGGTTCTTCATGTTCCAAAAATGTCAAAGAAAATAGTTTCCGCGGGAGAATTAACAGAAAATGGATGTGTTATAGTACTTCATTCCCAAGCGGTGATACATGGGCAAGGTAATATCTTTTACGGTGAGAAAATAGATCGGTTATACCGATTGGATCTCGATCATGTTATCGATATCTCGGACGATGAGAGTTCTGGGGATAGTAATTCTATCTAGTTTAGCGTTATTGTATCTTTTAAACTTCGATAATAAATTATGGTTGAATTTCGTTTTAAACTTTATCAATTTTGTATTGGTTTTATAAAGTTTATATCTAAGAGATACACACAACTCTCAAGTTACCACGTCTCAAGATACTACGTCTTAAAAATCGGAATGTTATCATGTTCGGAAATGAGTTTTCCATGTAAGACGTTGACCATCGACATCATGAAATAGTACCCTAAAATGTGGGGGTAACTACCAATTGTAATTTAAAAAAAAAATGATGACATGATAATTAATTCGTTGGATTTAATTCGTATAAATGTTTGTCGGTTACGAATTAATTACGTCAATTACGAATTTCGATATTAATTCGTTTAACTGTTTGTCGGTTACGAATTAATTACATCAGTTACAATCTTCGGATTTAATTCGTATAAATGTTTGTCGGTTATGAATTAATAACGCCAGTTACGATTTGTTTTAATTCGTTTAACTGTTTGTCGGTTACGAATTAATTACATGGTTAAATTTTCAGTTTTAATTCATATAATTGTTTGTCAATAATGAATTAACTGTTTCGGTTATAATTCGTTTAATTACGAATTAACAATGTTGGTTTTAATTCATATAATGAATTAGAACAATATATATACATATATACACGCATTTATGTTGGAATAATTATGAATCAACTCCAATTAGGCTCACCTATTTGGATACAATGTCTAGGAAAGATATAGGCGGATTGTTTTCTATTCTAATGAGGTCGTGTTTTTAAATGCTTTTGAGCATACCCCCCTCACCGTCTTTCCTGGTTGTGTTCGAGTAGAGCTACCGAAAAGGGTTGAGTAAATAATAGTTTTCCTGAATGTGTTTATATACTTATATATATTTTGGATTTAATTCAATAATTGTTTGTCAATTATGAATTAATCATTACAATTTTTAATTCGTTTAATTGTGAGTTTATAACGAATCAATCATGATTGGTAATAGAATGCCATGATATCAATTGATAGACGAATCCAATAAGTTTGGATCTAAAATCATCATATAAGTTTGATGAAATATTAGCAATGAAAGTAAAGGTTAAAACTTTGTGTATAACCTAAGCTAAATATATCAAAAAGAGAATATAGTCATGATAGAGTGATCATTGAGTATGACTATATTTATAGAACAACTAGGATCCTAGAGTTTTGGATGCCTAGATTGTCACTTATAGATAGTTGCGATTAAGCTCTTTGGTGGTGACAACAACACTCATGTATGATGCATTGACAAGAACATCTGGCCAATGTTTTTGTGAATTCATCAACATATGTGTGTGTTCTTGTTATATCTTAAACGTATTGCATAGCTAGCAACTCTATTCATGATATAGAAGAAGATATTACTCAATGAAAATGTTTAAATACATTAGTTGTATCAACTTATGCGAAACAGATTGAGTAGATAATCATATCATTTGAATCAAGATTTGTGCAAATGATTCATGTATGAGTTTGAAGACTCTAAGCAACCGAATAGTTTGTGGTCACATTTGGAGAGACTTACAAACTAGAAATCATAAAACATTTGATAAGTTATGATATCTTAATGGTGAAAAAGGGATGGAAAAGTCACTAGATGACATAACATTATACAATGGTATAATGTATAGATATCTTCATCAAAGGATATAGACAAAAGGAAAGTCTAGATTATTAACATCCGTTAGTTTTATGTTGGGAATTGCAAATCTGCAAATGCACCAAATGGATGTGAAAATTGATCTTCTAAATGAAGATTTAGAAGAAATTTATATGAAGCAGCCTAAGGGATTCGTTGCCCAAGGTAAAGAGAACAAGGTGTGTAAACTTGTTAATACCTTATATGGCTTAAAACAGGCTCCAAAGCAATGACATCAAAAGATTGATCAATCCATGTTGGAAAGTGTTTTTAAAATAAGTGTGTTTATATGAATGACACCACTTACGGTTATGTCATATGCTTATCATCGGAGGTGATGACAAAATGATAAGGTCCACGAAGGATATGTTGAAATCTAAGTTTGACATGAAAGGCATGGGTTTATCATATGTGATACTTGGAATAAAGATCACAAGAACTCAAAATAGTCTAGTGTTAAGTCAAACACATTATGTGGACAAGATTCTTGAGAAATTTTATAAAGGAGACACAAGTATAACTAAAACTCCTAGTGACACTAGTCAACATCTATCCAAGAATAAGAGAGGATAGTGTTGCACAAAGTGGAATACTCAAGAATACTAGACAGTCTGATGTATCTCATGAGTTGTACCAGACTTGACTTAGCATACGCAGTAAGCAAGCTAAGTAGATACACTAGTAATGCGAGTGTTGAATATTGGAGGAGTATTACTAGATTATTAAGGTACTTAAGATACACAAGAGAGTGTGGACTGCACTATGGAAGATATCCAACTGTAATCAAAGGATACATTGATGCAAATTGGATATCTGATATAAAAGATTCCAGATCTACAAGTGGATATGTGTTTACACTTGGAAGTGCGACTATATCTTGGAAATCGTCCAAGAAAACTATTATAGCCAGATCCACGATGGAATCTGAGTTTATCGCCCTAGATAAAGTAGAGTAGTTGCGTCAGTTTGTGGAGGATGTTCCCAAATGGCCTAAGCCGGTAACGGTCATTTGTATACACTGTGATAGCCAATCGAAAATTGGCAGAGCTCAAAGTACAATGTATAATGGGAAGTTACATTAGACGCAATATGATAAGACAACTAATCTCTATTGGAGTTATCTCGATTGACTATGTAAAGTCAAAAGATAACATTGTGGATCCACTTACAAAAAGTTTAAGTAGAGATTTAGTTTATAAGTCCTTAAGATGAATGGGACATAAGCCCTGAATTAATAATTCATGCAAAGGAAACCTTACCCAGAAGACTGGAGATCCCAAGATCTGGGTTCAAAAGGACAACCTAGTTGTATGAATATGGGAGGTCACTGTGGGGGAGTCAATAAACTTTCTAGTTCATTTGATAATTAGTGACATTAAGGATAAGCTCATGGCTTTTAATGATTATTGGAAATCACCTATGTGAAAGAGAAGTGGGGTCGCTTCGAAGGGAATTGACGGGGGCACAATTCCTAAAAGCTTTCACAGAACCAGGCAGTGTTCATGACCATAACGAACACGACTATGAGGATATGAACTTGTTAGGAAGAGTCTTGTGTGAAATATGCAAATTGTCTACACAAACGACTGATCAGTTCAAAGACATCAAGTCTACTGATAGTTAGGAGACTAAGTATGTTTCATAAGGGAATGTTCAAAGGGTAACACCTACCTATCCTATGCAAGATTCGACTGTTGGAAATTGTTGTGCGGTTTTTCATATGCAGAGATCGATCTCCATTCATGTGGGGGATTGTTGGATTTTTTTGGTAAAATATAGGCTTTTTACCAATATTTGGACACAATTAATTATATATAAATGTGTTATATATAGTTAACTCTTTGTGGGGTTGTGTTCCACTAAATGAGAGCTTCGAATCAGTATATCGAGTGTCCAAAACGGATAATGTGTGAATGAGATATCGATTCTCAAAGATGAGTACTTGGGTTTTGATTTTTGTAACTGAAGTTGATTTATTCTCTTAGAATTAAATCATCGGTTTCTATTCTAGAATTAAAATCGTTTGTCGGTTTCGTACGTTTTAATCTTGAATTAATAGAGTTCGTCGGTTACGTACGTTATTATTCTAGAATTGAATATAAGAATTAATGTGTCGGTTTCGTCAGTTACGTTTTTCCATTATATAATAACACCCAAGAGATCATTCTTGTTACAACCTATAACACACATCCTAGAGACCGAAATACGAAAACGCTCTCTCTTCTTCTTCTTCTCTGCGTATGGTTTTTTTGGCGATTATTTTCAGGCAAGTGTTATCCGACAGTTCACCGACTGTTTCAGCCGTTGTACCCTGGGAGCAGACGACAATTCTGCTTAAGGGAATCGTGTCAAACACGAGCCTCGGCTACCTCTAACTTGGTTCTCGGAACCTATGTTATTTCTATTCTTCTACTCCTTCTTGTTGGAAATTGTTGTGCGGTTTTTCATATGCAGAGATCGATCTCCATTCATGTGGGGGATTGTTGGATTTTTTTGGTAAAATATAGGCTTTTTACCAATATTTGGACACAATTAATTATATATAAATGTGTTATATATAGTTAACTCTTTGTGGGTTTGTGTTCCACTAAATGAGAGCTTCGAATCAGTATATCGAGTGTCCAAAACGGATAATGTGTGAATGAGATATCGATTCTCAAAGATGAGTACTTGGGTTTTGATTTTTGTAACTGAAGTTGATTTATTCTCTTAGAATTAAATCATCGGTTTCTATTCTAGAATTAAAATCGTTTGTCGGTTTCGTACGTTTTAATCTTGAATTAATAGAGTTCGTCGGTTACGTACGTTATTATTCTAGAATTGAATATAAGAATTAATGTGTCGGTTTCGTCAGTTACGTTTTTCCATTATATAATAACACCCAAGAGATCATTCTTGTTACAACCTATAACACACATCCTAGAGACCGAAATACGAAAACGCTCTCTCTTCTTCTTCTTCTCTGCGTATGGTTTTTTTGGCGATTATTTTCAGGCAAGTGTTATCCGACAGTTCACCGACTGTTTCAGCCGTTGTACCCTGGGAGCAGACGACAATTCTGCTTAAGGGAATCGTGTCAAACACGAGCCTCGGCTACCTCTAACTTGGTTCTCGGATCCTATGTTATTTCTATTCTTCTACTCCTTCTTGTTTAGGATTTTGGAGTTTGTTTCCAGAATCATTTTAATAATCAAATAACCTTTTCGCTCTCTCTTTTCTTGGAGATTGGTTATTTTTTGGATTATTATTTTCAAACGAAAATTCGTTTTATCGTGGGTTTTTATTCAAAATAACCAACATGTGGGGCCATTGGTACGACGTCGTTAGACTTCTTCACCTCTGGCCTTGCAATATCCATGATGTTGAGCAACTTCTCCACTTTCTTGGTTGGAGATAAAAATGGAAAAAGAAAATCTGAAAACAAAATTGAAGAGCCAATGAATGTCCACCAAAATAGAGCAAAGTTCAACCACATAGATTAAGCTAGATTATCAATATCTATGGTAATGGAGATGTTGAGTTAATCTGAGAAGTAGTTATTAATCCTTAAATGAAAATTGTGATGAGATGTACTCGATCAATTTCTATATCAATCGTTATTTATGGTCGGCTTGAGATTAAAAATGATCAAGGTTTTAGATCCGCCAAAAGGGCTTGTAGCCCAACAGCATTTGGTGTTATTAAGGGGGTGCTTGGTTGGGGGTATTGCAGGGTAAGGAATGGGAATGATAATGAAAACTGCTGCTTGGTCTGATATTATATAATGGAATCATTCCTGCAGATCCATTAATTTCCATTCCTGAGCAGATTGGGGGGAATGAAAATTTTCTTTGTGCTCAGTTTTTTTTTCCATATGTCATTCCATCTTTTGATGTTAAATATAACATCTATCGTATTTTCAAAGTGGAGGTAACAAAATTTTTTAATATAAAACAACTTTTCATTGATTATAGTGGGTTAACCAAGCAGCATCAATACAATGCTCATTTTCATTCTCATTCTCCTACATTCCCATTTTCATTCCCATTCCCATTCCCTAAAATGAACCAAGCACACCCTAAGTGGTGCTCCCTTGTGGTTGTGGGTTGGAGATCCGTTGTGGAAGTTGAAGTAGATTTAGGAGTAGGTTTAGTGTGTGTGTGTGTGTGTGTGTGTGTGTTTTTGTTCAAAAAAAAGTTCAGATCCACTTTTCATGCTTCTCATATTAACTTAACATTTCACACGATTCTTCGCCTTTATACAATTAATCTTTTATATATGATAGTATGATGCCATGCATTATATCATTTTTTTTATCTGCCTTGCTTGTCGTTTCATAGTAAAGATAATAACCAACTATCACAAAGCAAGTCCTATACTAATTAAACTATCAATTATTTTCATTATAATAATCGGTTTCTTGGTTAAATAAGCCATCACTGTTTTGGTCAAATGAATTAAAATTTTGTTGACCAGTAACTGAAATTGAGGCGCATCAATCCTGGTTCGAGTTTCAAGCATTAGAATCATGTGGCCAGCCTTAGTCTCAAATGCTCGTTTCTTAATTATCAAACCATAAAGAATGTAGTTTAAACAAAACCTAGATGAATTTTTTAAAAATTAAAATTAAGAGTTACTTAACTTACAAGTAAAGGAATAAACACCAATAATGAAGCGTTTGGCAATGGATATGTGATTGCCAGCATAATCAATCTCCCCAATACGATATTTTCCAGACGCATGGTTACCAGAACCAATTGACTTAAAACACCGAACCGCCATTAGTCGAGAGGATGGAGCTCGAAGTAAGTTCTTGAGGATAATAGCCATGGCAATCCGAAAAGCAGAAAGGAGAAAGATTAGGGTGCTGAAGAAATTAACTACCTTGAATACTGGCCAGATCAAATTTTGTATGACACACACAAAAAAAGGAGAATTAAAACGAAAGCATTTCCAACAACATTGGCATTTCCTACCTAACTAGATAATTAATATTTTATTAATTCTTATTCAAATTAATTTATAACTAACTATCATTTGCATACAATTTCTTTTAGTAATACAAAATTACAAAACATGTTATTCTCTTATAATTAATATGCATGTAATTATACTTTTACCTTTCTTTATTTCGTCATTTATGTGGATTTTCATTTTCTTAAAATATTTATAATTCTTATTAAAACACTATAAACAATATTTTTAAATAGAAAAAAGGTAAGTTGATTAAAATGTTCCATATGTAGTTAACTTGTTTAACATATTATTTTAAAACTCCTTTAGTGGAAGGATTGTTTAGTTGGTTTTTCGTCATGTGTTGTTTGTATATAATTGTCTCACTTAATTTGTTTAACATTAATTTTTTAAAAACTCCTCCTTCAGTTAAAGGTATAAGGGATTGTTTGGTTGGTTTTTTTATTAAATGTTCTTTGTATAAATTTGACAATGAATTAGTATTTCAATATAAGTTGGGAAATTTTGTTTGGAAGGGTTTTATGATAGATTGGTTTTTCGCATAATTCTTTCCCTTAGAAACTTGGAGAATAAGTCACTTTTATATCATATAAATTACTGTCAAACAGTCGTATAGAGTTGGCTGAATAAGTTGAGTCTTATTAGACTTATAAGTTGCTAATAAACGGACTCAAATTCCATTAAGAAAAACATACCACAAGAATGTTTTACCTACTTGTTTCATTTTAAAGACCAATCCGTGTATTGATGTACAACTTAACATAGGACGAAAAACTTCAATAGAGAATACGTTCAAGAATATTAAACCATATCAACAATCCATAAGACTATATAGAGAGAGGGTGTGTGTGAAGTTTAAGGAAAACCAAAAAAAAATCGAGGAACACTTTCGTAGTCCTTCATTTGGACCATGTCTATATGCACTTGTATATAGCTGGAAATTAAATTGTTGTTTTTTTATGCATAGATGCATTATGCACTTGTGCATAAGCACGAATACATGCTATAAGTTACGTCTATGCATAAGTGCATAGGATCCAGATGAAGGCTACATTAATGTCCCTCGATTTTTCGTTTTTTAAGGTTTTAGTTATATAAAACACAAACATTTTATTCTCCTATATTTGACATCCATGTGATTATATTTTTACTATCCTTTTTTATGTCATTTATGTTGGTTTTCATTTTCTTAAAATACTTTTATTTCTTACTTGGACACATATAAACAATATTTTTAAATAGAAAAAAGGTAAGAAGATCAAAATGCCCCATAGTTAACTTGTTTAACAAAATCTTAAAACTCATTTAGTGAAAAGGTCTAATGAGTTGATTGGTTGGTTTTTCATTAAAGGTTGTTCATACAAAATTATCTATATGGATTAATCAGTTAGTATAGACTAGAAAAGTTTGTTAGCAAGTTTCAATAAATTGGCTTTTTGTATAACTCTTCTCCTAGAAACTTATTAGAACAAGCCACTTTTCAATATCGTGAAACACTTATAGTATCTTTACTACAACAACATCAACATGCCAAAACATGCTAGAAAAAGGCCACATAATCGTGTTGAAATAAATGACAGTCTAACATGGCCATGTCAATAACTTGCACAATTGTTCCAAACTACAAATAGTATCGGCAGGAACTTGCCAAATGCACATATCCCTTTTGGGGTTTCTAATACTACCGATCCATTACTTATGCTCAAATACGTCAAACTACTATGGCGGTCTTGCTCAAATCTATGGTCTTAAAGCCTTGGTTCTATTTCTAGACATACCTACTGATTTACCTTAAAATCACCGAAGGATACCCTAAAACACTTGACACTTTTCTAGCTTTCAAACACCTCCAAGAGTCCGATCTATCTTTTTCAATTAGAGTTGTTTACGGATTCAAGAATTTTTCTTAGTGGAGGCACATATAAGGCTGTTAGGTTTAGAATAAAGTCATCCAATATGTTTTTAGCCTAATTACACCATTTTGAGGAATTTTTAAAGTTTTCTTGTTGATTTCAAAGGATTTTTAAGTTTTTTTTTTTTTGTTGACTTTGAGAACTTTTTCCGATTTTTTTGGTTGATTTAGAGAGTCTTTTTTGGTTTTTTGATTGATTTCAAGGTATTGGTTGATGGGATCCCAAACCCAGTTTTACTCCGGGGATCAATGACCAAATCCTTAAAAATATATCTTTAACATAAGAAATTCCAAAAAATTTCCTTTTAATGGAGCCCTTTCCCCCCTCTATTTCTACATTGAATTCGCCAGTGGTTGTTCAACCCGCTAGCCGTTTTGTCCATTAGAAATGCGAGCTTGTAAAATCATTCTCGAAAAAATGAGTGGGCCTGGGATGAAGTGAACCATTATATTTTATTAAAATCTTATATATAATTTCTGGCTCGATATCTTTGTTTGGTTTTTGAATCATACGTTTTCTTCACTCAAAAAATCAATCGTCCTCTACTTGATTTCAATTAGGGACATCTTGTAACACCCGTAATTTTGATAGATTAACCCCGAAGTCATCCCACTCTTTTCGTAAGAAAGGTTTATTTAATGAGTTAGTTTTAACTTATAGTTGGATCCCTTCTAGGCAAGATTACTTCAAAATATGAAAAGTGAGACTTTAGCCTCGGTACGAGTTTTGCGATTGTGACTGTGATTGTGCCATATGGCACAATAGCATGGCACAATAGCATGGCACAATAGCCGCGATTGTGCCCGCGATTGTGACACTGGCACAATCGCCTGTCACTATAGCCCGCGTGTACCAGGTTGCTTAAAGACACCATTTCAGCATATTTCTCATCACACTTCACTTCCAACTTCTAGGTGCGATTTTCACATAGTCAAGGTGCGATTTCTACCATTTTTCCACTCCACTTCACCCCATTTAATGCTTGATTTGGAGCTTGTAATCAATAGCAATTGTTGTGCTTCTAGGATACTTCCCAAGTGTTGGCCAAGCCTCTAATTCCTCTCAAGATCTCATTCTCCTCAAGAACTAGGGTTTGACATTTTCTAGGTTTTGAGTTTAAAACCTAGTTGGTAAGTGTCAGGATCTTAGATCTCACTTTCTCTCAAATAACACAACTCAGATTACTAACAATCACAACTTGTATAAAGTAAATCTTAACACAGAATGAAAGACAATGGAAAGAACAAAAACTTTTTGTGTATTGATTACAAACCAAAAGCCTCAATCTGATGATCACAGATCAATCCCCAGACATGCACTACTTCTCTAATGCAGGGATTAAGAATCTTGAGGCTAAGAATTCTATGAATACTAATGATCAAAAGTTATATCAACTGCACGTATCCACTCAGGCTATATACTACCAAGAATTACAGATAAGTGTAAATCAAAACAGAATCAATTCAAACTCTATCATTATCTGCAATCTCAGTATTATCTTCAATCCTTAGCTTGAGCCTGAAGTAATCTTCTCAATCTCGATCATTATCTATTCCAAAAACAGCTTATCTTCTTCAGCAGTACTTTGAGTTATAAGCAGTAGTTTCACCAACCTGCTGCTAGTTTAATCCAGCAGTAGTTTGATTCTGCTGCTTAAACCCAACAATCTCCCCCTAACTTAACTTCTTTTAAGGAGTTAAGTTTTGGATTTGATTGAGTACTTTTCTCACCAGATCAGCTCCCATTTCAGAACTTATGCTGCAGCTCAAACCTTTCTCTATCATCTTTTGAAGCTTTACCAAACTGTGATTGTAGTCACCTTCCACCAAATAATATTCACAGTTTGATCCATCACAAACCACAGCATAAACTCCACAACTCTCATACAGCACCCATTGATTGACTGTCTCAACTTCTTGTACAACCAAATCTTGTACCCTGTTCACATCAAACAACATACACAGCCACTCAAGGGCTTTCTTGATCTTGTCAACCATAGCATCCTCTACCTCTTCTTCATTCAGCACTTCTCCATACACAGCCATTCCATGCTCAAATATTTCCTTCAAATTTTCTCTTGAGCAATGTTCCAACAGATCAGAGAAAGTTTTCCAGAAATCTTTGTATCCTCCATGTCTGTTCAACTTGTAATACAGCCTATTACTTTGGCTGATTACCTCCCAGTTTTCTACCTTCCCAAATGGATTGTATGCTTCCTCTTCTTGTACAGCTTCACCTGTGATCCTTCTCTTCATTTCCTTCACCCTGGCTACATACTGCTTTTCCAGCTCATTCAACTTCAAATGCTTGTTGCTTTTCTTCAAAATTCCTTCTATTCTTAAGAGATCCAGATTGTACTCTCTTTCAAATAAATGGAATTCATCACTTCCATCTGTAAGTCTGAGCATCACCACCTCAGATTTTGGATATACCCTCCATAAAATTATTCCCAAAGACCTTTGATTCATAAAGGATGGAGAATAGGTACGGTCCAAACTTTCCATGATCATCTTGACTGTGGTGTTTAGTCTTTGAAGACTTTTTCCAAAGAAATCAGCACCATACAACTCCAGTCCAACCTTGTTAAAGTCATCCAAATCCTTTCTTGTACAAACAGAGATGAATTTGTCAAGATTAAAATACACATTTTCTTTGCCATTCCTCCTAATCACCTTCAGATCATCCTTCTGTCCTGCTTTGACAGTCGTCCAATGAATAATTGTGTCATCAGCATCTTCAACTATCTTTCTCTTCTTTGCTACTGGAGTCTTCTTGGCAATAGACTTCTTCCTCTTCATGGAAGACAGTTTTTCATTCATCTCTGCATCCTCCTTTTCATCCTGATCCAAAATCTCTTGGATCTTAGCCGCAGACAATTGTGCATTGACCTCTTCAGGAATTCTTTGAGCTGCTTTCTTCTTTGGCTCTTCAATCATTATTCCTTTTCCCTTTGAATCAGCTGAAGCTATATTCTGCTGCTGAGCTATATTCTGCTGCTGAGGTTGTGATGTTTGTACTGCTGATGAGCTCACAACCTTCCTTGCATCAGCCATGAATCCTCTGTTTGGTAAACCAACAAGCAGTACTTCTACAGCTTCTTTCTCCTTCTCTGATCTCTTTTCAGATTCAGTATCTTCTTTAGCACTCTGCTGCTCAATTACTTTCTCAACTTGCACTTCCTCCTGCTGTGCACTCTGCTGTTGTGCAACCTGCTGCTGTTGATTAGGTTGAGAACTCTCCCCCTTGGCCTGAGAGCTCTCCCCCTTTGAGAAAGTAAATTGAGTAGCTTGAAAGGGATTTCTTTTCTTCTGAGCAATAAAAGAATATAACATTCTTCTGAGGATGGAAATCTGCATGTTTTGAGACATAATCCTGGAAGCTTGAATGGCCAATCTATTGTCATGCTCCTGCAGCAGAGTATCTCCAGCCTGCATCAGTCTCTGCTGCACTCTGACAACCTTTTGCAGATCAGCAATCATGGAAGCTTGAGATTTAGCCAAAGTTAAGGCCTCAGTACAATCAGCTGCGATTTTGCCCATTGCCACCATCAATTCATCAGAAGTGTATCTATCCTCACCATGTTCAGGGGTGTTACCCGCCCTAGATGGATCTTTGGAAAAGTTAGTAGTGGTCCTTTGCCTAGCAGAGGCACCAGCTACCCCCATGGTTTCTTGGCACCCGGGACCTCTAGATGATTGCTCATCTTGAGTTGCCATGGAGAAGGTCTTATTGATATTCAACCTGTCCTGCTCAGCACCTTGTACATGAGCAGTAGGTTGAGCCTTGCAATCCACATGCCCTACCTCCTCCTTAGAGGGCACCTTCTGTGAGTTGGGAGAAACTCTGGGGGACTCCCTTTGAGGAAGATCCATTGGAGAGTGCTCCAATGAAGGGCTTAAAGGCTCAGGGATAGAGGACATTGAGGAGGAAGGAACTCCTGAATGCCTAGTAACATCTTTTGTGAGTGAGGGGGTGGGGGTTGATGAAGAAGGAATCTGAGGGGAATGTGAAGTGGAAGATGTGGGTAGAATCTCAGGGGGTGTGCTTGATTGATTTGGCTGCAAGCCTGAGTTCTCATCTTGTGGGTGGGTTACCCTCCTCATTGTAGAGAACAATGGGGTAACAGATCCAGAAAATCCTTTATTTGTTTTTCTTAAGAATGCAAACATCTTAGGGGAAGGATCAGCCCCCTTATAGATATCTAAAGGAATTGCCAACCCTGGTAATTCAGCATTAATGAAAACCTGAATGAACCTAGGGTACAAAAACAGCTTCTTTAAAGTTTTGGGAAGAGGAGCCTTGATATGTGCCACAATGTCATCAAAAATCATTTTGGAAAAGTTAAAGCGTTGGTTGTTTGCTAGGCAGATCAATGCATATGCAATGGTACTGCTAAACTCATTCCAACTTGTGGACTTCTTTGAAATAGAGTGAATGAGAGTATGAACCAAAAACTTCCATTGGGGTGAAAATTTTGACTTGTCCAACTTTAAATTTCCAATGGTGCCTTCATACCCCATCCTCTGAAGGTTTTCAAAAAGATCAGATATAGAAAAAGAAGTGATACCATTCAGATCATCCAAGTGAAGATGAGCCCTAATCTTGGCTTCTGTGAGTAATAATCGACGACCTCCAACTTTGCTTGAAATGGTTGGAACTCCATTTAGCTCTTCAGATGTGGCATTTGTCCAAAACTGTTGCATATGACCCTTATAGATCGTAGGGTTGATGGTAATAGCAGTAGCAATATGAGAAGATGTCACAAAATCAATGATTTCATGGAAATCTTCATTGCTGTTATCCTTCGTTAGATACGCCACTCGATTATGCTCCTCTACAAAGTAATAAGTTGCCATGAGTAAACAGATTGATTGAACAAAGAGATGGCAGTTAGGGTTTGAAAGCACAGAGAAGAAGAAGAGTATTGAAAGGCCGTTGAATGAAATGGCGGTTCATATGGTCCTTTTATACAACGGTTAGAAGCAGTAGGTTCAACGCGTGTCCAGCAGTAGAGACAAGTTCAGCAGTAGAGTTACTAAAAGAAGTATTCTCTATGCTGTGAGCAGCAGAGTCACTGTTTCTCAAACAAAGCAGTAGGTTAATGAAATACAAAGATAAAACATTACATATGAGATAGTCTGAAGTAACAAGAGATATTATTCAGGATTAATCATTCCCACATTGGTGATGAGAAAGATAAATCTTCCTATATCAAAGGATTTTGTGAACAAATCAGCAAGCTGATAATCTGTGTGAACCTTTAATACCTGAAATAATTTCTTCTCATTACAATCTCTAATGAAATGAAACCTAATCTCAATATGTTTTGTTTTTGAATGCTTAACAGGGTTATTCACAATACTTATTGCACTACTATTATCAATGTAAATAGGAGTGTTAAGAAAGGTCAAACCATAGTCCAGCATTTGATTCTGTATCCACAAAACCTGTGAGCAGCAGCTAGCAGCTGCAATATACTCTGCTTCAGCAGTAGAAGTAGAAACAGATGTTTGTTTCTTACACTGCCAAGATACCAATCTTGAGCCTAGGAATTGACATCCTCCAGTTGTGGATTTTCTGTCCATGTTGGCACCTCCATAGTCACTATCTGTATAAGCAATCAAATCAAAAGGTGAGTCATGAGGATACCACAATCCAAATTTAGAATGTCCCTTTAGGTATCTAAAGATCCTTTTTACTGCTTGTAAGTGAGAATCCTTAGGCTGCACTTGAAACCTTGCACATACACACACAGCAAACATTATATCAGGTCTAGAAGCAGTTAAATACATTAAAGAACCTATCATAGACCTATAATGATGCACATCAACTTCCTGTCCTTCTGGATCCACAGTAAGGTGTTTATGTGTCTCCATGGGTGTGCTTGCTGGTTTGACATCTGAAAATCCAAATTTGTGCAAAATGTCCTTCACATATTTGGATTGATGTATGAAGATGCCATCCTCCTTTTGTGCAACCTGTAGTCCAAGAAAGAAAGTTAATTCTCCCATGGCACTCATCTTGAACTTTTTATGCATAAGATCTTCAAATTCCTTGCACATGCTTGATTTAGTAGATCCAAAAATGATGTCATCTACATAAATCTAAACCAATAAAATCTCCTGCTTCTCTCTCTTGATGAACAGAGTTTTGTCAATGACTCCTCTGGTAAAATCATTCTCCAATAGGTATGTTGACAAGGTGTCATACCATGCCCTTGGAGCCTGATGTAAACCATAGAGTGCCTTGTTGAGTTTGTAGACTCTGTCAGGATATCTTGGGTCTTCAAATCCTGGTGGTTGGCATACATAAACTTCTTCTTCTATCTTTCCATACAGAAAAACACTTTTTACATCCATTTGATACACCTTGAAGTTTTTGAAAGAAGCATAGGCTAGAAATAGCCTTATTGCTTCAATTCTTGCAACAGGAGCAAAAACTTCATCATAATCAATGCCTTCTTCTTGTGTATAGCCTTGTGCCACCAATCTAGCTTTGTTTTTTATGACTATCCCTCTTTCATCCTTCTTATTTCTGAAGATCCATTTGGTTCCAATTGCCCTGTGACCACTAGGCAGATCCACCAAATCCCATACATGTTGAAGAACAAATTGCAACAATTCTTCCTGCATTGCCTCTATCCAGCTTGGATCTTTCATTGCATCATGAGCTTTCTTTGGTTCCTCCTGTGACAGAAAACAAGAAATTAGACTTAAATGAGAACTTGAAGGTACTGCTTGCTTACTCTTGTGTCTAGTAAGCATTGGAGACTCCACATCTCCAATCACCAGTGTAGTGGGATGGTTCTTTTGAGTTCTAGTCTGATAAGGTGCTTCTTCCTGTAATGAATCACTCAAGTTTGTGTCTGCTTGTTCAGGAGTAGATTCATCTTCTTGTGAGGACTGATGTTGAGACAAAGTCTCAACTGTCTGATCACCTGCCTGGGGTGTGATATCACCTTCTTCTTGATTATCATTTGTGCAAAACTCAGCAGGGTCAATGGTTGGAATGGGAAGCATCACAAATTGAGGCTGTACCTCTGATATCTGTTGTGTACTAGGTCCCGTGCAATACTGTTCACTAGTTTTAAAAGAGTTAGTGAAAGAATCAATATCAAATAACCAGTTAGGACCAGTACCTTGAGCATTTGGAGTGTGTTCATTACACTTCACATTTTCACTCTCCTCAATGATTCTGGTAACAGAATTAAAAACTCTGTAACCTTTGCACTGAGTTGCATAACCAATTAGAAATCCTTCTTCTGATTTGCTGTCAAACTTACCTAATTGAGATTTGGTATTGAGAATAGTACAAGGGCATCCAAAAGGTTTGAAAAATCCAATAAATGGTTTCTTCTTTTTGAAAATCTCATAAGGTGTTTTCCCTTGTGACTTGACAACCAGAGTTCTATTTTGCACATAACAAGCTGTGTTCACAGCCTCTGCCCAAAAGGTGATTGGTAATTTTGAATCAGCCAATAGAGATCTGGCAGCCTCAATTAGAGTCCTGTTCCTCCTTTCAGCAACACCATTGTGTTGAGGAGTCCTAGGAGCACTATATTGCTTCTCAATACCTTTCTCATCACAAAAAGAGTTTATATCAGAATTCTTGAATTCTGTACCATTATCAGATCTGATGACTTTGACTTTCAGATTAGACTAGTTTTCTACTCTAGTGACAAAAGATTTGATCAGTCCACTTGTCTCATCTTTTGTTTTTAGAAAGTAAACCCAGGTAAATCTGGAGAAGTCATCAACAATAACAAGGCAATAGGATTTCTTTCCAATGCTCATCACATTGGTTGGTCCAAAAAGATCCATATGAATCAACTGAAGAGGTGAAGATATGCTGTTTACTTCCTTAGACTTATGAGAAGATTTGTGTTGTTTTCCCTTGAGACATGCAACACAGTTGTCATTACAGAAAAATTCCTTTCTAGGTAAACCTCTAACAAGATTATATTTGACCAGTTTGTTCATATTTTTAAAATTCATATGACACATCCTTCTGTGCCATAAGTTTGATTCATCATGAGAAGCTTTTGAGAACAAACAGTTCAGAGATTGATTAGAAGGAATTCTCTCCAAGTCTAAGCAGTATACATTGTCTTTTCTAGGGGATCTCAACAAGATAAGATTTTCATCAATTTTGAACCCTGGAGCTAGAATAAGACATTCTGAATAGTAAAGAACACACCAAATTTCTTATCACATACCTGGGAGACACTTAACAGGTTGTATCTCGGCTGCTCAACATAAAACACATCTTCAAAGGACATTTTATCCTTTGAAATCTTACCTTTACCCTTGATTTTACCTCCTTTGGGATTATCTCCAAATGCAACATGTCCTCCTTCAAAGTGTTTAAAGTTCTGAAGAATGAACTTGTTGCCAGTCATGTGCCTAGAACAACCACTGTCAATATGCCAAATGCTTTTTCCAATCTGTTGGTTGTCCTGCACATGAGGTAAAAAGATTAGTTTTTGGATGGAACCCAAGCCAAAATGGTCTTGGGTTCTCCCTTATCATTGATATAATTGACTTCTGTAAGTCTGTTGAGTTTTAAGAGATAATCAGTGCTAGGAATTTCATGACTTGAGTACTTAGTTTTCAAAATAGGTGTGTGTGCATATCTTTTCAAAATAGCCTTCAAAGCAGCTGAATGATTTGAGTTGGTACTGACAGCAGTAGGAATACTACTGGCAGTACCTTTCTTTGAGTTAGTACTGTTAGCCGTAGGAATACTACTAGCAGTACTTTTCTTTGGTTCTGCTGCTTTTGGCATCCATACCTGTTTAACAGTAGGTTCAGATTTTGAAGTACTTTTAGCAGTAGAATTACCACTGGCAGTACTTTTCTGTGACTCTACTGCTTTTGGTACCCACACCTTTTTGACAGTAGACTTAGACTTTGGCATTCTTGATAAAGATGATTTAGTTTTTGCCAATCTAATTACTTTGGTGTTTTTCAAGTTTAAGTACTTGTCATGACCAGCTTTATCAGAAGAGTTTTGTTTTGAAGAATTTTGTCTATTGGTTCTGAAAGATCCAACAAACTTGTTTTTAGTAAAAGCTCTCTGATTCACTGGATTAAAATAGCAATGTTTGGCCAAATGATTTGGATTACAGCATATAAAACAGGGTTTTGGTTTGTTGATTTTATTCAAATCAATCCCATGTTTTTGTGCCCATTGCTGATTCCAGTTTCTTTGATTACCTCTTTTAACTTCTTTTTCTCTCTTCTTTGAAGTACCCTCTTGAGATTTAACATCAGGTTTTGTGTTGCAGTCCTTTTGAAGATCCTTTTCATGCTTAGGATCAGGCTTATGAGGGTCATCCTTTTTGAATTCAGAGTCATTCAATAAAGGATCTACTTCAAGAGCAGCTTTGGGAAGATCAGATTTATCTAATCTATCTAGAATATCAGTGGTTGGTGGAATGTAGTTGTTGTTGTATGGAGGTGGTGTGTTATGATATCCTATTCCCTTTTTGAGATCATCATGAACCTGAGACTTTAAGAGTTCATCCAAGGCTTTTGAGGACTTAGAATATTTTTCCAAATTTTCATTAGCCTTATTCAGATCCTCTCTAGTCTTTTCTAGTTCTGCTGAAATTCTAGAAATTTTCAGTTCAAGCTCTTTCTTTTCCCAATTCCAGTAGTTTAAGTCATAACCATACTGGACCTCATTAGCCTGATAAGCTTTAATTTGATCTTCTAGATTAGCTATAACCAAAGAGGACTCTCTCCTACTTAGTTCTAGCTTCTTAATGCTGTCACACATAACCTGGTTATGATCTCTATACTTCCTTACAGTTTCAAGACAAGATGAAGAACACAGTTTAGATTTTACCTCTTGAGGAATCTCAGAGATTGGTTCTTCTTTGATCTCAGCCATAAAAGCTTGATTCTGCACTTGATCTTCAGCCTGATCGCTCCAGTCAAATCCAGCTCCTTCTTGTGATACCAGGGCTTGTGAGGATCCTGAGTTAGGATTTCTGTTGTTGTTATTTGCCCTGTTTGAACTAAAGTGATGCTGATGTTGATTGTGTACATTCTGGTTCTGCTGCTGTTGACCAAACTGCTGCTGATTGTGCTGCAGTGGATTCTGCTGCTGGTTCTGCTGATTCTGCTGCTGATTATTCTGCTGATTCTGCTGCTGGTTATTGTAGCTTCCTCTGCATTCACGAGCAAAGTGTCCCAATCCATGACACTTATAACATTCCACCTTGGACTTATCAAATCCAAGCCTGTCATCTTTCCTCATACCAAAATTTCTCCTTCCAGTTCTTCTCATGAATCTATTTACCCTTACAGTTATCATGGCCATCTGCCATTTGAGATCCATCTCCTCCAAATCATCAGCATGGATCTGATCAAGGTCTTCATTCACCAATGGTACACCAGCATGACTGGAGAAAAGAGCTTCCATCACAGAATCTCCTTCTGTCTCTTGCTTTGAGATAGGTGTGCTTGAATTGGATTCTCCATTGGTGATAGATTCACCACCTGAGAAAAGTGCTGTATTATGAGAATATCCAACAGGTTTCTTCTTGGCTTCAACTTCTGCTTCAAAAACCCTTAGATCATTATACAGATCATCAAGTTCTTTGTCTTCCAGATTATCACTCTGTTTAAAAGGAACAGTGTAGATAACCCATTCTTCTCCAAGAGATCTCAGAAACTTTCTATTGAGATCATCATTATCCATCTTTACTCCAACAGTGGCTAGCTCTCCTATGAGTTTATTAAATCTATCAAAAGTTTGAGTCATGGACTCATTCTTTGAAGACATAAAGTTCTCATATTGTTGCTTAAGAACAGCCTTCTGATTTCTCTTAGAACTTTTTGATCCAGCAAATCTCTTTTCTAGTGCTTCCCACAAAACTTTGGCATTCTCACATGTGGCAAACTGATGTTGGTATTCATTGGGAATAGCCAATAAGAGAGTACTCAAGGCTTTCATCTCAAACTGCCTTGTCTTTCTCTCTGCATCAGTTCTTGGTGGAGGCACAACTCCTCCTTCTCCAGCTTCTCTTCTAATAGGACCATTCTCAACAATGTCCCACATAGAATAATCAGTGAGCAGCATATACTGCTTGATCCGTAGTTTCCACATGTCAAACTCAGTGGGTTTGAGCATGGGAACCTTTGAAACCATCATACTCTCCATTCCTTCCATAGTGTTTGTCAGATCTGAGTTTCTAGCTCTGATACCACTTGTCAGGATCTTAGATCTCACTTTCTCTCAAATAACACAACTCAGATTACTAACAATCACAACTTGTATAAAGTAAATCTTAACACAGAATGAAAGACAATGGAAAGAACAAAAACTTTTTGTGTATTGATTACAAACCAAAAGCCTCAATCTGATGATCACAGATCAATCACCAGACATGCACTACTTCTCTAATGCAGGGATTAAGAATCTTGAGGCTAAGAATTCTATGAATACTAATGATCAAAAGTTATATCAACTGCACGTATCCACTCAGGCTATATACTACCAAGAATTACAGATAAGTGTAAATCAAAACAGAATCAATTCAAAATCTATCATTATCTGCAATCTCAGTATTATCTTCAATCCTTAGCTTGAGCCTGAAGTAATCTTCTCAATCTCGATCATTATCTATTCCAAAAACAGCTTATCTTCTTCAGCAGTACTTTGAGTTATAAGCAGTAGAGTTAAAGACTTAGCAGTAGTTTCACCAACCTGCTGCTAGTTTAATCCAGCAGTAGTTTGATTCTGCTGCTTAAACCCAACAGTAAGTTCTAACTACTTGTTGGTGTAATCTTGGATTGTATAAAGAAATCATAAGTTGATCTAGGGTTTGATTTTGTACCAATTTAGGTGTTCTCCATAAATCATCCAACTAGGGTTTGGGTAAGATTTGGGGCTTTTGATTCTACAACCCCAAGGTGAGTTGCTAAAATCATTTTGTTAAAACTGAGAGCTCATCATTTGGTTTGATTTTGCATATCTTGCTTGATATTTGTGGATGAATGTGATTTTGGATGAAATGCCTAAATTTCTAGGTTTACGGTTTGCCATGAAGTAAATAGATAATGAATTCGTGTATGAATGATTTGATTTGAATTATTGGAAATATTGAGTGGATATTGACATGTTATTGATGCATGAGTTATGTTCTTATGGCTATGTGATGAACGTATACATGATAAAATACGTGTAAAGAAATATGTCATAGAATGATGCAAAGGGCTTGAGACCCTCGTTTAATGCCTATGATAGGTTGAGATGAATGTATGAGTCTTTTTAGACAGTACAAATATGCCTCCGAAGGTGTCATGATAGAAATGGCATCGAGGTTGATTGAATGTAAATAACATGGACGATCCAACGCAATGTGTCCACACCCAATAGTCTTGGGAGGTCCTGAAATAGGGACGCACCTATGTCGCCGGCTCTCGGGTGGCTCTGAGATGCGCGGGCCTCGGAAGGTGTCATAGTTGAAATGGCATCGAGGTATTGGGAAGCAACGAATGTAGGGGCATTGGTTGGTGGAAATGGGTCGCTCCCATTGTTTCCGAAGATAATAATAAACCGGTTTAACATGCTACTTATGTTGTTAGTACGATATTGTATATTGCATGCCTTAACATAATTTATTTGCATAGTGTCATTTATACAACTCACTAGGCTCCTTTAGCCTAACACTTGTTTGGTGTCGATGTGTCTCTCAGGTACTCGGGACGTCGTCCCCAAGTAGGCTTCGGACTTAGAGTGAGCTTGGGGGAAATGTTGGAGAGACCAGTCCGTGAGATCGCGAGTTTAAATCATATAGCGATAACCCTTTTGTAGTCTCCTTCCTAATAGGAACTAGACTAGTTGGTTATTGTATTTCTTCATTTAAATTACAAACCTTGTAATTGTATATTACTTATACCCCTGTTTTTGGGAAGAGCTCACGCTATGGCGTTACCGTACATGTACCACCTTTCGTGAAATGAAAGTTTTTGTTTACCCTAAATTTTGGGGTGTTACACATCTTCTCTTTGTTGTTTAGTTTTGAAAATCAATCGTCTATTTCAACAAATTTCGAAAATGAATTTTTTTTTTCTTATGTTTGATTCTAGCTTGATCTTCATGTTTGGTATCTTAAATAAGAATCCTGGCTATTTGATCTTGAAAAATAAATGATGGGCTTTTTGAGTTATTCATATTTGAGTATTATATCTTATATAAACAATTTATTTTTCTGTTGATGGGATCATTAGACATAATATAAGACTGTTTGTAATTGGCGGTAGACATGGAACATGGATGTTTCCCCTGGGTTATGAGTTTGAATTGAGTTATTTATCTTTATGGTTATTTAATTTAAAATGATGGTTTTTGTTGTTAAGTGGGTACCCTATTTTGATATACATATTTTATAAAATATATTATAAAGTATAGATAAGATGTAAAATATAAATAAAGATGTAAAAATGAAAAATGAGAATGTAAAAAAATATAAAATAATTAATTTGTATGCAATCTTAATATTTAATAATACGATTAAATTTAAAAATATTTAATATTAGACTCATTTTGAAGGTATTGTCAAGACGATTATAATGGTATAATTTGTTGAGAAAAAAACGGAAGTTTTAAAACATCATATACATTATTTATGTTAACATGATATGTGTAAAATGAAAAAGTAATAGATTGAAAGTAATTTAATTAACTAATTATAAGGGTATATAGTGTAATCTTGAACTTGTTATCGAAACTCAGATTTGTTCCTCACGTTCGCATTTCACTTTGCTTTTGGTCCCTCCCCTAACGCCCGTTAACTTTTTTTTTTTGTTAAATCCAATTAAATAAGAGTATTATGATCATTTTACCCATTTTCATTATTAAATCAACGCCGCCCACCCTCGTCTTCTCTCGCCAACCCTTTTTCCAACCACTACCTACCTTCATCTTCTTCGGCCAACCTTTTTTCTGAACATCTTATCTGTTCAATCCCCAATACATTAGATACTCTATCAAAAACACACAACCTTATATCAAATTCCCGAAGTCAAAATGCATGAAACTTAAATCCCTAAATCAACACCCAATGCTAAATCAAACCTAACCCTAAATGCAAAACCAAAATCTTAATGAGGGGACGATGCACATTGGCAATGATGAGGCGTTTGCCAATTATTTATAGAGAGACACTATAAACGGGATTGACCAACTAGACTGATGCAATTGGTGGTGACGAGATCAGAGCAGAGAGATGTTGGGTTGAATGAGGTGAAGATTTGGGATCGATGCAATTGTTGGCAACGGGGTTGGAGCCGAATGTGATGCAGTCTGAGATGAAGCAAGTGGCACCGAAGTTGGGTTTTTGTAGAAGAATGTCGTCCATGTGAAGGGTGGGTTGCCTTTTAATTTTTTTCTTTTCTTTTTAATCTCTATAGTATTACATATATTTTTTTACTCTAAATAAAAAATGTGGGAAATGGCCATAATATTCCTCATTTAGTTGGAGTGAACGAAAAATTTTAGCGACCGTTAGTAAAAAGGACCATAATCAGTGAGATTACAAACATGAGGGATTATTTTTGAATTTTGATAGTTTAAACTTTAGAGATAAAAATATTGAAAATTACAAGTGTAACCAAAAGTGTCCTTTACTCTTTCAATATTACATCATAAAGTCACTTTATAGCCCGTGTTGGACTGACTTGACAATGAGTACATTTATGAACTTTTGTCGACATTAACCATTTGATGCACAAAGAGAACACGTATTAAGCAACCTCCAACCCCCAAAATCATATTTTGCACCAAAATTGTTCAATTTTGATGCCAAACTTAAACATAATTCATTCATGACTATCAAACTCAACTTTTTGTATCAAGTAAAATAGTTTAAGTATATTTCTTTTATATAAGTTAAGTATAAAAATATGTAAATAAATATTGTTGTACCATAAGTTTATTTCTTGTTACTATAAAATAATGTAAAATGTGACATGTTGATTGATAAAAAGTATCAACAATAGATTTGATAAGAAAATAATATATCCATCGGGCTCGGCCCTGGCCATTTGGAGCCCGTGCACTCGCATAGTACATCAAAGCCCAAAGGGAATCTAAATTTCGTTAATTACTAGTTTGGCGTTTATAAGTTGAGAATTGCACAATGGAGATTAAACTATAAAGAGAATGATGGATATTGATAGCGCACTGTGAACCTATGAATGCCTAACATTCCAACAACTCAAACCGATCTTTATTGCTTTTCAAAGTTCGCCTGTTCCAATTTTTAAGACATGACTTTCCATTTCCAACCGATTAACAATCATGAAACTAGATTCAAGAAATCGAAGATAAATATCCTTAATGGCCTGAAAGAAGTTTTTCAAAACTATAGTTATTAAAGCCATATTTACGGTTTAACAAGAGTTAAGAAAAGTTAAATGGGTTAGCGATTTTGAGTATTGATTTATGTTATAATATTAGATTGAAAATAACCACCAATATAGCGTAATGCATGGACGGATCTATATAGGGGCACACGGTGGCACGGGCCACCGTTAAATTCCTCCGTCGTAGTGTAAAAAATTATGGTGCCACCGTATCAGTTTGTCGTGTGCCACCATATATATTTTGAAAGTAAAATAAGAACACAAGTTTTCTTTGGTTGAGTTGGTTAGTTACTTGCCTTATAACCATGAGGTTATGGGTTCTAGTCTTGTTAGAAACATTTTTTTTTTCAGAATTTTGCTTTTAATTTCAAATTTGGTGTTGTTTGTACCAAGAATTGAACTTGAGGCTTCATCTTTGAAAGACAATGAAGCAACCACTAGACCGTTAGAGACTTTATAAATTTTTTTATATATATGTTCTTTATAGTTAAATAGTGCCACCGTTTGAAAAAAATTCTAAATCCGTCCCTGACGTAATGGCATAAGCTTGGTGACTACCACCCGGGTTCATAAAAAAATAATATTGGATTGAAAATATAGTTTTTTACAACGAAACCAATATAAAAAAAACTGGAGGGTATAACCGTAATTTACACCTACCGCAGGGGTAATATTGGAAAACCCAAAACGGAAGAGCCTTCGTCAGCAAGCATAAGAGATAAACGCTAACCCCAAAAGTTGGACAATCCGGAACCTTCATTACACGTGCCGAAATTTCCAGTATCCTCCCGAGCCACGAATAGGCACACGTCATCATCATTGCATTAAGATATTTATCTCAAAATAAAAAAAACAAAATATTAAAACAAATAAAAAAATATCAGAAATATCTAGAGAAGGCTATAAATACCCCCAAAAGCTCCCCAAATTATCTTTCTGAAACTCTCACAAAACTTGTTCCCCAAACCCACAGAAAAAAAGATCAAAAATATCTCCACAATCTAAAGATCTTCAAAAGGGCATTCAAGAAATTATAACAAATCTTTCAGTTATTCTTCGATTAAAGAGCTTGATTTAGATATTGATTTGCGGCTAATGTCGTCTGAGTTTACTCAGAGGTATGTTCTTGTTTGATTTTGATTTTGATTTTTTTTTTATTTTGATTTTGTTGTTATTTTGTGTGAAAATGGTTGCATTTGGATTTAAATGAATTGATGTTCTTGAAGAGTTAATTAGAACTAGGGTTTTGTTATGGATTTGTGAAATTTGTGTATGAATTTGTGAGTATGTGTTAATTTTGCAACTGTTGATTAATGGGGGTTTATTGGAAAAATAGAGTGTCTGAATTGCATTAAGATGGATTGGAATGATCTTATTGTGATTTCATGGTTGATTTTTGGTGAAATTTAGGAAACTTGGGCACCAAGAAAACTCAGTTTGACTGTTTTGACTTTCACCCCTTTGTTGTTGTCCTCTGGATTTATAAGGGATTCTTTTATTATATGAAAACTGTTGCAGATTAGAATGCAAATTGCAAAATGGCTGTCTGTTTATAGATTATTGTTCTCTGAATTTGTAATGGGGTTATACTGAATTGAGGTTTTATCAAATTTAATTCAAGTGAAATAATCTTTATAAGTAATTTGGACCTCTGATATCATAACCCTAGTTCTTTATAGTCTCAAGGACATACATGAGTGAATTCTAATAGCTTTCTTGAAGGGCTATTGCTATATGCACCCTCTTAAAATCAAAATGGGGATTGCTATTTAGGCTCCTATGAATGTCAGAATCGGTATTTCGTGCATTGGAAATATAGATAATAGAATATAATGTTGATGTATATGAGTAGAGTAAGGGTGCAATTAGCCTCCCCTGTTGGAATTAAGCCAATTGATGCTTATTTTTCTTGATTTTTTGTGGGTTTTCTCCTTTCCAGTCTTGCTCATAGTTTATTTTTTTGCTTTATCTACAGAAATACCGAGACGGGTCTTCTTAATCAAACATCCAACACATCTTCCTTACCGATGATGGATCACACTAGGAAAAGGAAAACAAGAAGTAGACGTGACGCACCAAAGAACGTGGCTGCAACTCTTGCGAAATGGATCGAGTATAACAACACCGACTCCCAAGATGGGAAACCGAAAACACGAAAAGCTCCTGCCAAAGGGTCGAAAAAGGGTTGCATGAAAGGCAAAGGAGGGCCCGACAACTCTAGGTGCAACTTCAGAGGCGTGAGGCAAAGGACATGGGGTAAATGGGTGGCCGAGATTCGAGAACCCAACAGGGGTCGCCGGTTATGGCTCGGGACTTTCGGGACAGCCGTCGAAGCTGCATTGGCTTATGACGAAGCCGCCCGAGCCATGTACGGACCGTCCGCACGACTCAACATGCCAAACTGCCGCTCGATGGATGATTATTACGCGCTAATGGCTAACCCTGCTTCTAGCTGCGACTCCACCACCACCACTTGTAGCCACTCCGAAGGCGGTGCGACTCAAAATTCCAACGTGGGCTCGGATGGGTTCGAGGAGAGCAAACGGGGCAGTCCGCAAGTCGAGCATGGACCGTTTGAGGTTAAAGAAGAACCTATCGAGGAAAAGAAAGATGGCGGTTTTTGCATCGGTGGTGGTGATGCTTATTACTTGCAGAGCTTTTCCGGGGATGAAATGTTCGATATGGACGAGCTTCTGGGGATCGTGGATCAAGAGGGCGATATTGTCTCGAATCCTAAGCTCGAGCCGGGATCTGCGAATGCTGCTACTTGTGAGCCATGGTTCGATAATGGACCAGATTCTTGTGATTATGGTTTAGATTTTCTGAAGCCTGGACGGCCTGAAGATTGTAGTTTTACACTCGAGGAGTTGGGTCTAATGGGGTCCGAGTTGGGTCTGTAAGTAAACGGTTTATAGTCAAAAAAGAGAGGTGAAGATAGTCGCTAATCGGAAATAGAAAACTAACTGTAATGGGTATTTGGTGTTTTCATTTCATTTTCCACTGGCCCTTGTTTAAACCAGTTCTGCAGGTTTTTAGTGCAAGAGAATTGGCTTTTTTTTGTATAGTTCAATTGAACAGTAAATAACATGCTTACCATATATCTGAAGATGCTAACATTTTGAAGAAGTGATATCTATCTACTGTTATATATGGTTGTAATTTGGTCTATCTTTACTCTGTGCAAGAAGATGGTAGTTACTGTAAGCTATGGTAATTATTGTGGGTTATGAAGTTTATTCCACATATTGGCATCTTTTTGGTTTGATGTTAGTTGAAAGGTGTTGTCAGTGTTGGCTTTTTTCAAGATGGTATATCTAACTTTCAGGAAGATCCTGTTGCAGTTAGTTCTATGAAATCTTTATATCTTCTCTTTTTACACACTGAAGTATTTGATTTTACTTGAAAGATGAAGTGATATACCTGTACCTAAGTTAACAAAATTTGTAAGAAATTTACCTTTGTATTGGTTAGGCCTCTTTGATATTGGCATGTCAACCTATTGGTTTATGGTGGAAATCTCATCTTCTACTGGATTCAAATCCAATTACTACTTTTTGGATTCAAATTTCAGATTCTGTCAGAAGTGCTGATGTGCTCATAGAAGTTCACATGTTATGATTTAATGCCTTAATTTTATTTGTAGTAATCCTGTAGTGTAAAGTTAGCTTGAAAATTAACCAACCGGTTAAGGTCTATGGGGATGTGTGGCTTAACCCTTCTACCATATGGTCGAATCCAGACGCTTCTAGACTGTGGTCACTGGAGGTTAATTTAAGGCAATATGTTTTAACTGTCGGCGAACCTTGTCGGGATTGTGGGCAAAGCCTTGGATACTCTTCTAAAAATATAAGTTAGCTTGAAAATCTGTGGTTGCAACAGAAGAGTAGTGAGATGTCTATTTCTATTTTATAAACTGAACCCTAAAGGACAAAAAAATGGTTTTTAGGACGACGTACATTGTGAAAAAATATGATGTATTAAGGCCTAAGAGCATCTTCAATAGCATCTTTAAAATGGAGAAAAAATTGGAAAATGAAGATTTTGGGTTGATTTATTGCTTCAACAACTTTCCAAACTTATCTCCAAAATGGAGAAAGTTTGAGAGGAAAAGCTTTTTTTTCTTCATATTTAAAGATCACTTCAAAATTGATTACAAGATCACTTCAAAATTGATTACTATAAGCCAAACCAATAGATTTCCTAAGAGAAATAATTTTTTAATAGATTGATGGAATATTTTAATATTAAAATTAGGGTTAATTTCATGTATGCCCTTATTAAAGCTTAAAATATCATATTTACCCAAGTTAATCTATAAATATCATATATACCCTTCTTAACATAGCAAAATATCATATTTACCCAAATCACATTTTATTATCAATTTTTAATAACTTTAAATCAAATTAAATAATCTATAATTATACCTTTTAATAAATTTACATCTTTACCCTTAGTTGAATATACACATGAGTCTCTCAACAACTACACTCCTAAAAAAACCAAAAACATTACTCTTTGTTTCTATCCAGGGCTCTTTTCTGTAAATCATAAGAACATGTTCCTTCAATCTCTTAATCAATCCTTCAAGATGAAAAAAGCAACCAATCCCATCATCAAGGGTAAACTTCTTAGTGAGAATTTTATGACTCTTTTGCATACAATTTTGCCTCTTTAAAAATTCCCCAATTTGAAATCCATTGAAATTAGGGCTTTCTTGTTGAATTCGTAAATCATTTAGAAATTGAATCTTAGAAAATAAACCAATTTCATAATTAAGCACCTGAAATTTGGGTCTTGATTGGGGTTCCTTTTTTATCGATTTAGAATGATTGGGTTTTGGGAAGAAAAGAAAAGAAAACAAAAACTCTCATAATGAAGGTGGAAGAAGGAAGGGCTCTAATAAAAGGTCACTACCCATAATTTGCCCCCAATCTTCAACAATTCTTTTTGTTTGTTTGTGTGCTATGCTTGGCAAATAAAACCATGAGTCCAGATTCCTTTTGATACCTTTACCCATCATGGAGGTTTCATTGGTGTACATCCTCTCCTTTCTTTTTTGTGTCCAACTAGCTGAATATTTCGACTGCACTTGATTTTCTTCTTCTTTTTTTTTCTTTTCACCATTGATCATCTTAAAGATTGGTTTTCCAAATTAAAGTTGTTGAGAAATGGTAGATGAAATTAGGGATGAGTGTTTAAATTAGGGTTCTTAAAAATAGTTGGAAGTGATGGTGATTAATGTGTTTTATTGTTATATTTGTTTTGGATTTTTTTAATGAAAAAAGATATTTAATTAGGGGTAAGGATGTCAATTCATTAAAATATATAATTATATAATATTAAATTTGATTTAAAATTATTAAAAATTGATAAAAAATGTGATTTGGGTAAATATGATATTTTGCTATGTTAAGAAGGGTATATATGATATTTCTAGATTAGCTTGGGTAAATATGATATTTCAAGCTTTAATAAGGGCATACATGAAATTAACCCTTAAAATTAATATTAGAAATCTCCAAAATGGGAAAGGGGTTAGAGATAGATACAACTTTTTTTAAAGATTTCAGTTTTCTATTCTACATTAAAAAAATGATATAAGTTGAAAGTTTTAAATTATAGCAAGTTGCCACACCATAACATCAAACCTTGAACAACTGAATAATTGCAAAATGCTAATCATAATAGTTTTAAGGGCCTAACTTGCATTCAAATTGGAATAACAGAATCTATTTAGGCATTGGGCTTAATCACCTAAAGAGAATCCAGTTGCTATGGAATTTGTATGTTATGGTTTTAGTACACAGGTTTTTATTTGATTATATGTTTTTATTAGAATTTTAGGTGTTTTGAATAAAAATTCGTGTTCTTATGTATATTCCTTTTTGTTATTTTTATAATTATTTTAACTGTTTTACTTTTTATAATTAAAATTGATATGGAAAGTATAGAATAATTAACATAAATAATTATTTAAATTTTATTGATTTGTTTTTACTCTTTTTTTGGTTTCTAAATGAAGTTGACTCATTGTGGTGAGGGAAGTTCATTTAGAAACCAAAAAAAGAGTAAAAACTTACAAACCGATGGTTTTTTGGTTTAAATCAACGAAAACTCTTCGTAAAGTTATCTATTATAATACAAATGTTTCATATAATTTATTTTTTGATGAAATTGTTTCATATTTTGGTGTTTTTTATATAAAAATGAAAAGGTTTCATACATTTTTTTATGCTTATGAAACTGTTCTATGTATTTTCTTTAATCCTATGAAACCTTGTTATTTTTACAAAAAAGAACATCAAAAAATGAATTATATGAAACATTAGCATCATATTAAACAATTCTACGAAAAGTTTTCGTTGATTTAAGCTATGAAACCATGAGTTTCTACGGTTTTTACTCTTTTTTTGGTTTCTAAATGAACTTGACTCATATTGTGGTATAGGAAATAATTAAGTGATCTTATACGCACAAGTATAATATGATTATACATGTATAATATGATTGTTGAAGGCAAATTTGATATATTGAATAATTGGATCGATAACAAGATAGATAATTTAACAAAAATATTCAAGGTTCCACCTACGAATTCTAAGAATTTCCTTTATTGAAATTATGAAAATACGCTTCTATGATGTCCATCATCAACTCTGCTTCGACGTGGTTGAACATAGTTGGTTGAATCGAGATTACGAATAAATTTAAATTACTATTGTTATTTATTGTTATTTTTATAATGATTAATACTTGGATAGTGTTAGATTATTTTTAATGGTAGTATATAAAATTATATTTATGTTTGCAAATGTCTATTAAAAATTAACAAATTAAAATGAGAAAATTGCATCAAAATGGAACCAACTTTCATCTAATTCTTATTTTGGAGAACCAACTTTTAAAGTTATCATTTTAGGGTATAGATAAAAGTTTGTATTTATTAAAGGGTCTTGTTAACCGGCTAAGTAGGTAACCGGTCACCTTAATATAACTTGGCAAATCATAAACTAAAAAGAATATTATGTGGAATTTTTTGATGCCATATCATCATCTCAATGTTTATGTTAAAAAAGATTTTAGAAAAAAAATTTCCCATAAATTAACACTTAACACCCATCCTACACTTCATCATCTCCATCTCCCTCAATCTTTATTCTTCATAGCTGCTACCAGTGGACCATTGAACCTCCATTTTTCTCGATGACCCACCACCGCCATACCTTTCCATTTTTTCCGATGACTGACTATCGTACCTCCATTTTTCCCTGTCATCTCCATCCTCACCTCCTCAGACACAATGCATTCCATTCTACAAATTTGAGGGGTTAGTGGTAGGGTTTTTTGATTTTTTTTTTAATTTTAAATTTTGTTTATGCATAAGATATATATTATATATTTATTCTCTGAAAACTTGTATATTAATTTTTTTGAAGTGTATTAATTTTTCTCTTGAACTAAAAAATATAAAAGGGTAAATCGATAGAATAGCTTTTGGTTCAAATCATTAAAAAACTAATTAATAATTATCCTATAAACACAAATTTTAGTTTTATCTTTGGATTTTTTATTAAAAAACCTATAAAATCGATTTTAATCATATCTGATTTTTTCACTACTACACAAACCACCTTTTTAAACGCACATTTTTATACGGTTTGTGTAAAAGTTATAAAAAACCATATAAAAAAAGTGCCGGATTTTTTGAAATCTTTTTTTAAACGGTTTATAGATTTTATAACCGTTTGAAAAAGTTGCCCACCTTTTTTACACGGTTGTTCTAGAAAACCGTATGAAATACCTTATTAATTTCAAACCCATATAATTAACAAACCGTTTGAAAAAGTCATATAACTTTCTTATACGGTTGTTTATTTTAACTGTATAAAATATATACATTTTTTAAACGGTTTATTAAGACAACCGTATAAAAAGGGTGTGCAGCCTTCTTAAACGGTTCCCTAACTACATAACCATATAAAATACATACACTTTTTTAAACGGTTTATAGGAACAACCGTATGAAAAGGTTGGCCAACTTTTTCAAACGGTTTTTAATCTACAAAACCGTATAAAAAAGCTTAAAAAAATTATAGGGTTTTTTTTATATTCAGGTGGGCGCCGTTTTTTACCTTCAAGCTTCTCCATCTTTTTTTTTGCAATCTACACACATATCTATGAGCCATTGATCATTTGAATGTTTGCTAATCATTGTTAAGGTATGTAATTAATTACATATCATCAATTATAACGAATTACCATTTATTAATGATGTTCTTTATGCTCTTTTCATTTTTATTTTCACTTTAGATTATATGTGTATATATATATATGGTATGTATATATAATACACAATTATATCTATGAATATTGATTAATTGAACGTTTACCAATGATTATGAAGGTATGTAATTAGCTAAATATCATGGATTCTAACCAATTACTATTTATTAATGATGTTTTTTTATGCTTTTTCCATTATTATTTTCACATTCGATTATATGTATATACACACACAATTATATATATGTGTAGTGATCAATTGAATACTTACCAATTAACTATCATCAATTCTAACCAATTATCATTTATTAATGATGTTCTTTATGTTTATATATATACACACAATTGTATCACTCTTTATAACTAATAATTGATTTAATATGTTTGTGGGACGATATACCACTACTTGATCAAGAGAAATACGTAAAGGTTTACTACGTACAACTACTATACATTGAAGTACTCAATAATGGATCCGTGGATTTTTTCGTAAGGTACGTTTTTTAAATCACTTTACAATGTTTTAAATTTTTTATGTCAATTATTCATGTTTTTGTGTATAATTTTCGATCATCTTATTAGTTAAGTGGAAGTAGAATTATAGTAAAATGCATGCATATATTACATAAGTTCATATGCCTTTAGGTCACCCGTTCGAAATTGATCTAATAGAGATTAATTTCGGATAGTCCCTGTTTTGGGGCTGCTTTTTGGATACTTTGTCTCACTTAGGATATGAGTGTCTATAACAAATTGATTGTTTAAGGAATTTTCGATACCATTTCCCTTTGCTCCTACGAATATGTGTTTTAGTCATACACATATTTGGGGAGTTAAGGGGAAATGCTGTCGAATTTTTCCTTAAATAATCAATTTGTTATAGGCATTCATATGTGAGACAAAGTATTCAAAAAGTGTGTTAGGATGGCCACCTATAGCCTTTTGTTATATACTCATGTCATGCATTTATTACTTAATAATTTGTTCTCAAAATTACAGATGGATCGCAATGATTGGATGTACGAAATACCACGTGCTACACAAGAATATCTAGTTGGTCTCGATGAATTTATGGAAGCTGCAAAGAATTACCAGCTCAGTAGTGGAGAAAATGGAATTTGGTGTCCTTGTCGAAAATGTAGAAATTTTTTGAAACATAGTGATCATAATGTAGTTTAAGAACATCTAGTTTGTCACGGTTTTATGCATCAGTACACTTGTTGGATACGACATGGAGAGGATTTTGATAATTGTAATCACATGGTTGATAATGAATGTAATGACAATAATAATGACTATGAATCAGACAATGACATATGCGATAATGTTGATCAAATGTTACATGACGTGGAGGGTGATATTGCTGATACAAATTATGATAAATTTGAACAACTATTTGTCGACTCTGAAAAACCATTATATGTTGGGTGTGAAAAGTTTACCAAACTTTCGGCTGTATTGAAACTATTTAAGTTAAAAGCAAATAATGGTTGAAGCGATAAAAGTTTCACAAGCTTACTAGAGCTTTTGCATGACATGCTACC
Organism: Centaurea solstitialis; assembly: GCA_030169165.1. NCBI lineage: Eukaryota > Viridiplantae > Streptophyta > Magnoliopsida > Asterales > Asteraceae > Centaurea > Centaurea solstitialis. The sequence goes on from CM058043.1 coordinate 73,047,545, forward strand.
AGATGACAACGAGTTGCCGATTTCATTGTACCAAGCCAAAAAACTTATGTGTCCAATGGGTTTGGAAATAGAAAGAATTCATGCATGCCCGAATGATTGTATATTATACAGGAATGAATATGTTGATCTACATGAGTGCCCTATATGTAGTACGTCGAGGTATAAGCGAAAAAGCCAAACGAAAGAAAAAAAGTGATGTGGAACAAAAGGTTGGCCCGCCTGCAAAAATGTTGTGGTATTTGCCTATCGTCCCATGGTTGAAACGAATGTTTGCAAATGTCAAGGATGGAAAGTTGTTGCGTTGGCATGCCGAAGAGCGTAAAATTGATGGTAAAGTTAGACATGTGGCCGATTCTCCTCAATGGAGAAATATCAACCGTATTTTTGAAGATTTTGGAAAGGAGACAAGAAATATTCAGTTGGGACTTAGTTCAGACAGAATTAATCCGTTTGGAAACATGAGCAGTCGTCATAGCACTTGGCCGGTGCTTTTTTCCATTTACAATCTTCCGTCGTGGTTATGCATGAAACGTAAATACATTATGATGTCTTTGCTAATCCAGGGTCCAAAACAACCCGGGAATGACATTGATGTGTATTTGGCTCCACTAATTGAAGACTTGAAAGAATTATGGAGTCCAGGTATTGAAGTGTATGATGCATATGGGAAGGAACGTTTCTTACTTTGAGCCATGATTTTTTGCACCATAAATGATTTTCCGGCTTATGGGAATTTGTCAGGATACATCACCAAAGGAGAAAAAGCATTCCCTGTATGTGAAGATGATACACATTCTCTGAGATTGAGAAATTGCGAAAAACATGTGTACATGGGCCATCGAAGGTATCTCCCAAAGAACCACCACTACCGCAAACTAAAGTCGGTGTTTGACGGGAAAACCGAGTATCGAGTAGCAAGGCAACCGTTAAATGGAAGAAGTGTATATTCTCGAGTTGAAGATTTAGATATTGTGTTCGGAAAAGGTCGTCCAGCTCCTCCCAAGAATATCTGGAAGAAGAAATCTATTTTTTGGGATTTACCATACTGGGAACATTTGACTATTCGACATTGCCTTGATGTAATGCATATAGAGAAAATGTATGTGATAGCTTAATAGGGTTATTGTTGAACATGTTAGGAATTATGTGCATAAGTTGACAAACCGTTTGATCGCACATCCAACGTTATAAGACACTTGAGGGTCACACCTGTGATGAGCTATAATTCGGATAGTAAAATAACCCCAGTTTGGAGAGTTTAGTTTTATAATAGTAAATTATAAAACAGTTGGGTGTTTTCTGTATAAACCCCAAAGTAAAAGGTTTCAGATAATGAATTCAGGTTATATATTTTTTAGTTAAATAAATATATAATAAATTAATTGGTTTATAATTATCTAGAAATTATTATATGGAAAATATAATAATAGTAAAATATTCTTTCTTAGAGAGAAAGAAAGAATAAGAGATAATTATGGAAAGCATTCTTTCTTGGAGAAAAAGAAAGAATACAGATAACTATGGAAGCTATCTGATATATGGAAGGTTTTTCATATAAATAAGATATGCTAGGTCATTGGTTTATTCATTCGATCAACTAATTCATATTCACCAAGAAACCTCTCTCTCCATACTCTCTTTCTCTCGTCGATCTCAAACAAGAAACCATATCCGGTTTCGTGTTTCGTTCGATCGTGTTCTTCGCGTACCGTTTGTTCGTGAGGTGTTCGGGGTTAGATCCAACTAGAAGGAATTCCGTTTGGTCGTTTACGGGTGGATTTATCTCAAGCAATCCAGGTAATAATCCTAAACCTATTATTATTAATTGTATAAAATAAACAATAAAGATCTGTGATGTTTTTTCGGGATTTATATCATTATGCTTCCGCTTAATCAAACCAGTTAGGTTTGATTGTTTAAACCTTTTTGGAACAGTTTGTTTCATATGGTTTTGTCGTGTGCCTCAAACCAGTTAGGTTTGAGATCACCGTTATTCTCGTGTCAGTTTGATACGAGGATCCCACAAAATCCCAACAGTGGTATCAGAGCCACATGTTTTAATTGTTTATTTTAGTTGTTATTAGATCCGTTATATTGTTTCTTGTGAATAAAGTTTAGATTTAATCTTTATCAGTTTGGTAAAGATTTAATTAGTTTGATAATTATCAGCTTTTGAATAAAACATAATCTTTATCAGTTTGGTAAAGATTTGTTTTTATTAGTTTAATCTTTATCAGTTTGGTAAAGATTTGGTTTAATCTTTATCAGTTTGGTAAAGATCTAATTATTTGGTGATTATCAGTTTTTTCAGTAAAAACTAAAACTTTATCAGTTAGATAAAGGTTTAATCTCTATCAGTTAGATAAAAGGTTTAATCTTTATCAGTTGTATAAAAAACTAATTTTTTTTTATCAGTTTTGGTTTATCTTGTAAAACACGAATAACCCCAAGTGTGATTTGTGACGGAACGGTGGAACACCGCAACCATCCCACCAATCACCAGTCGAACCACCACAACCGCGGCGGAACGGCGGCAGCAGCCGACCGGACCACCAGGCGGCGGCCAAACCGCACTTAAGCGGTGGCCGGATCCGTGCCGCACCAAGTCGTGGCCAAACCACCAGTTCGGTGTTGGCCGTGAACGGCGGCGGTGAGAAGCCGCGAACCACGACAGGGCCGAGGCCGAACCACCAGCGTGGTGGTGGCCGGCGGTTTCCGTTGGTGGCGATTGAGCCACTGCGGTGGCCGATGGACCAAACCGCACTAGGCGGTGTTCAACGGCGATGAATGGTGGCAGTGGTGGCATTGTAGCCGCTGTTGTCGCCGGACGATAGCGTCGCCGCACGGCTGTGGCCGTACCGCGGCGAAGCCGTGGCCAACCGGTCGATTACCACCCACGAGCGCGGCAACGGAAGCCGCTGATTGCTGCTGTCGTCGTCTTGGCGGCGGTGGTGGCGATCGATGGTGATGATCGATGGCGGCGGTAGCTTTCTTCTTGCTGCCGTCGTCGCCGGTCGTTGGTGGCGATGATCTTTCGTTGCCGCCGGCTGTTTTTGGTGGCAGCAGCGGCGGTGATTGTTTTGTAACCGTTGGTGGCGGCGGTGGCGTTTTCTTAGCAACCGTCGTCGCCGGTTTATGGTGGTGCGGTGATCGCGGTGATCGCGGTGGTGGTAGCAACCGTTTGTTGTTACCATCACCAAAAGCGATGATTACGTGATCGACGACGAGATGTCAATCGATCACGAGATTGTGTTTTTGGGTTTTTCGTTTTTATTGGGCCTAACTCATACAAGGCCCAAGACCCAGAAATTTCGGACCCAGTTTGAGGCCAAAAGGGTTTATTTGGTTTTAAGTTTTTTATCCAAATTAAATTTTATTTAGATAAATTTATTATCTTATAAAATTTGTTTTAAGGGATTTTATTATTTAATAATTATCCCTATCAAACCTATGTTGTATCAAACCTGTTATTTGACCCGTTTTGGTCAAATGGGCCAGGTGTCGTGTTTGACCAGTTGGTCGAATCAAGACACAGTTTTTGGGCCAGTATTTAATATTCCAACCAGTTTGTTCGGAATGTCCGGTTTGATATGTTTTGGATAAAAGTAAATATTTTAGAAAATTGGTTTTATATAATAGATTTATAGTTTATAAATCTTAGGTAATTTTATAAAACCGATTTCAGATTAAAATATTAGTTTCGATTTATAAAACAGTTTGTTTTGTAAATCAGTTAAAAACCATGTTTTACGATAAACCAAACGAGATAATCTTTAACGGATCTAAGATTGTTTTATGCTATATATATTGCTTGTTTATTACTTTATGTAATTACATGAATTATACCTGTTGTGTATATTATTTGTATCTATTATAGAATTTGCCAACTTAGACCATTGGTTTAATTTTGGGAAGGCCTGCGTGCCACTTACGACCCCTTTGTAATGTATATGACCTTAGGATAAACTTTAAATATTTTTCCCTTCCGGAGTTCCATCAGACGTGTCGAGGCCAGTGGGAGCTACGTGAGGAGTTTGAAGACTTATAGTTAATAGGTCATTTTTGGTCTTTTAGGAATTAGTTGGCAAAACTATAATTAGATGATTTAACTGCGTAGTTGTTAATCTTAAACTGCGTGGATGTGTTTAACTGCCTGCTCATGATTGGTTGATAATTATTGCATGTTTAGTATTTATCAAACGTTTTAAAATTTAGAGAGAGTTTTAAAACTTTACAATCACGAAATCTATTAGGTTTTTAAAATTAAAATAACCATCTTTTTGAAACCTTTTAAACGGTAGATTTTATTTTTAAAACCTTATGTTTATAAGATTGTTTTCTTATAAAGGCATGTTGACAAAACAGTTATTTTTGGTCAGCAAGAGGGCTTTCAAAACAGTTAGTTTTTGGTTAGCGGTCATGCCATTAAAACAGTTAGTTTTAATTAGCAAGTGCTTTAAAACAGTTAGTTTTAAATAGCGTGTATGTTTAATAACAGATAGTTTTAAACATCAGTTGCCTTTTAAACAGTCAGTTTTAAAATTGCAAAGTTTTCTAAAAATTACTGGAAATTAAAAAGGTTTTTTCAAAACTTAGTTAAAAACCCAAGAAAATCATAGATCAGTAGTGCAACCCACTTGGGACACCTAACGGCGTAAGGTACACGGGCGTTGGAAGTGAACAAGCCTGGGGCGTCCGCGTTCAAACCCCAAGTTGAAAGGGGTGTGATAAGTACACCAGTCCCAAATGGTGCGATCTATTTTGGTTTTGTAACAATTCACCGTGTCGTATCGGGCCAAACTGCACTGAGGGACTAAAACATGTACGGTTTTATCCGATGTGCCGAAAAGATCTAGGAGTCATGTCAGTTAGATGTGATTGGTATAAGTCCTTACCTACCGAAATAGTACGGGCCTGGTGTGACGTGAGCAAGCCGTACATCAGGACGTATGAAATAAGGATCCTAGCCCAATACTTATCATTTAAGATTTTATTGATATTTGTTGGGAGTCTATTCACAGTTACTAAAACCAAATATTTTAAATGTGTAGATGGCAAACACTGTAACCAACACTAATAACCTGTCTCTTCGCTCCATTCTTGAAAAGGACAAGCTCACTGGAGCTAACTTCCTCGACTGGGAGCGCAATCTGATGATTGTGCTCAGGCACGAGAGGAAGTGGTACGTCCTAGAAGAGCCTCTAGGTGAGGCCCCTCCAGCAAATGCAGCTGCCAATGTGAGAAATGCTTATAGAAAGCATTCTGACGATTTGCTGGACGTTGGCTGTCTCATACTTGCGACTATGAGCCCAGATCTGCAAACAGAGCTCATGAACACCAATGCCTATGACATGATCCGCCAGTTGAGGGACATGTTTCAGACGCAAGCACGCACAGAGCGTTATGATGCCACTCGGGCACTGAACGCGTGCAAGATGGCCAAGGGGACCTCGGTCAGTGATCACGTCATGAAAATGAAGAAGCACACTGATCACCTAGAGAGGCTTGGTCACCCAGTTCCGTTGCAGTTAGCAACGGATACGATACTCAACTCACTGACTGAGGATTACAAGCAGTTTGTAATTAACTATAATATGAACAACATGGAAAAGACAATTGTTGAGTTACATTCCATGTTGAAAACTGCTGAGTTGAGTATGGGGACCGGGACCAAGACCAAGGATGTGCTCATGGTCAGGGATGGTGGGGCGAAGATGAAGCGTGGGCATGGAAATACCAGTAAGGGCAAAAGCTAGCCGCAGGCAAGCCAGAGTGTGACCAAGGTCGAGAACAATGACGAACGCAAGGGCAAGGGCAAGAAAGTGAAGCCTAACAAAGCCAGGACCGAGAATAGGTGTTTCAGATGCCATGAACTTGGTCATTGGAGGCAGAACTGCCCAAAGCGTCACAAAGCAGGCAATAACGCCTCAGGTATTTGTGATTGCTTTAGTTTATCACTTACACTTGTTAGTTTACAAGTATGTTGACACCTAGTGCAAATGTTCTAATTGCAGGTGGTCAGAAGTGAGGAGCCCATGATTGCGAGGATCTACGTAGCTTATCATTAGATATTTATCAAGACAATTTTAATTTATGTTTGTGGTTTTAAAACAATTTTGAATGATTGTGATCTTTTGGATATTTATGGTTTATTAAAATTGGTTTTAAACTTCTAAAATTATTGTCTTGATTTAATATCTTGTCGATGATGATGTTGTTGAATCTGTTTAAAGTCGAGATTAACTTGATTCAAATAAGTAGATCCTAGATGTCATATATTACACTAACAGAATTACTTCAATGTTTTAATTAATTGATTTGAAGTAATAGTTATATGAAAACTGTCAAAAACACACGAATTACTATATTTTTAGGAATGTGTTTTTGAGAATAAGACATACATGAGTAAAAGGATTATAAAATATTTTATAGTCAGATTTATTTACTCATGTGTTTTAGAAAGAATTTAGATGTTGTCTCAGATGACGTTGACAACATCAGTATTTATAAAACTAGGAAATTCCAAGTCTTGGAATTGGGATTTGATAAAATCCAGTTAAGTTTTGTAAATGTTAAATTCTAGTATTACTTAAAATAGAATTGACTAGGAAGTCAAGTTTTGACTAAAGTCAAATTTTGAGTAATAGTTAGTTTTCATATAGGTTAGTGGGAGCCCAGTTTATTCTATATCCAGTTTTGTGATAAAGAATAAAAGATATATATATATATGTATGTATGCATATTAGTTATTGATTTGATATATCTCGGAATTACAATCCAGGTAGGATATGAATTCATAAGATATAAGATCTACCCTTTTAAGTTAAAAAGGATAGGAAATTAGTTTCATATTTAGAAACAGTATAAAGTCATAATTGACTTTAAGATAATCAATAATTAAATAGTGTTGGAATTGTTAAAGATATCAAATATCTTTTGGACTCCAAAGTGTTATAAAAAACACTAGAATAAATTTCATGGATTTACCAGATATGGTAAATGGAAATTTTGTTAGATTTCAGGTAGAAATCATTCATCTACACAGCAACTAAGGGAAGTTGCAGTTTGATGTTTCATATTCAAGGAAACCAGGAGTTATTCCAGTATCTCCAGGTTCAGGGAATATGGTAAAAGTCTAATTTTGTTTAAGGGTGTTTGCAAGAACAAAATTAGCATAGTCAAGTGGAAAGTATCAGTTGATACTAAACTTGTACTGTTTTGGTTGTTTCTTTGATTAGTACGGTAAACACTAATCAAAGGGTTTAAACTGAAGAAAGGTGATACTTCGTTTAAATCAGAGTTTAGTATATGTTGAGTAGACACTATAAAAGTGACTTAGAAATGTAATTAATTTCGTTCTTATTACAGAGTGGAATATGGAGGACTAAACGAAATTAGTTTCTTTGTCTCTTTTACACTTAGCATGTTTTCGATCCGGGAATAAAAACTAGTTTCAGTTTTTATTTGAAATTATCCGTGATAACTTATCAAGGTGGGAACCTTGGTAGGGCTGTAAAGTCATCGTAGAGTTTTTGGGTAGTTATGATCAGTAGTTGAATAACAGCTACAAGTGATGTAGACCAAAAAATACACGGATATTCGATAGAGCAGCGAATATCGGATGTGATCCGCCGGTTGAGATTACTCCATGGATTTAGTCATGAGTAAAACTCCCAGAGGTTGTCCTTAGCACCTGAGGTATTTGGTTTGGCATTACGAGGACCGTTGGATATTTAGTACGTTCTAACATCACGCCGTAACAGGGTGGTCATACGGGGCGTAACTAGATTCAGCGGAAGCCGTGGTGACAAATGCAGATATGCAAGATGGGATTTGCACCTCTTCTTCGAAGAGAGATATTTCGTGGGCCCCTTGACTGACTGAAAATACTGATGAAGTGCATGGCCATGCCCAAACAAACTGATTTGTTCTTTGTCGTTTACCAATCAGTAGAGGTCGGATAGTCGAGAAACATAATCTTTGAGTATTCAGAGTTGACTGTATCCATGCTCATACTCAAATTTGAAATATCGTGATGCAAAAGGAAAAGCCTAGTTATACCCGATTTGTGGACAGTTTGTTCATAAATGTTATTTCCTTTAGGAAACGTTTTATCACCTATCTGGGTATAAGAGTGCTTATAACCTGGTTAGCCTAAGTGCCTGTCTAGGGGCCTCCTTAGGTCCGTGTCATCAATCTGGTATTGCCAACTTGCACAAGTGTGAGTCTGTTAGGAATTATGTGCATAAGTTGACAAACCGTTTGATCGCACATCCAACGTTATAAGACACTTGAGGGTCACACCTGTGATGACCTATAATTCGGATAGTAAAATAACCCCAGTTTGGAGAGTTTAGTTTTATAATAGTAAATTATAAAACAGTTGGGTGTTTTCTGTATAAACCCCAAAGTAAAAGGTTTCAGATAATGAATTAAGGTTATATATTTATTAGTTAAATAAATATATAATAAATTAATTGGTTTATAATTATCTAGAAATTATTATATGGAAAATATAATAATAGTAAAATATTCTTTCTTAGAGAGAAAAAAAGAATAAGAGATAATTATGGAAAGTATTCTTTCTTGGAGAAAAAGAAAGAATACAGATAACTATGGAAGCTATCTGATGGAAGGTTTTTCATATAAATAAGATATGCTAGGTCATTGGTTTATTCATTCGATCAACTAATTCATATTCACCAAGAAACCTCTCTCTCCATACTCTCTCTCTCTCTCTCTCTCTCTCTCTCTCGTCGATCTCAAACAAGAAACCAGATCCGGTTTCGTGTTTCGTTAGATCGTGTTCTTCGCGTACCGTTTGTTCGTGAGGTGTTCGGGGTTAGATCCAACTAGAAGGAATTCCGTTTGGTCGTTTACGGGTGGATTTATCTCAAGCAATCCAGGTAATAATCCTAAACCTATTATTATTAATTGTATAAAATAAACAATAAAGATCTGTGATGTTTTTTTGGGATTTATATCATTATGCTTCCGCTTAATCAAACCAGTTAGGTTTGATTGTTTAAACCTTTTTGGAACAGTTTGTTTCATATGGTTTTGTCGTGTGCCTCAAACCAGTTAGGTTTGAGATCACGGTTATTCTCGTGTCAGTTTGATACGAGGATCCCACAAAATCCCAACAGAACATTCCTGGAAAATCAAAAGATGGAGTTAAAGTTCGAAAGGACATGGTAGAAATGGGGATTCAGTTAGAGCTTGCTCCTGTTGATAATGGAAAACGCACGTATCTGCCACCAGCTTGTTATACCTTGTCGAAGGCTGAGAAAACCAGATTCTGTCAATGCTTACATGGTATTAAGGTTCCTTCCGGCTATTCTACTAACATTAAGAAATTAGTGTCAATGAAAGACTTGAAGTTGCTTGGTATGAAGTCCCATGATTGTCATGTTCTAATGACACATATGATCCCAATTGCAATTCGTGGAATATTGCCCGATCGCATCCGACACACAATTACAAAACTTTGTTTATTCTTTAACATGATTCATTCAAAAGTGATCGATCCCGAGGTATTGGATTCATGGGAAAGTGAGATTATCCTTACTTTATGCCAATTAGAGATGTACTTCCCGCCTTCATTTTTTTGATGTGATGGTACACCTAATATCTCATATTGTTAGAGAAATAAAGTTTTGTGGTCCTGTCTTTCTACGATATATGTACCCATTCGAGAGATACATGGGTTTTTTAAAAGGATATGTAAGGAACCGATCTCGACCTGAAGGCAGTATCGTTGAAGGATATGCTTCTGAGGAGGTGATTGATTTTTGCACAGACTATCTGGCCGGTGTAAAAAATATTGGCATTCCACAATCTCGACATGAAGGTAGACTTGGAGGGGTTGGGACGGTTGGAATGAAATTTATCACTCCGGGGTACGATGAACTACAAAATGCACATTTTTTCGTCTTACAGAACATGACTCTTGTTGCTCCCCATGTACATGAGCATATGTCAATGTTGCACATAATGTACCAATCGAAGAGTGATAAATGGTTGGCTACCGAGCATAATAGAACTTTTTCACGTTGGCTGAAAGAAAGAGTGAGACCAAGCCATGGGGGAGAACCAGTTGATCAAGTAGTAGAACATTTGGCATATGGGCCCAAACATGTCGTGTCCACATACCAAGGATACGATATCAATGGATATACGTTCTACACAAAAAAACAAGATGAAAAAAGTACATTGCAAAATAGCGGAGTGACACTAACAGCCACAACGACTGAGTTCTCTAGGGCGAATAATGATGCTAGATCGAGGATAGCCAAAGATTCATATTACGGCGTCATTCAAGAAATATGGGAGCTTGATTACACTTTCTTTAAGATACCTTTGTTCAAGTGTAAATGGGTCGAAAACCAACGAGGTGTCAAGGTCCACAACGATGGTTTCACTTTGGTAGATCTTTCCAGGGAAGGCTATGTATCTGAACCATTCATTTTGGCAAAACAAGCCTCACAGGTCTTCTTTGTTGAGGACCCGAAAGATTCTAAATGGCACATCGTCCTCTATGGTAAAAGACACATAATTGGTGTTGAAAATGTTGTAGATGAAGAAGAATATGAGCAGTTTGATGAGCTACCTCCTTTTTCTGTCGGAATCCCCTCCTCAGATCAACGAATTGATGATGACACTTACTTGAGAACCGACTATGCCGAAGGATTATGGGTTAATGAAACTCGTGACACATGATAAAACAAGGTATCTAGAAAATCTCCAACTATGAAAATTGGAATTACTTATCTAAATAAGTAATCCCAAACATCAGTCGATACATTCAATTACCACCACTTTAATTTCTATAAATTTCTTTAGATTCTTACTTATTCAAAGCATATTCAACAACTTCCTTATAATTTAGAGTTTTTTTAGAGATTTTATTAATAATTTAAAGAACAAAATTCTTATTTTTCTAGAGATTTTATTAACTTCCTTATAGATACTCTTACAATCAAATTAACAAAATAATGGTTACCAAAATATTAATATAATAAATAGTATTTAAATTATTAATAATGGGCCATGAAAATGAAATAAATTTCTTACATATGTTACAGCAACATTATCTATAAATGAATAAAAAAAATATTCATAAATATATAAAAATTCTTAAAGAAGTTTAGATTACTACGAAATATTATCAATATATAAAAGAATAATACTTATAATTATGATAATTAGTATTTAAAATATAATAATATATTGATAATTATAATAGGAATAGGAAATTAATAAGTTATCTTTTTACAGTTTCTCCAGCACGTCTCTTCATCTCCTTTCTTTGGCAACGATGGAGAACCACCCTGGTAACAATGGTGCAGAACTTGATCATGAGGATGATGATGACTTTTTCTACGATGATGAACTTGGCAACGACAATGAAGAAGCATCAGGTTCGGATTTCTTTTCATCTCAATTTCTAGGGTTTAATAAGTTCTTTGTTTTATGAGTGATTAGCTTTTCCAACTATCTTGCTTGGTTTCTTATTACGAACTGACAGAGACCTATCTGGCAAAAATATGATAGATTATAGTGGGACTCACCAAATAGAAAGGGTATGCAAGCATAGGAAAAGGCAAAGTGAACGTCAGCATTCGAGTAGCCATTATGAATCAAATTGAGATGAAAAGAAGTTAAAACAAGTTAAAATATGCCATTATGTTTCAAATATTTTGAATTACTGTTTCTAGGAAATAATTCCAAATATTCAAAATATAATGGAGCCCCTGTTTTCCTATTATGATTGTCTAAACTTCTATAGATCTTCTCGGATAACTAGAAACAGTAATTCGAAATTTTAGTTATTAAAACAAGTTAAAATATGCCATTATAAATCAAATTTATCAGCCTAGAACTAATTATACAATAACATTTAAATCATAATAGGAAAACAGGGGCTCCACGTAATTCCAAATATACAATAACATTTAAATTAACGTTTGGCATGTGGTACCATCAATGATGTATTATATATTTATATATACATGGCATATTTGAATAAAAAGCATTAGATATTGGGTTCTGGGACCATCTTGTCTCCTCCATATTAACCAAGTCAATTTACCTTACGGGACGGACGTGATAAGGACTAGAATCTTACCTAGTAAGAGCGATGGTATGAACCTAAAGTCTTACCCGATAAGTGCTTACTAAGGGTGTATATATATGTACTTAGGTTGAGCTTGGCAAAAAAATAAGCTAGTTCATCTAGGGCCGAAACACAAGGCTTCTAACCTAGGGGGCCGAAACGAGCCAAATTGAACCAAATCGAGTAAGCAACTTATTTGAACTTGCTTTGTAAAAATAATACACCCGAGATACACAACATGTTTCATGAGAGATCACGACACTTTCTGTTGGGGAGGCTGAAAAAAATAGGCCCTGATGAATACTTTCTGCCGAAACATACTCAATCCTTAGCAGATAAGCTTGTAAACTATTAACATGCCTTACTTTTGAATATGTTTATCTTTATTGTTCTTAATTACTTAATTTTATGTGGTTGAACATGACAGATACAAAAAGATAGACAAATCTCTCAGGGAGATGGGGATCCTGAGTTGGGGGATGATCCATTAGTAGCAGTGCTAGGACCCGAACACCCAGGTCGTACTAGAGGTGTCGGGCATAATGTGGGCCTACGTGTTGGCTTAGGACTTGGAGATAAGAAGAGAAAGCAAACCTAGAAGAAGAGATTACTAAAGCAGTTCGTCTAGCGATGCAACAGAAAGAAAGTGAATGGGAAGAACGTAGGGAGCAAGCCAAAAGGGAATGGGAGGAGCGTATGGAGCGAGATAGAAGAACATGGCAAGAGAATACTCAAAATCTACAACAACAGTTAAAGATGGCATTGGCAGGACAGTTGGGGAGAAATAATGTTACTCCTGTTGGAAGCCCAGGGGTGCACAAAAGCAGTGCTGGCTCGACTACTTGTGTTCCACAAATGTTATCTATTGAGGTAACATTTCATTCATACATTCTTACTTTTTAGATTTTCGATAAAACCATTACTTAAATAACGATGATTACATGTTTTATTTGCAGTGTGTTACCCCATGCAATTTGGTCGTTTATTGTAGGAAGGCCAAAGTTGTAGTTGCTAAGGGCATGGCGTATCCTTTAGTGGATTCCGTTGTTTATGGTGTTCCCTTACAGGATGGGTTCATTAAGGTTTTGGTAGAGTTGGTTATAAATGGATGGGAGGATTTTGAACTACCTGTGCCTTTGCCGAATGATGGTATTGAAACGTTAGGTCAAGCACTTGGTAAGTTCATCCAGTGGGAGCAAGAATATGTGGTTCTGCAACAGGTATACATATGTTTTAATTTTGAAGTTAAATTGGAGTTTGATTTTTTTTATCCATGCAAACATAATGTTATTTGACCTTATTATTTATTTATTTATTAATAGGCCCCAACCACCAATATAAATCCCCTTGCGCATGACATGATGCCATCAAGTAGTGCACCTAAGAGTGTCTTCCTTCCCCAGGTGCCACCAAAGAGTGCTCACATTCCCCATCAAGTATACACTCAAACTTTAACTATATATATATATATATGCATAATCCTCGTGATGGTATAAGATAATTAGCCAAATGCATTTTCTATGTAGGTACAAAAAGAGGATGAAGCACAATCAAAGAGGGTAGTTGTTGCAACCGAGCTAGGGAGTAAAAAGCAGGCGGTTAAAAAGTTGAAGCGTTTGCCAAAAGAAATACAAAATCGGCCGACGGTGATGAAAGACCTGTTTAGACGCCTACGTTCCAATGCAGAATGGGTAAAGAATGGGGTTACGGTTCAAATCGATGTAGGGGTCTTTGGTCCTACGAGTATGTCAATAGGGGTCCAATATGATGACTTGAAGTTATTAATTACGAGGGGGTGGCTCGATCAAAATGTTATCACTTGGTTCATGGCGTAAGTTATTACATATATATATATTTTTTGCCTTTATTGTATCTATAAATATTCATAAAATATTAGTTTAATCATATCATATTTTTATTAGGGATTTATATACGATTATATCAAAAAATCAAAAGAATCGCTGTGCATTCATTGCACCGGGAGCAATTGATGAACCTATTATTGAACGAGATGGTCCCTTCATCATGGAGACAATTTTCAAAGCGATGACACATAACACGGATAAGGATTTTTTTTGGCACCGTGCTATCAAGGGTGAGTTACACACACACACACACACACACACACACACACACACACACACACACACATATATATATATATATATATTTTACACTTTAAGGTTTACCGACATTATTATTTTAACCTTTTTTGAGGCATCACTGGTCATTGCTAATCGTTCGGCCTAGACATCGTTTGGTCTATATATTGGATTCATTGATGTCAGAAGGAAAGATGGCTGAAACTTACCGGATTAAGGAGATAATGGAAATGTAAGTCATTTATTACATTGATATAAAATTTAATGTTTCTTATTATTGTTAACCTATTATTAACACAATATCATTTATATATGTTTTCTTTTTAGGGCCATTACAAAATATAATAATTATGACATGACTTGTAATGTCGTAACAACCAAACCCGTTACTTGGAAGTTGAACATGGTATAATTCATATATCCCAACAATTTGTTTCACATTAATCTTACATGTTCTACTTATTGAAAGGATTATGTGCAAGACAGTAACTAGGTTTACCGTGTCCAATGTTATAAGGCACTAGTGGGTCACACTGCTACACACCCGAATAGAGATCAATTGGATTTACCAGTTGTATGGAATTAATTAATTGGTATAATTAATTAATTAAGAGAGAAAATAAATAATAGACAAGTCTATTTATTATTTATGGGATATATATTAATAGTTAATTAATATATGGAAAGGTTTAATTAAAGCCTATCGGGCTTGATAATTAAATGGGCTTTTCTATTGGGTAGTTACCATATTTACTAATATAAATATATGGTAAACCTAAGGCTTTCTCATAATTCCATCTCATTAGTAACTTAGAGAAAAAGAAAAGCCTAAACCTCTCTCATTCTCTCTCCCAAAATCGTCCCCCACACACACACTCAACCAGTTTTCGGGTTTTGAGTTTTTGGGTAATCCTAAGGCGGTCTAGCAGCGGTTCTCGTGGTGGTGCAGTAGCGGTGTATTCCCCGTTAGCTTTCCAGAAACCGTTTGAATTCAATCCTATAAGGTATTGTTCTAAACCCTCTTGTGATTGCATCTAAATCTGTTTAGGTTGGATCTTCTGGTTTGGGAATTCAGTTTTTATTCCGCTGTGCATGTTTGGTTTTTACCTGCAATTCCCAACAGTGGTATCAGAGCCACTTCCTAAATGTTTAGATCATGATTGTTTGTTTGTGATAAACTGTTTATCGTTGTGTTTGTTAAAAATTCGAATTTTATATGTTTCTTTAAAAATTGGATTTTTATCGTTATCGCACGAAACCGCGATCATCGGTGGTGGTATCACGGCCGTTTGCCGAACAAACCACAAACCGATCGTCGGCCACCACGATCGGTGGCAACTGCGTCGGTCCGACTGCCCGCCGCGCCCGCGCGTGGCGTCGGGCTGATGATCGAGAAAACCGGGCAGCGGTTGCGGTGGCTTTGGCCATCGCGGCTGTTGCGAGGCCAACGGCGATGGTGGCGGTACCGCTGCTGTCGTCGTGCGGCTGTAAGAGGTGGTGGCGGCGGCTATTGCCGTTGCCGCCGTGTAAACCGCGGGCCACCAAGCCAAGCCGCCGGCTGCCTTGCGGCCTCGCCGGGCGGCGACGGTGATTGATTTTGTTCCTCGCCAAACCACCGAGGATGGTGGTGGTGGCGCTGCTGTTGCTTAGCGACGGCGGCACGAGGATGGTGGTGGTGGCGCTGCTGTTGCTTAGCGACGGCGGCACGAGGATGGTGGTGGTGGCGCTGCTGTTGCTTAGCGACGGCGGCACGAGGATGGTGGTGGTGGCGCTGCTGTTGCTTAGCGACGGCGGCAGGAGGATGGTGGTGGTGGCGGCGGCCTTGGCCGTTGTCATCGGTTGAACCACAAACCACCAGGCCACCCGCCGGATGCCCTAAGGCCGAGCCAAGGCGGTGGCGGTGGCTGTTTGTCTTTCGCGAACGCAAGCCGCACCACCGTGCGGTGGTAGCGGCGTTTGTTGTTGATGATACCGCCGGCCACGGCGGCGATGGCGACTGCGGCTGCTGTTGTTGTCGATTGGCCTAGCGGCGGCGGCGGTGGTGACTTTGGTTGCCGCTGCTGTCGCCGGTGGTGTTTTCGGTTAGATCGCCGACGATCGGTGGCGACGGTGGCTCCGGCTTCGTTGTCATCGATGACCGATATTAACGATAAGCGACCGTTCATTGCTATTGTTGCTATCGGTGGAGGAAACGGATAGTTTTTCGTGTGGATAGGGTTGTTTTAACCAGATAGGCTAAAACTCCGGATAAGATTAATTTTACGTTTTTAAAATTAATTTTAGATAATTATAAAACCAGTTTAGTTTTGTAATTTGGTTAAATCATATTTATCGTAACGGCTTTGTTTCAAATTTGTTTTATTTGAACTGTTAGTTACGAGTGTCATAGCCAAGCCCCAGACCTATGGTTGTGTTTTATTTATTTTATCTCTGTTTTGGTAAGGGAGGTCTGCGTGCCATTTACAACCCTTTTATTGTAATTGTTATTTTATGAATTTATAAATTACGCCGAAGACGGAGAAAAACCATAGAGACGGACTTTGGAGACACAACCGAGGATGTCGGAGCCAGTGGGAGCGTTCTACCTTCATGCCTTGTGCGTTGCTTGTCACTTAGGATAAAGACTGTCAGTTTAGTGTTGGCTCACTTAACTGACAATAGTTTAGGGGCAAAAGCTATGACACAGTATTTTTACGTTTTTATATAATTGCGTGGTTTGATTTAATTGCGTGGTTGTGATAAAACGTAGTTTCCAAAATCTAATGAGATGTTTTATAAAAACCTAGAGGTTCGATTACAGAGTGTTTTTCGAATCAGTTTTAAAATTAAGGTTTTTGAAAAACTGGCTAAAAACCCCTTAGGTTTGAAAATCTTAGATCACGTGAGTGCGACCCACTTTGAGACCCTTTTGGCGTAAGGTACGCGGGTGTTGAAAGTGAGCAAGCCTTGGACATCCGCGTTCAAACCCCAAGTTGAAAGGGGTGTGACAAGTACACCCAGTCTCAAGTGGTGCGATTTAAATATGCACGAATGTAATATTCGATGTCCCGACGTTTTAGAAGTCGTATTTTCGTTTAAAATGCGATTGGTATAAGTGGTTACCTACCAGAAATAGCATGGGTCGGTTTGTCTGACCAAGCCGCTTACCGACACATGTGAAATATGGATTCTAGTCTAATAAACTTATTTTTCTAAGGGTAATAAATTTATTAGAAGTTTTATAATCAATAAACTAAATCGGAATTTATTCTTTATGTAGATGTCTTATACTACCGTTCCGTTTTATTCACCTGAGGAATCACTTCGCCTAATTATGGGCAAGTGGAAGCTTACGGGCCAAAACTATCCAGTTTGGAAGTTGCATTTTGATAATGTCTTGCGGGGCCAGGATAAGCTTTATGTGATCAATAAACCACTGTCACGACCTAAGAGCAATGCCCCGAAGAGGAATTTGCTGAATATTTTAGATTTATGGCTGATGAATCTGACGTGATGTCTATTCTATCTTTCTCTGCTTCGCTCGAGTTCACGGTCGATCTTAGAGTTAAGTTCTGCCATGAGGTCGTTAAGAATATAGAAAACCAGATTGGCTTCTATAGGAATTGTGGTAAATATTTGATCATGAAAGAAATCTTTTCACTGAAGCTGAAAAGAGGCCAATTAGTTAAAGATCATCTCCTAGAAATAAGGAGACTCTTTAAGTGTTTGTCACGACTTGGATACAAGATGACTCAGGAGGAGCTTGTGTATCTGATGTGGTTCTCACTCCCGAAGGAGATTCGTGTCACAGCTAGTGGATACATGGGAGAACCCAGAATGGACGTGGCAAAGGTTCATGAGGATATTTTGGACAGTCTGGAGCCAAAAGAAGCAAGTGCTGATTTCATGGACACTACTGATTGGATTGATGAGCTGGGAGATCTAGTTGCCCAGAATGTGGTAGCCAAGATATCTGTGTCCACTCATTCAACGTTGACCAGATGGACATCGGTCTATCCGATGCGTCAGGTATCTTTATGATAGATTGTTTGATCACTTATTATGAATCATGGGTACTTGATACAGGAAGTGGTAACCACATTTGTAATCATTTACAGAGATTCAAAAGAAGGGAGACCTTGAGGAAGGATCGTTCGAACCTACGAGTCGGTGAAGGCACGATGCTTGTAGCTGAAGCCGTAGGATCTTACAGTCTTAGTTTACCCTCGGGTCTAGTTTTGGAACTCGATACTTGTTATTATGTTCCTAAGATGATCAAAAATATTCTTTCTTTTGATTTGTTGGTAGACCAAGGATTTTATTATAAATATGATTATAAAATGATTTCTTTAAAAATGACATGTTTTATTTCAAAGCAACTCCTTCGAATGGTCTATACATATTAAATCTCCAAGAAAGTAATAACGAAATCTATCATATAAGTAAAAGATCCAAGGACATCGAGGATCAAACTTACCTCTGGCATTGTCGGCTTGGACATATAAACAAGAAACGCGTAGAACTACTCCTGAAAGGAGGACTTCTAGGGACTTTCGATTTTAAGCCCTTTAGTAATTGTGAATCTTGTTTGTCGGGCAAGATGACAAAGCATCCTTTCAACAAAGACAATGAAAGGGCCAATGACTTGTTGGAGATCATACACACTGATGTGTGTGGACCTTTCAGTCATGAGGCAAGAGGAGGATACCGGTACTTCATTACCTTTACTGACGATTTCAGTAGGTATGGATATGTCTACCTGATACGACATAAGTCTGAAACTTTCGAGAAATTCAAAGAGTTTCAGAGTGAAGTACATAATCAACTTGACAGGAAGATCAAGTTCTTGAGGTCAGACCGTGGTGGAGAATATCTTAGCCTTTTCACAGTCATTTGAGAGAGTATGGGATTGTTTCGCAACTCACCCCTCCGTATACACCACAGATGAATGGTGTGTCAGAAAGGAGGAATCGTACCCTGCTTGACATGGTACGATTAATGTTGTGTCGTTCCACGTTACCAGTATCATTCTGGGGACACGCGCTCGAAACAGCAGCAAACATACTGAACAAAGTGCCAACTAAATCGGTAGAAAAGACTACATATGAACTATGGACAGGCAAAAAGCCTAAGTTGTCTTTTCTGAAGATTTGGGGTTGCGAGGTATACGTTAAGCGTACAACCTCGGAGAAACTCAAACCCAAATCAGATAAGTGTTTCTTCGTAGGCTATCCCAAGAACTCACTGGGGTACTACTTCTATAATCCTAGCGAGAACAAAGTATTTGTGGCTCGCAATGGAGAATTTCTGAAGGAGAAGTTTCTCAATCAAGAGAATACCAGAAATGATATAGACCTACAGATAGTAGAGGAAGATACACTTGTACCGATTGTTGAGCCAGTCACTCAACAAGATAATGTTGAGACTCAACCGGAAACGGTTGAGGAGGTGCAAACACAGGACCTTCGCAGATCCACTAGGATAAGGCAAGAACCAGATATGTATCTTGGATTTCTAGTCTCCCAGGACGGTGGAGACCTGAATCGTACCCTGCTTGACATGGTACGATTAATGTTGTGTCGTTCCACGTTACCAGTATCATTCTGGGGACACGCGCTCGAAACAGCAGCAAACATACTGAACAAAGTGCCAACTAAATCGGTAGAAAAGACTCCATATGAACTATGGACAGGCAAAAAGCCTAAGTTGTCTTTTCTGAAGATTTGGGGTTGCGAGGTATACGTTAAGCGTACAACCTCGGAGAAACTCAGACCCAAATCAGATAAGTGTTTCTTCGTAGGCTATCCCAAGAACTCACTGGGGTACTACTTCTATAATCCTAGCGAGAACAAAGTATTTGTGGCTCGCAATGGAGAATTTCTGGAGGAGAAGTTTCTCAATCAAGAGAATACCAGAAATGATATAGACCTACAGATAGTAGAGGAAGATACACTTGTACCGATTGTTGAGCCAGTCACTCAACAAGATAATGTTGAGACTCAACCGGAAACGGTTGAGGAGGTGCAAACACAGGACCTTCGCAGATCCACTAGGATAAGGCAAGAACCAGATAGGTATCTTGGATTTCTAGTCTCCCAGGACGGTGGAGACCTGAATGAGCCTACATCCTATGGAGAAGCTGTATCAGGCAATGAGTCTGAACAATGGCAGGAAGCCATGAAGGCAGAGATGCAGTCCATGTACGACAACCAAGTTTGGGAGTTGACAGATTTACCCCAACACTGTAGGGCTGTTGGGCGTAAATGGGTTTTCAAGAAGAAAACAGACATGGACGGAAATGTGCACACTTTTAAGGCTAGACTGGTCGCGAAAGGTTTCACGCAAACTCATGGTATCGACTATGATGAAACTTTCTCACCGGTAGCTATGTTAAAATCCATTAGGATTCTGATGGCCATCTCAGCGTATTTCAACTATGAGATTTGGCAAATGGATGTTAAGACAGCCTTCCTAAATGGGAAGTTAACAGAAGATGTCTACATGCAACAACCGGAAGGTTTTGTAGATCCAAAGAATCCTAATAAAGTGTGCAAGTTGCTAAAATCCATATATGGATTAAAGCAAGCATCCAGGAGCTAGAACTTACATTTTGATGAGCGAATCAAAGAATTCGGTTTTGCCAAAAGTGAGTTTGAGCCATCTGTTTACACAAAGTTCAGTGGGAGCATAGTAACCTTCTTGGTCTTATATGTAGATGATATTCTACTGATTGGAAATGACGTACCAACTTTACAGAGTGTTAAAGCTTGGTTGAGCAAATGTTTCCAAATGAAAGACCTTGGAGAAGCCGCATATATACTTGGTATAAAGATCTACAGAAATAGATCTAGGCGGCTTATCGGACTTAGTCAGGGTACATACATTGATAAAGTCCTGAAATGATTCAGGATGGATGAATCCAAGAAAGGATTTATCCCGATGCAACATGGTATAGTGCTAAGTAAAGCACAGTGTCCCGAATCTAGTCAAGATAAGGACAAGATGAAATCGATACCATATGCTTCGGCAATTGGGTCGATTATGTATGCCATGTTATGTACCAGGCCCGATGTTGCTTACTTAGTAAGTGTTACGAGCAGATACCAGCAGAACCCAGGTGAAGCCCATTGGGTGGCTGTCAAGAACATTCTGAAATACCTGAGGCGTACTAAGGAGATGTTCTTGGTCTTTGGAGGTTCTGAGGATGAGATTAGTGTCACTGGTTATTCAGACGCTAGTTTCCAGACCGACAGGGATGATTACAGATCACAGTCAGGGTACGTTTTTACCCTAAACGGAGGTGCGATCTCGTGGAAGAGCTCGAAGCAAGACACGATAGCAGACTCTACCACCGAAGCCGAGTACATTGCAGCTTCAGACGCAGCAAAGGAAGCGGTCTGGCTCAGGAACTTTATCACGGATCTAAGAGTCGTAGCCAGTATCTCTAGACCAGTGGATATTTACTGTGATAACTCTGGCGCTGTAGCGCAAGCTAAGGAGCCTAGAGAACATCACAAGTCGAGACATGTACTACGGAAGTTTCACCTCATCCGAGAGATCATCGGAAGAGGAGACGTAAGGATATGCAAGATTCCGACGGACGAGAATGTAGCAGATCCACTGACAAAGCCGCTAGCTAGAGTAAAGCATGAGAAACATGCTAATTCCATTGGGATGCAGTACCTGGATACTAGTAGCTAGTTTTAGTTTTTGATTATTACCGTGGATTAATTTTTGAGACTTTATATCGTGTAAGTTTTATTATTTTCACTGTGTGATGGAAATAAGGAGGATTTTATTCATGATTGTCTCAAATTAACCAGTTTTAGCATATTTAATTATCCCTGATTTTATATACAAGTTTTGTAAGTAAAATCTAAAAGTTCCGTAGCTACTTGTTAAGGTGGGAACCTTAGCAGGGTTGTAACGCTATTATGGGTGTTTGGTGATTTATTCAACGTAACGAATAAAAGCACAAGTGATGTGGCCAAACATTCATAGATACTCATCAGAGTGTTTGAGTATTGGAAGTGACCAGTTTCAAGTCTGCTCCATGGAGCCTATGTCATGAGCATTGACTTGATGATAGGTTGTCCTTAGACCTGAGATATTTGGTCTGGAAATATGAGGACTGTTGTACTCTTAGCACGTTCTAACGCTACGCCGTAACAGGGTGGCCATACGGGGCGTGACTAGATGCAGCGGAAGCCATGTGACCAGATGCAGATAGTCAAGAAGGGATTTACACCTCTGTAAAAGGAGAGATATTTCCGGGACCCCTTGACGGTTGAGATTGGCAGAAATGCGTGGCCACGCTCGGATAGAATAACAGTTGTTATTTGGAAAGTTCCGTTACTGCAGACAATCGAGATCAGAGTCAAGAAAACTTGAGTTTAAGATTGAAGTCCTCCGCTCCATGTCTAAAACTCACTTTAGAAATATCGCGTGTAAAAGGAATGAACCTCTGTACAATTCTAGCGAGAATTGTTTCTCTGGATATAAGAGATCTTATAACCTGGTTAACCTAAGTGTCTGGCTAGGGACCTCCTTAGGCTAATGGTAACAGTTAAGTTACTTGTCTGGCACAAGTGGGAGTCTGAAAGGATTATGTGCAAGACAGTAACTAGGTTTACCGTGTCCAATGTTATAAGGCACTAGTGGGTCACACTGCTACACACCCGAATAGAGATCAATTGGATTTACCAGTTGTGTGGAATTAATTAATTGGTATAATTAATTAATTAAGAGAGAAAATAAATAATAGATAAGTCTATTTATTATTTATGGGATATATATTAATAGTTAATTAATATATGGAAAGGTTTAATTAAAGCCTATTGGGCTTGATAATTAAACGGGCTTTTCTATTGGGTAGTTACCATATTTACTAATATAAATATATGGTAAACCTAAGGCTTTCTCATAATTCCATCTCATTAGTAACTTAGAGAAAAAGAAAAGCCTAGACCTCTCTCATTCTCTCTCCCAAAATCGTCCCCCACACACACACTCAACCAGTTTTCGGGTTTTGAGTTTTTGGGTAATCCTAAGGCGGTCTAGCAGCGGTTCTCGTGGTGGTGCAGTAGCGGTGTATTCCCCGTTAGCTTTCCAGAAACCGTTTGAATTCAATCCTATAAGGTATTGTTCTAAACCCTCTTGTGATTGCATCTAAATCTGTTTAGGTTGGATCTTCTGGTTTAGGAATTCAGTTTTTATTCCGCTGTGCATGTTTGGTTTTACCTACAATTCCCAACACTTATAACATTTCCATATAATTTAGTGCAACCAACAAAAGGAGGACTCGGAATGTGGCTACTACGTAATCAAACAAATGTTCCAATTTGTAATGTACGAGCAGTATCATTCCCCTCACAAGGTATTTATTTGTTAAATTTCATTTATGTTTATATTATACAAAATACTTCTTTAGGTAACATCCATCCTATTTATATTTCTATATGTAGGAAATATGGACAACTAGTGCTCCTTTTTCAATGCAACAAATAGACCAGATAGCTTGTTATGTGGCAAAATCATTTACTACATCACGTATGATGGAGGGTAAAATGTGTTAATGGTACGTGTCTTATGCATGTCACTTACATGTGACCTTATGTATTATATGTGTCTTAATACATAGTTATTATGTATTTGCAATAAACTCCTATTATATGTTTAGACAGTTTATGTTCTTATAGAGCCGTTTCTATTTTCTTATAACATTTCAGGGATCGATGAATTGAAGTGCATGGAAGAACTTTGAGCTAGTTTCTAGAAGAAAGTTATGTTAGATGTTAACAAACTATCGAGAGGTAGAATTTAGAATTAATGTTGTTGAATATTAGCTTTGAAAAACAAGTTTTTGGATATTGTTGTTATTGGTTGGTATTGGTTCTTAATTAATAGGACTTAGAGTTCTATCTATATGTACATTATAAATGACTTTGGATTTTTAGTTGAATTTGGAGTATTATATGTATTTTATGAAAATTTTGTGTAATGGCCGGTACATCGCAACATATTTTTACACGGTTTAAATAAAGGAATACCGTCTAAAAATGTATACCTTTTTACACAGTTCTATAGAAGCAAAAACGTTTAAAATATATACCTTTTTAAACGGTTCTTACAACATAAACCATGTAAGGTGATGGACATTTTATACGTTTTTTTTTTCAAAACCGTGTAAAAAAGTACACATTTTAGACGGTTTTGTGACTTCTTTATGCTGTTTTGGAACCGTATAAAAAATCACTTTTTCAAACGGTTATAAAACTGTATAAAAAACCCCCCACTTTTTTAAACGGTGCCCTTTCAAACGGTTGTAAAACCGTTTAAAAATGCCAAACCAACCATATAAAAAAGCTGTTTTTGTAGTAGTGCCAGGGACGGACGGCTTCAAGGGCCTATGGGGGCCAAGGCCTCCCCGTTTTTTCCATTAGTAGCTTGACATATTTTGAATGTGTAGCCAAAAATATATATACATATTCTCTTGGGCCCCCCCACATTAAGTCCACTAACTTTTTTAATTTTTCTTAACCACCCCTAGATACTAACTAGTAATATTACGTGGCCCAATTTCAAAGCCTTAGCCCACTAACTAATATATTCTAATTCCTAATTTAATTGCAATAAGACTATAGGCGGCAATTTTAATTCGACCAACAACAACAGAGACAATTGAGTGGTCGCATAGAAAATTCGATATCTCACTTCAACGTTTGGCTTTCTCTTGCAGAATTCTCCTAAGTCCCAACCAAAATCACAGGTTCTCTACTTCTCTTTTCAATTTATTCAAGTTTTTAGAATGCCATCTCTTGATTGAATATTGATTGAGTTTGAATATGATTACTTTATAATTAGGTTAAACGTTTAGCTATTTAAATTTGTTTGTAATATGCTTGATTATGATTACTTTGATTTTCATTTATTAGGTTTAATTGTTTAAATTATTTGAAATTGCTTGATTGATTATAAGTGGGTTTTTGGTTTAAATTTGTTTATGTTTGTCTCTTTGATCATAGATGAAAAGCCAACCTACTATTCATAGTTTTTTTAAAGGAAAAGTTGCTAGCTCTTCTTCTCAATCTAAAGAACCAGAAGAAACAACAAATGTAGATAATATCGCCGCATCTAGTGTTCCGGCTACCGATAACCCTTGCAAAAAAGCTCGAATAGAAAGTAATGATATTGATCTTAGTACATTAGAAAGAGACCCTGGTTTGCGCTCTCAAATTTATGATTATCCTATCAATCAACAAGATACAGTTCGACGAGCTTATATGAATCTTGGTCCTCTTCAACCTACACTTTCTATGTTTCCAAAATCTGGACCAGAAACTCATAAACGTAGCTTTCAAGCTTCTTGGTTTAAGTTGTATCCCTGGATTGAATATTCAAAAACGTTGGATGCAGCATTTTGTTTCCCGTGTTTTCTATTTAACAAACCATCTGGACCCGGATACTACGGTCAAAAAGCATTTACTATAGATGGGTTTCGAAATTGGAAAAAAGTGGGTGGGAAAAAATGTGTCTTATTGACACATATGGGAACCGAATGTACATCTTTTCACAATGTTGCACAAAAGGGATGGGATGACTTGGTTAATGAGGCGCAAGATATACGAAATATATATGAGAAGTTTACAACTGAAGAGCGAGAGAAAAACAGATTGAGACTGAGGGCTTCTATTTATGCCGTTCGTTGGTGTGCCTTTCAAGCAGTCAGATTTAGAGGTCGTAATGAAAAACCAGATTCCATTAACAGGGGAAATTTTCTCGAAATGTTGGAGGCACTTGGTGAGTTTAGCACCGAGCTTAAAGAGTTATTTTGTCGTGCTCCTAAATATGCATCATATACATCACCGGTGATTCAAAAGGAGATTTTGAATCTTATATCAAATAGGGTGCGGCGAATGATCTCTGAGGAGATTGGTGGTCGAAAGTTTTGTTTACTTGTTGACGAAGCACGAGACGAATCTCATAAAGAGCAAATGTCAGTTGTTTTACGCTTTGTTAATAAAGAGGGCTTCATTATAGAGCGTTTCTTTGGAATCATTCATGTACGCGATACTATGGCACAAACGCTCAAAGATGGAATCTATTCTTTATTGTCTCACTACAATCTTGATGTCAAGTCTATTCGTGGACAAGGGTACGATGGTGCAAGCAATATGCGTGGCCAGTTCAAAGGATTGCAAGCCTTGATTTTAGAAGATTGTAAATACGCATATTATGTTCATTGTCTTGCTCATCGGTTGCAATTGGCATTAATGGCCGCCTGTCAAGGAGTTGCAGCACTTCGTAAGTTTTTCTCGCAATTGACTTTTGTTGTCAATGTTGTTAGTGCTTCCTCCAAACGCACTGACCAACTACGAGATGCCCAAGTCGATCAAATTGCATACTTGATTTCTATTGATGAGTTGGAGACTGGTAGAGGTCTCAATCAAATTGGTACGTTGCAGCGAGCCGGAGATACTAGATGGAGTTCTCATCTCAGATCAGTTTCTAGCCTTATTAAGATGTTCAGTCCAACTTGTGAGGTTTTGCTCAAAATAGCCGACGAAGGAACTGGTCCACTTAAAGTAGATGCAGATTCGGCGTATGAGGCTATGACAACATTTGAGTTCATCTTTGTTTTGCATCTCGAAAAAGAAATAATGGAGATCACTGATTTACTTTGTCAAGCATTACAGAGACAAAATCAAGATATTTTTAACGCATTGAGGTTAGTTGCATCCACCAAAAAGTTACTGCAAAAAATGAAAGATGAAAAGTGGGATGATTTGCTTTGCCTTGTCAAGTCATTTTGTCAGGTACGTAACATAGTGATCCTATAATCGATGAACTTAATCAAGTAAATCTTTCTAACTTGGTCTTTTTCTCGACTTGTTTTCTTGTTAGGTACGAAACATAGATATTCCTGATATGTCTTCTTCCTACTTTAGCAGAGGGGCTCGAGCTCGTAATAAGCATAGTGATCACACACTTGAGCATCATTATCGAGTGGATATTTTTTATGAAGCAATCAACTGTCAATTGATGGAATTAGATCATCGTTTTAGCGATAGTACCATGGAGATGTTTCGTCTTGCTTCAACTCTAGATCCAAAAAATGCACATGAGACTTTTAGAAGTCTTGATGTCTGCCAATTGGTGGAGAAGTTCTATCCTGGAGATTTCAGTGATCAAGAGAGAACAATTCTGAAAATGCAACTTCAACATTATGTTCTTGATGTCGTTCAACATGCGGATTTTAAACAATTGACATGTATGGGAGAATTGTGTCAATGGTTGGTAAGGACTAGAAGAGAAACCACTTTTGATCTTATTTTTCGACTCATCAGTCTGTTACTTACTCTTCCAGTTTCTACCGCGACAACTGAGAGATCATTTTCAGCAATGAATATTGTGAAAACAAGGATACGGAATAAAATGGAGGATGAGTTTCTAAACGACTCGTTGCTTTTGTTTATAGAAAGGGAAGTTGCTGAAAATATTAGTTTGGATGAAATTGTGGATGACTTCAAGGCCGCAAAAGATCGACGAGTTCCACTTTGATGAGCGATATTTAACATATTGAAATATTACTTTTAGAGTTATACTACACTATATTTTGGATAGTATATTTTGTATATTTGAAAATATTAATATATTTGGTTTGGCCCCTACGGTTAAGAAGCTTGTGTTCCGTCCCTGAGTAGTGCAAGTTCAATAATTTATTTTATTTTGAAAAAAAAATATGTGTAGACTATAAAACGAATTTTACTACCTTATTTTTGATTTTATTAATTTTAGTTGAAATAAAAAATGAGATATAGAAATAAATAAATGATGTGGATTTTTAAAAATATGACGTGAAATCTTAGTTGGCAAAAAAATAGTACGATGTCATCATTAGTAGGTCAACAAGTTAACCAATCCCTTAAATAAACAAAAAGTTTGGTCTAAACCCTAAAATGATAACTTTAAAAAGTTGGTTTCCAAAATAGGAATTAGATGAAAGTTGGTTCCATTTTGATGCAATTTTCCCAATTAAAATTAGTATAAAAGTAAAAACTAATGAATTATATGTGAACTTTTTATAAATCTATAGCATGTATAATTCTGCAAATATATATAGTAGTATAGAAATAAAATTATACTTTATAGATAAAAGATATGAAAAATGAGGTTTTTATAAGAGTTTTTATTATAGAGTTCTATTGAGGTTCTTGTTTTATTGAATTGTAAGCAATATGGTAAGAAATTATGACAATTTAAAACTCTTAAAGATTTTACCATTGTAGATGCTCTAATTTGCCTTACAAATAACGTTTGAGGGCAAAACGATATGAAGTGATTCAAGGTGCATCCGTTCTAACATAATTTAAATATGCATTAAGTGTTAAAAAGTACAATAACTTTATTTTAAAGCTATTTCTCTTTTATAAATACTTAAAAGCTAAAATTAAAGTTTATGCAAATTAATACCATAGATAAAAGAAGCTCCTCAGATATGAAGAGTAGACAATGTATGCAATAATGTGTTTGATAATTGACATCTAATAAATATCGTTACACAAATCATATTAAAGAAAACTGTAACTCATAATGTAACATTTAAAAGCAACATTATTTGTACAAATATAAAGACAAACGTTTAAGTTTTCGTATGTGTAACATTATTTGAGATTTTAATAGCTGCAATAACTATTTATAAAAAATTACAAAGGTGATGATGTAATGGCAAAACACGGGGATGTGGTGAAATATCTCATCTACCCTGGGTTCGAGTCAGATGCTAACATTTTGTCATCAAACTTGGATGTGTTTACTAATGACTTAATGAGCTTAATAAGTTAAATGGCTTAATCGCACAGCCAAAATAAAGTGTTTACATAAAGCTTAATGGGAGACAGAATTGGACTTAATCGCGCACACTCACATAAATAACCCATCTCCCAAATCTCATTTCATTTCCTGCAACAGGTAAACAATTTTTACCTTTCTAGCTCCTCTCCTTTCCTCAAACCCAAGAATGAGTAAATTGCTTCATTTTCTCTCTTCCCAAACTAATTGATTTCAAGCTCAATTTCTATAGATTTTTCATGACAGGTTATTTAGACTCCATTTCCCCAAAAATATCACATCGTTTGTGTATTGAAAAAAATGGGAAATTGGAGTCTACATCCATCTACATGATTTAACTTCACGATATGTTGGCAAGATTATTTATTGTACTAAATTATGAAAAATAAAACTCAAATTGTAATAATAAAATTATGTTTAATTTTCAAATTCAGTTTTATCATATAATTTCAAATAGAATTTTGTTATTTAAAAAAATATCATTCGCAACTGAGGTTTATTTAACATATATCAAGGATATAGACCTAAAATACTATTGAAACTATAAAACATCTTTTTAATTTAACGTCGATAATTTAAGTTGGATTTTCATGTAATGTGCTCGATTTCCAAGTATTTTTTGTTTTGACCTTTTCAATCTACTAGATGATCAATTGCCAAGGTATTTTATAAGAGCATCTCCAACAGCTTTGCTAAAATAGCAAAAAATGGGTTTTGGTTTACTAAAATGCTCCAACAGCTTTGCTATCTCATTCTCTAAAATAGAAAATTTTGGAGAAATCTCTAAATACAGAGAATTCTCTATAATCTCTAAAAGTAGAGAGAGAAATATTATTTTAATATCCTCCACCAATAGCATAATTTGATTGTTTAAAAGTTTTTAAAAAATTTATTGGAATAATAAATGTAATGTATATTTACGATCTAGGGTGCACGTAATCATATGTGGTACTACACATGTGGGATTTAGTCCCACCGCTGAGGTAGTGCAGCGTCTACACATGTGGGGTTTTAGTCCCACCGCTGAGGTAGTTCGCGAAAACGCTCTACACATGTGGTTCGCTACCTCCTCTGAGGTAGATCGTTAGGGCAAATTGGTTTTAGGTTTAGTAGTGACTCAAAGAATAAATATCATGTGATTAACTTAACCCGGGAAATTTACTCACATTTTGATACTAAGCTAGAAATGTAGTGAGCAAAAACGTTCACTAATGTTCAGGCTAGTATCGGTAGTGAACAAAAAGGTTCACTATAACTGGTTTATGAAAAATTGAGTGAATAAAAAGGTTCACTAAAAATTTGTTGCATTTAAACTGTTTTGTGCATATGAAAACCTGTGAACTCACCAACTCTCGTAGTTGACGCTTGTTTTGACATGTTTTTCAGGAAATCAGAAGGTAAATGAAAAAGCTTAAATTGAGCGTTTGTTGGCATAAACCGAGACTTCCTTATTTTGATATGTCTGTAATTTCAAACTTCCGTTGGTTGTAATACGATTTTTTTGAAACTCTGAATATTTTGGTATGAATGAATGATGTTATTTATCTCCTATCGCATTGAAATCTTAGCTGTCACACCTCGTGTTTCCGCTTTAGCGGGGTGTTACAGATTTGGTATCAGAGCCATAGCTTTTAGAGAACATCGGTTTTTCATAAAAACCAAGTACTATAACCAACCTTTTTCTAAGATAAGTTAAAACTTTTAATTATGGATTTCGAGTATAGGAGAATTTAAATACTAGTATGATTTGGATAGGTGCTATTCTGATATATCATAGATAGGCGGAGCCTGATCACCTACGCCTAGCCATGATATAAGTAGGATAAGACTTATGAACCAATCATACGGCTAGAGAATAAAAGTTGGAACCTTCGAAAAATTTCCTGAAAAACATAAACCGTGTGAGTTCACATAAGCATATCATGATGTTGATATTTACTATAGCACTTACGCGTTTAAGTAAAGTAACGCCACTGTTGAACACTCCTGCGTTAGCGCTTAGGATGTCACTAGTAGTTTGAAGGCGCGTTAATAAGTTATGCGGACACTACAATCACTATGTCGAACACTATTACTTAGACTTCGGAGAAAGACCCGTCTAGGCATTACGATTCCGACATTGGAGTAACAAGCGAAGACATTTCAATCGATCCACCCCCGAACCTCCCAGCACCTCATATGAGACAACTCAGAAGATAGTTGCGGCAACCTTTCGGAGTGGACTGGCAATAACTCATTTGGGGTAATGCAAGATCATTTCGTATCCTTTCGGGGATATTGATCGCTCATAATATTAGTATGGCAAGGAGAGGCTCGAACTATGCGAACACTCGCCGACGGACTGCAAAATAGTCGAAGCAGGCATCAAGATAGAATCAGGCCATAATTTAGTTGACAAACTTGGCGCATCTCTTGGAGGAATATACCACCAATGTTGTAGAGAATGTTATGACGGCAAGAAGGACCACTAGGAGAGTTGACTTGGGCTGACAAGTTGTGGTAATACTGTTGGCAAAGTTGATCCTTTCGTTTGTAACTCTCGTGAATTTGAAAGAATTTCAAATTGTGCTTTTGGTTATCCCATTTAAACCTTAGCTTGGGTGAGTAAAATATTTTAAGGATGCATTAGCATCAAATTTTGACCCTTTCAGATATATATTAAGTTTTTATGAAATTAATCTTTATTAAACCACAAAGACGTTCTTATCGATTCTATTGTAAAGAAATTCTCATAAATAAAATACAAATATTTTCGAACGTTTATTAAAGACAACTTTTAATCAAACATACATGTTACAAATGATTTAGAACCGCATTTTCCAGAAGAAACACACGTAGCTAGAAAGTGAACCGTGAGAATTAATCGATCAACATTGCTCAACTGATAGCACTACAAGTCCGGGAAGTCGTACCTACCATAGTCACTCAAGTTACTACCGACCTTGTCGCAAATAGAAGAAATAAAGAAGTTATAGTATCCATCGAATGGAAAGAATGTAATAAAATAAAGTAGGGCACCAGTCAGAAGAGACAACTCAAGGTCATTCAGATAAAAGTCGAAAAGAAGTCGGAAATTTTGGAGTAAAGACCCATGAGTCAAGACAGTATATGGACTCTCATCCAAAATGTAGTAGCTACAACTGCAATCACCCAGGAGCTTGTATTTTGGGTACCAAGGACAATCTAGTCGGTTACACTACTCGTTACTATAGAAAGGAAAGGAAGGTCAGAAGGACCGAAAAGGGTGCTAAGAGTACGGAACCCTAAACCACTCTAAAGATAGGTATTCCACGCTGAATAAAGGCTTGAGCAGCACCAAGAGGACGAACAAAGCTACATAAGCCAATCAAGTAAATTAAGGACGCAAGACCCAAGGAAGGGTATTCGCAATTGGAACTGAAGAGGCACATCAAGATCCAGTATAGTATCATACATGAAAATGTGAAGCCATTTGCGAAAGGATTGCGTGGCATTTATGGCGCATGTTGTAGATAAAGAGGTAAAGGAGAAGCAAATTCAGGACTTTCCAGTTGTACGAGATTATCCAGAAGTGTTCCCGGGGGAGTTACCCGGACTACCCCCGCATAGGCAGGTAGAGTTCCATATTGATCTAGTTCAAGGAGCAGCTCCTGTAGCAAAGTCACCGTATCGTCTGGCGCCATCAAAGAGGTAGGAGTTGTCGAATCATCTTCAAGAATTGCTTGATAAGGGACTCATCCAACCCAGCTCTTCACCCTGGGGAGCCCCAGTCTTGTTCGTCAAAAAGAAGGACGGATCCTTTCGAATGTGCATAGACTTTAGGGAGTTGAACAAGATCACTATCAAAATCGATATCCTCTACCGCGCATAGACGACCTGTTCGACCAGTTGCAAGGACCTACCTACTTTTCCAAAATCGACCTTCGGTCAGGTTACCATCAGATGAGAGTGCGAGAAGAAGATATCGTCAAGACAGCGTTCAGAACTCGGTATGGTCATGACGAGTTCTTGGTCATGCCATTTGGTTTGACAAACGCTCCAGCAGTGTTCATGGATTTAATTAACAGGATATGTCGACCGTACTTGGATAAATTGGTGATTGTCTTCATAGATGACATTCTGATCTACTCGCGAAGCAAGGAGGAGCATGAGCAGCATTTAAGATTGATGCTGGAGTTGCTCAAAACCGAGGAACTTTACACAAAATTCTATAAGTATGAATTTTGGATTCGTGAAGTGCACTTTTTGGGTCATGTAGTGAACAAGGAAGGAATCCATGTCGATCCAGCGTAGATTGAGGCCTTAAAGAAATGGGAAGCACCGAAGACGCCAACAGAGATTCGACAATATCTTGGTTTGGCAGGCTATTACCGGCGATTCATCACTAATTTTTCCAAAGATCGCGTAACCTCTGTCAATGTTGACGCAAAAAGACAAGAAGTTTGTTTGAGAAGAAAAACAAGAGGGAGCGTTTTAGTTACTCAAGCATAAGTTGTGCAATGCACCCATTTTGGCATTACCCGAAGGAACGGATAACTTCGTGGTGTATTGCGATGCTTCGCATCAAGGCTTGGGAGGTGTTTTGATGCAAAACAAGAAAGTCATCGCTTACGCATCCAGCCAGCTGAAGATCCACGAGAAGAATTTCACAACCCACGATTTGGAACTTGGAGCTGTAGTATTCGCACACAAGGTCTGGAGACATTACCTCTACGGTACAAAGTGCACGATCTTCACAGATCATAAGAGCCTTCAACACATTCTCGACCAGAAAATACTAAACATGAGACAAAGATGATGGGTCGAACTGCTCAGTGACTATGACTGTGAGATAAAGTATCACCCAGGAAAGGCGAATGTGGTAGCCGATGCGCTGAGCAGGAAAAAAAGGGTGAAGCCTACAAGGGCACGAGCCATGGGAGTGTTGGTACAAACCAGTTTGAAAAGTCAAACACTCGAGGCCCAAGGAGAAGCTTTGAAGGCAGACAACCTAAAGAAGGAGACTCTTCAACAGATAGAAGAGGAGTTTGAGGTGAAAGCGGATGGAGTGCGCTATTTTAAGGACTAGGTATGGATACCAAATGTTGACCAGTTGAGAACTACGATCATGGATGAAGCACATCAAACAAAGTACTCAGTACACCCAGGAACTAATAAAATGTACAAAGGACTAAAAGAGCACTATTGGTGACTCGGAATGAAAAAGGATAGCCTCGTATGTGAACAAATGCATGACTTGCACAAGAGTTAAGGCAGAACACCAAAAGTCATCCGGACTCCTGCAACAGCCGGAAATTCCAGAGTGAAATGGGAGCAGGCATCAATGGACTTCGTGACCAAGCTACCCAAGTCCAAGAAGGGTCATGATTCGATATGAGTAATTGTTGACCGACTCACGAAATCTGCGCATTTATTACCAATTCGAGAGAATTATAACATTGACCGAGTTGCGCAATTGTATGTCAGCGAGATAGTGATGCGTCATGGAGTACCAATCTCAATCATCTCCGATAGAGATAGCCGCTTTAATTCACGCTTCTGGCAATCATTAAACAAAGCGATGGACACAAGGTTAGATCTAAGCACCTTATATCATCCTCAAACGGATGGGCAGACAGAGAGAACCGTACAAACGCTGGAGGACATGTTGTGTGCCTGCGTGAGGGAATTAGGAGGAAGTTGGAACAATCATCTCCCATTGACTGAATTCTCCTACAATAACAATTACCATACCAACATTCAGTGCGCTCCATACGAAGCTCTTTATGGGCGTAAATGCAGATCACAACTTAGTTTGTTAGAGGTTGGAGAACGACAACTAACTAGGCCCGATATCGTTCAAGAAACGACGGACAAAATTTAAAACAATGCAGCAAAGGCTGAAAAGCAGCCAGGGATCGTTATAAGAATTATGCGGATAATCGCAGGAAGCCTTTGGGATTTCAAGTGGTGACAAGGTACTTTTGAAGGTATTACCATGTAAAGGATTACTAGGGTTGGAAAGAAAGGAAAACTGAGTCCTAGATTCATTGGACCATTTGAGATACAAGAGCGAGTCGGACTAGTTGCATACAAATTGGGTTTACCTTTGGAACTCAGTGCCCTCCATGGTACATTCCATGTTTCGAATCTGAAGAAAAGTTTGTCCATGGAAACAGTGGTTCTACCATTAGAGGAAGTTCAAATCAATGAGCAGCTACGCATTACAGATGAACCAATTGAAATTCTTGACCAAGAAGTCAAGCAGTTGAGGCGTAGTAAGATACCAATTGTCAAGGTCCGCTGGAACTCAAAGTATAGACTGGAGTTTATCTGAGAACGAGAAGCTTTTATGAAGAGCAAGTACCCTCACCTGTTTACAAAAGATCCTCCTGGATATGGCAAATAGTAAATTTCGGGACGAAATTTCTTTCAACAGGGGGTAAATGTGACAATCGACCATTATCGGCCCTCAGATTAGCGACGCGTAAAGAACTCATGTAGCATAATTTTAAGTGAGAACCTAGTTCTATAACTATTTAGAAAGGATTAGGTTTGATTATGCGAAAATTTATGGAATAGAACTTAGAAATTCCGAAAGATCGCCCGAAAAAGCCGTTTTAGTCCGTAAGTGCCCGAAAAACTTATATAATGCCGAACCAACCTAACTAAAGCCAAAATTATTTAAATTTTCATATTTCAAGATGTTTTTATAAAAACATTTCAAAAGTTTCAAAACTAGAATATAAGCTGAACAAAATCGCTTCTTTCGGAAAAACCTTCGCGAACCGAAAAACCGAACGCGATTGCACTTCTACTGATTTGGGCTAGACTTTAAAAAAAATGTGTGGGCTTGGGCTTGTGGGCCCCATATGGCTGGCCCCTAACCCTCTCCCCTCTCTTCACCATATAAATTTTTTTCCTTCTCCCACACACCTCATTTTTACACTTTCAAAATTTGAAAACCATCCATTTTCTCTCCCTTTTTCTTCCTCATATCAATTTCAATAATCCAGCAGCAAATCTGACCCAAAATCGAAATTTTTGGAAGTTTAAATCAAGGTTCAAATGCTCTATTAGTTTATCCTTCAAGGTAAGTAACAATCTTTACAATGTAGCTTCAATTTCTAGCACTATAGTGCCTTTTATGCAAGATTTTTGTGTTCAAACCTCATTTTATGATGGATTGATGTTCTTGATGTTTGGAAATGAGGATAAACACCATGGATGATTCAAATATCCATTAGAAGGTGAAAATCCCATGAATTTCCTCTATAGACACAAGAAAAGGGGGAAAAACCCCAAATTTTGGTACTTTTATTCTTATACAAATCTGGAAAATGATAGTTGATTGCATGCAAAGATCATCTTGATTTTGAGATAAAATATTGTTTATCTATGTCATTGGATGTGGGAATGAGTGTTGGTAGCAAGGAAACTCTCATTTTTAAAGGTTTAAGTGTTTTTTTCAAACAAAAATGTTGAGTTGTGGTTATGGACAGAAGCTGACAGATTTGGAGTCATGACTTTGGACGACTCAAAATGGTAGTAAAAGGATGTATTGTGCTCTAAAATTTTTATGGGTTAAAGTTTAATGAGTTAGGAATCAAACCCAATTTGAATCGATCAAAAATTCCAAGTAAAACCCCTTCAATCATTTCCAAACTTTTTGTTGCTCAACAGCTACGAGTCAGATTTCTAGTGTCACTTTGTTGCATGCATAACTCTTAGAAAAATTGTCAAAAATGCATACTTTTTGAGTCTAAGCTCAAGTTCATTGAGTTATCTTTCCAAAGAATCTGGAATCACTGGATTTGGATGATTTTTAAGCATTGAACCAATGAAAACAAAATCGTGGTGAAATCTGTCCAAGAATGGCAAATTCACACATGTGAGTTTGAGAAGTCAGAACTCACTCAAAAATCATCCATTTAGGGTAAATCTTGTTTCATTAGTTAGATATTTGTTTTATCTTGAATATCCCTTTTGAAATTCAAATTTTGGAGTAGTATTGAATTCTCTATGATATAAACACCACTGACTTGTATTTCCAAAAATGATTTATGCACACTGATTTTATAAGAATTTCTAAAATATGCTAAACATCTTCAAAAATCATGAAATTTGGTGGGAATGTTGTTAATACCCCCAATATCAGTGGATAAAATTTTGATAACTTGTCTCTTTTTGGAACTAAGCTTAATGGTAGCATTTTTGAAAGAAAACAAATCTGCCAGAATCTGATTTCTTCAAAAAGGATTGTTTTGCAAATTTCAAGAATTCCCATATGTTTGGATATGGTATAAAGTAACAAAAACCTATTTTATACTAAGTTGAACTTTATAAAATTAAGTAAAGGCATTATAGTAGGATTTCGGTAATGACACAAGCTAAGTATGGACCGTTGGTTTAAGACTTACGTCAAATACGTATGTTATAGGGCATAAGTAGACTTGGAGTCGGGATTATTCACGTACTATCGCTTGTTCAAAGCACTAAGCTACTCAAGGTGAGTATTCACAGCCCCACTTTTTACCGTTTTTACGTGTTTTGGGGTGAAAAGCATGCTTACAAATGATTGTGAATAATTTTGAAAATGTTGCGAAATGAAATGTGTTGTGAGCTAAATTTGATATGTTATGAGACATGATATATTGAGTAAAAGTCTCATGTTGAATACACTGCTATTAACTCGTTTCGAGCCATGGTTATTGTGGATAGCGCTATTTGGTAGAGTGGACCCACCCTTTGTTTACTGACGAGTATAGGGTGCACGTAATCATATGTGGTACTACACATGTGGGATTTAGTCCCACCGCTGAGGTAGTGCAGCGTCTACACATGTGGGGTTTTAGTCCCACCGCTGAGGTAGTTCGCGAAAACGCTCTACACATGTGGTTCGCTACCACCTCTGAGGTAGATCGTTAGGGAAAATTGGTTTTAGGTTTAGTAGTGACTCAAAGAATAAATATCATGTGATTAACTTAACCCGGGAAATTTACTCACATTTTGATACTAAGCTAGAAATGGAGTGAGCAAAAACGTTCACTAATGTTCAGGCTAGTATCGGTAGTGAACAAAAAGGTTCACTATAACTGGTTTATGAAAAATTGAGTGAATAAAAAGGTTCACTAAAAATTTGTTGCATTTAAACTGTTTTGTGCATATGAAAACCTGTGAACTCACCAACTCTCGTAGTTGACGCTTGTTTTGACATGCTTTTCAGGAAATCAGAAGGTAAATGAAAAAGCTTAAATTGAGCGTTTGTTGGCATCAACCGAGACTTCCTTATTTTGATATGTCTGTAATTTCAAACTTCCGTTGGTTGTAATACGATTTTTTTGAAACTCTGAATATTTTGGTATGAATGAATGATGTTATTTATCTCCTATCGCATTGAAATCTTAGCTGTCACACCTCGTGTTTCCGCTTTAGCGGGGTGTTACAGATTTGGTATCAGAGCCATAGGTTATAGAGAACATCGGTTTTTCATAAAAACCAAGTACTATAACCAACCTTTTTCTAAGATAAGTTAAAACTTTTAATTATGGATTTCGAGTATAGGAGAATTTAAATACTAGTATGATTTGGATAGGTGCTATTCTGATATATCATAGATAGGCGGAGCCTGATCACCTACGCCTAGCCATGATATAAGTAGGATAAGACTTATGAACCAATCATACGGCTAGAGAATAAAAGTTGGAACCTTCGAAAAATTTCCTGAAAAACATAAACCGTGTGAGTTCACATAAGCATATCATGATGTTGATATTTACTATAGCACTTACGCATTTAAGTAAAGTAACGCCACTATTGAACACTCCTGCGTTAGCGCTTAGGATGTCACTAGTAGTTTGAAGGCGCGTTAATTAGTTATGCGGACACTACAATCACTATGTCGAACACTATTACTTAGACTTCGGAGAAAGACCCGTCTAGGCATTACGATTCCGACATTGGAGTAACAAGCGAAGACATTTCAATCGATCCACCCCCAAACCTCCCAGCACCTCATATGAGACAACTCAGAAGATAGTTGCGGCAACCTTTCGGAGTGGACTGGCAATAACTCATTTGGGGTAATGCAAGATCATTTCGTATCCTTTCGGGGATATTGATCGCTCATAATATTAGTATGGCAAGGAGAGGCTCGAACTATGCGAACACTCGCCGACGGACTGCAAAATAGTCGAAGCAGGGCATCAAGATAGAATCAGGCCATAATTTAGTTGACAAACTTGGCGCATCTCTTGGAGGAATATACCACCAATGTTGTAGAGAATGTTATGACGGCAAGAAGGACGACTAGGAGAGTTGACTTGGGCTGACAAGTTGTGGTAATACTGTTGGCAAAGTTGATCCTTTCGTTTGTAACTCTCGTGAATTTGAAAGAATTTCAAAGTGTGCTTTTGGTTATCCCATTTAAACCTTAGCTTGGGTGAGTAAAATATTTTAAGGATGCATTAGCATCAAATTTTGACCCTTTCAGATATATATTAAGTTTTTATGAAACTAATCTTTATTAAACCACAAAGACGTTCTTATCGATTCTATTGTAAAGAAATTCTCATAAATAAAATACAAATATTTTCGAACGTTTATTAAAGACAACTTTTAATCAAACATACATTTTACAAATGATTTAGAACCGCATTTTCCAGAAGAAACACACGTAGCTAGAAAGTGAACCGTGAGAATTAATCGATCAACATTGCTCAACTGATAGCCCAACAAGTCCAGGAAGTCGTACCTACCATAGTCACTCAAGTTACTACCGACCTTGTCGCAAATAGAAGAAATAAGGAAGTTATAGTATCCATCGAATGGAAAGAATGTAATAAAATAAAGTAGGGCACCAGTCAGAAGAGACAACTCAAGGTCATTCAGATAAAAGTCAAAAAGAAGTCGGAAATTTTGGAGTAAAGACCCATGAGTCAAGACAGTATATGGACTCTCATCCAAAATGTAGTAGCTACAACTGCAATCACCCAGGAGCTTGTATTTTGGGTACCAAGGACAATCTAGTCGGTTACACTACTCGTTACTATAGAAAGGAAAGGAAGGTCAGAAGGACCGGAAAGGGTGCTAAGAGTACGGAACCCTAAACCACTCTAAAGATAGGTATTCCACGCTGAATAAAGGCTTGAGCAGCACCAAGAGGACGAACAAAGCTACATAAGCCAATCAAGTAAATTAAGGACGCAAGACCCAAGGAAGGGTATTCGCAATTGGAACTGAAGAGGCACATCAAGATCCAGTATAGTATCATACATGAAAATGTGAAGCCATTTGCGAAAGGATTGCGTGGCATTTATGGCGCATGTTGTAGATAAAGAGGTAAAGGAGAAGCAAATTCAGGACTTTCCAGTTGTACGAGATTATCCAGAAGTGTTCCCGGGGGAGTTACCCGGACTACCCCCGCATAGGCAGGTAGAGTTCCATATTGATCTAGTTCAAGGAGCAGCTCCTGTAGCAAAGTCATCGTATCGTCTGGCGCCATCAAAGAGGTAGGAGTTGTCGAATCATCTTCAAGAATTGCTTGATAAGGGACTCATCCAACCCAGCTCTTCACCCTGGGGAGCCCCAGTCTTGTTCGTCAAAAAGAAGGATGGATCCTTTCCAATGTGCATAGACTTTAGGGAGCTGAACAAGATCACTATCAAAATCGATATCCTCTACCGCGCATAGACGACCTGTTGGACCAGTTGCAAGGACCTACCTACTTTTCCAAAATCGACCTTCGGTCAGGTTACCATCAGATGAGAGTGCGAGAAGAAGATATCGTCAAGACAGCGTTCAGAACTCGGTATGGTCATAACGAGTTCTTGGTCATGCCATTTGGTTTGACAAACGCTCCAGCAGTGTTCATGGATTTAATGAACAGGATATGTCGACCGTACTTGGATAAATTGGTGATTGTCTTCATAGATGACATTCTGATCTACTCGCGAAGCAAGGAGGAGCATGAGCAGCATTTAAGATTGATGCTGGAGTTGCTCAAAACCGAGGAACTTTACACAAAATTCTATAAGTATGAATTTTGGATTCGTGAAGTGCACTTTTTGGGTCATGTAGTGAACAAGGAAGGAATCCATGTCGATCCAGCGTAGATTGAGGCCATAAAGAAATGGGAAGCACCGAAGACGCCAACAGAGATTCGACAATATCTTGGTTTGGCAGGCTATTACCGGCGATTCATCACTAATTTTTCCAAAGATCGCGTAACCTCTATCAATGTTGACGCAAAAAGACAAGAAGTTTGTTTGAGAAGAAAAACAAGAGGGAGCGTTTCAGTTACTCAAGCATAAGTTGTGCAATGCACCCATTTTGGCATTACCCGAAGGAACGGATAACTTCGTGGTGTATTGCGATGCTTCGCATCAAGGCTTGGGAGGTGTTTTGATGCAAAACAAGAAAGTCATCGCTTACGCATCCAGCCAGCTGAAGATCCACGAGAAGAATTACACAACCCACGATTTGGAACTTGGAGCTGTAGTATTCGCACTCAAGGTCTGGAGACATTACCTCTACGGTACAAAGTGCACGATCTTCACAGATCATAAGAGCCTTCAACACATTCTCGACCAGAAAATACTAAACATGAGACAAAGATGATGGGTCGAACTGCTCAGTGACTATGACTGTGAGATAAAGTATCACCCAGGAAAGGCGAATGTGGTAGCCGATGCGCTGAGCAGGAAAGAAAGGGTGAAGCCTACAAGGGCACGAGCCATGGGAGTGTTGGTACAAACCAGTTTGAAAAGTCAAACACTCGAGGCCCAAGGAGAAGCTTTGAAGGCAGACAACCTAAAGAAGGAGACTCTTCAACAGATAGAAGAGGAGTTTGAGGTGAAAGCGGATGGAGTGCGCTATTTTAAGGACAAGGTATGGATACCAAAGGTTGACCAGTTGAGAACTACGATCATGGATGAAGCACATCAAACAAAGGAAAACTGAGTCCTAGATTCATTGGACCATTTGAGATACAAGAGCGAGTCGGACTAGTTGCATACAAATTGGGTTTACCTTTGGAACTCAGTGCCCTCCATGGTACCTTCCATGTTTCGAATCTGAAGAAAAGTTTGTCCATGGAAACAGTGGTTCTACCATTAGAGGAAGTTCAAATCAATGAGCAGCTACGCATTACAGAGGAACCAATTGAAATTCTTGACCAAGAAGTCAAGCAGTTGAGGCGTAGTAAGATACCAATTGTCAAGGTCCGCTGGAACTCAAAGTATAGACCGGAGTTTATCTGAGAACGAGAAGATTTTATGAAGAGCAAGTACCCTCACCTGTTTACAAAAGAGCCTCCTGGATATGGCAAATAGTAAATTTCGGGACGAAATTTCTTTCAACAGGGGGTAAATGTGACAATCGACCATTACCGGCCCTTAGATTAGCGACGCGTAAAGAACTCATGTAGCATAATTTTAAGTGAGAACCTAGTTCTATAACTATTTAGAAAGGATTAGGTTTGATTATGCGAAAATTTATGGAATAGAACTAAGAAATTCCGAAAGATCGCCCGAAAACGCCGTTTTAGTCTGTAAGTGCCCGAAAAACTTGTATAATGCCGAACCAACCTAACTAAAGCCAAAATTATTTAAATTTTCATATTTCAAGATGTTTTTATAAAAACATTTCAAAAGTTTCAAAACTAGAATATAAGCTGAACAAAATTGCTTCTTTCGGAAAAACCTTCGCGAACCGAAAAACCGAACGCGATTGCACTTCTACTGATTTGGGCTAGACTTTAAAAAAAAAATGTGTGGGCTTGGGCTTGTGGGCCCCATATGGCTGGCCCCTAACCCTCTCCCCTCTCTTCACCATATAAATTCTTTTCCTTCTCCCACACACCTCATTTTTACACTTTCAAAATTTGAAAACCATCCATTTTCTCTCCCTTTTTCTTCCTCATATCAATTTCAATAATCCAGCAACAAATCTGACCCAAAATCGAAATTTTTGGAAGTTTAAATCAAGGTTCAAATGCTCTATTAGTTTATCCTTCAAGGTAAGTAACAATCTTTACAATGTAGCTTCAATTTCTAGCACTATAGTGCCTTTTATGCAAGATTTTTGTGTTCAAACCTCATTTTATGATGGATTGATGTTCTTGATGTTTGGAAATGAGGATAAACACCATGGATGATTCAAATATCCATTAGAAGGTGAAAATCCCATGAATTTCCTCTATAGACACAAGAAAAGGGGGAAAACCCCCAAATTTTGGTACTTTTATTCTTATACAAATCTGGAAAATGATAGTTGATTGCATGCAAAGATCATCTTGATTTTGAGATAAAATATTGTTTATCTATGTCATTGGATGTGGGAATGAGTGTTGGTAGCAAGGAAACTCTCATTTTTAAAGGTTTAAGTGTTTTTTTCAAACAAAAATGTTGAGTTGTGGTTATGGACAGAAGCTGACAGATTTGGAGTCATGACTTTGGATGACTCAAAAGGGTAGTAAAAGGATGTATTGTGCTCTAAAATTTTTATGGGTTAAAGTTTAATGAGTTAGGAATCAAACCCAATTTGAATCGATCAAAAATTCCAAGTAAAACCCCTTCAATCATTTCCAAACTTTTTGTTGCTCAACAGCTACGAGTCAGATTTCTAGTGTCACTTTGTTGCATGCATAACTCTTAGAAAAATTGTCAAAAATGCATACTTTTTGAGTCTAAGCTCAAGTTCATTGAGTTATCTTTCCAAAGAATCTGGAATCACTGGATTTGGATGATTTTTAAGCATTGAACCAATGAAAACAAAATCGTGGTGAAATCTGTCCAAGAATGGCAGATTCACACACGTGAGTTTGAGAAGTCATAACTCACTCAAAAATCATCCATTTAGGGTAAATATTGTTTCATTAGTTATATATTTGTTTTATCTTGAATATCCCTTTTGAAATTCAAATTTTGGATTAGTATTGAATTCTCTATGATATAAACACCACTGACTTGTATTTCCAAAAATAATTTATGCACACTGATTTTATAAGAATTTCTAAAATATGCTAAACATCTTCAAAAATCATGAAATTTGGTGGGAATGTTGTTAATACCCCCAATATCAGTGGATAAAATTTTGATAACTTGTCTCTTTTTGGAACTAAGCTTAATGGTAGCATTTTTGAAAGAAAACAAATCTGCCAGCATCTGATTTCTTCAAAAAGGATTGTTTTGCAAATTTCAAGAATTCCCATATGTTTGGATATGGTATAAAGTAACAAAAACCTATTTTATACTAAGTTGAACTTAATAAAATTAATTAAAGGCATTATAGTAGGATTTCGGTAATGACCAAGCTAAGTATGGACCGTTGGTTTAAGACTTACGTCAAATACGTATGTTATAGGGCATAAGTAGACTTGGAATCGGGATTATTCACGTACTATCGCTTGTTCAAAGCACTAAGCTACTCAAGGTGAGTATTCACAGCCCCACTTTTTACCGTTTTTACGTGTTTTGGGGTGAAAAGCATGCTTACAAATGATTGTGAATAATTTTGAAAATGTTGCGAAATGAAATGTGTTGTGAGCTAAATTTGATATGTTATGAGACATGATATATTGAGTAAAAGTCCCATGTTGAATACACTACTATTAACTCGTTTCGAGCCAATGGTTATTGTGGATAGCGCTATTTGGTAGAGTGGACCCACCCTTTGTTTACTGACGAGTATAGGGTGCACGTAATCATATGTGGTACTACACATGTGGGATTTAGTCCCACCGCTGAGGTAGT
The DNA here is from genome assembly GCA_030169165.1 of Centaurea solstitialis. NCBI lineage: Eukaryota > Viridiplantae > Streptophyta > Magnoliopsida > Asterales > Asteraceae > Centaurea > Centaurea solstitialis. The sequence goes on from CM058043.1 coordinate 73,092,301, forward strand.
GCAGCGTCTACACATGTAGGGTTTTAGTCCCACCGCTGAGGTAGTTCGCGAAAACATTCTACACATGTGGTTCGCTACCACCTCTAAGGTAGATCGTTAGGGCAAATTGGTTTTAGGTTTAGTAGTGACTCAAAGAATAAATATCATGTGATTAACTTAACCCGGGAAATTTACTCACATTTTGATACTAAGCTAGAAATGGAGTGAGCAAAAACGTTCACTAATGTTCAGGCTAGTATCGGTAGTGAACAAAAAGGTTCACTATAACTGGTTTATGAAAAATTGAGTGAATAAAAAGGTTCACTAAAAATTTGTTGCATTTAAACTGTTTTGTGCATATGATAACATGTGAACTCACCAACTCTCGTAGTTGACGCTTGTTTTGACATGCTTTTCAGGAAATCAGAAGTTAAATGAAAAAGCTTAAATTGCGCGTTTGTTGGCATCAACCGAGACTTCCTTATTTTGATATGTCTGTAATTTCAAACTTCCGTTGGTTGTAATACGATTTTTTTAAACTCTGAATATTTTGGTATGAATGAATGATGTTATTTATCTCCTATCGTATTGAAATCTTAGCTGTCACACCTCGTGTTTCCGCTTTAGCGGGGTGTTACACTAGGTAAAACGAACCTTATAAAAAATAACTATTTATAAACTAAAATCAAATACAATTATTACAAATATTTTTTTATTCTAAACTATTTGTTGCTTACAAGATTGTGGCTATATTTGGCAAACTAGCTAATAAACTTGTTAATTACTAAGGTCATCCTTAACCGTACCCCTCATACCCCTCATACCTGCTGCCACCTCAGCGCCACATGCCCACATCAGCTTTACCAACACCATATCATACCATCCTTAACCATACCAATTTCATACCCCTCTAAATAATTAATTAAAAAATAAAAGAAAAGGAAAAGAAGAGAGAGATAAAGAGAAAGGTGGGTGGGGTGGGGTGGGGTAGTCAATTGGCACCACCTTGCCGTACCCTTCATCCTCAATGGTGTTCCCCATCGGTAAAGGGGTGGTACTGGTCTCCTACAGGTACCATTAAGGTCATCCGCAGCTGTACAGGTTGTACAAGTCGTACAGGTTGCCACCTTAGCGCCACATCAGTTTTACCACTATCATACCATTCCATCCTTACCCATACCACTCTAAATAATTAATTAAATAAATAAAAGAAAAAGAAAAGAAGAGAGAGAAAGAAGAAAGAGATAGAGAGAAAGGTGGAGGAGAGTGAACGGTAAGGTAGTGCAGCTCAAGTATTTTGCCGGTCATCTGCAGCCTACCCTCGACAGTGTTCCACACCGGTATCGGTGTGTACCGGTCCTGTGCAGCCCCGGCTGCGGATGGCCTAAGGATGGCCTAATAAGCTAACTAATTACTAATAAACTAGTTGATGAACATATCACGTATGATATGAAGAGCTGATAAACTAGATAAAAAATGTAAAATGACCAAAATAGACATTTTGAATATTAGTAAATTACAACATTTTATATTATAACTAAAAACAAATCCGTAATAGTTTTTTTTTGAACGGCAAAGAGAACACTAGAACGAGGCTTCGGCATGGCCATCACCCCGCCCAGCGAACCCAAATTTATTAAAAGAACCAACGAGTCTCAAAGGCAGAGACAACAAACAAAAACCAAAAGGAACAAGAGTCAAAGCCAAAAGGGAAAAAAGGGGGCAAACATCAGCAACCAAAACCGATACCACCCGCAAAAAGCCCCAAAAGAAATTAACCGGGGTCAACCAACACAGAGTTTGGGGAGCTAATCCAATGCTGCATATCAAGCTTCATCTTCCTCAATCGCGCGACAAACCAAAGTGCTGATAAATGCTGCAAACTTGGGAAAATATCTTCATTCCTTATCTTTTCTAACTCCGGTTCCTTTGCATGTAATATACGGTTTCTCCCCAATGCCAAATAGACCATAAGCTAACTAGACACGTAGCTTCAAAGACCTTAGAAGGGAACGAGGTAATTGCCGGAATACATTGCCCAGATTTAAAATCTTCCAAGGAAGACAACCTACGACTTTGACAATTCCACCATCCCCATATTTTCCGCCAAAAAGTTTCCACCTTGATGCATGAGAAGAAGCAATGGTCAATCGATTCAACGTGATTTCCACAGAAAACACAATCTGTAGACTCCAACGAAATCCCTCTATTATGCAAAGCCAATCTGGTAGGAATGCCATCATTACAAACCCGCCAAAAGAAAACATTCACCTTTGTTGGGACTAATCTATTCCATAGAAGTTTTGTCATGGAAGCAGGATTCGGAGAGGACATCTTCAATTGAATTAGAAGGCTTAGTTTACTAACCGAGAAAACACTGTTTGAATCCCAAGACCAGACCCATTTATCAGAGCCTGATGATGAAATATGCTTGGTACAGCAGCTCCAATAAGTTATTAAAATCAGTTTCTAATCTTCCCCGTAAAGGCCTTCTCCATGACCAAAAACCCTGCCAACAACCATTCACGAAACACCATCTATCCGAAAAAGAAACAATCGGGTCTGATTCTAAGGCGAAGAGGCGCGGGAAAATATCTTTGAGGCAAACAAATCCGTAATAGTAATATGTGAAATAGTGCAAACAAAATATTGAAGAAAAATAAACAAATATAATCTGTTAATTAAAGGAAATTCATATTGATTATTATATCTATTATAAGTTTTGGATTTCGTAAAACAAGTTTAAAAATATATAGATTAATTTGTGGTTTTAAACAATCTATCTATATATATATTAAAGAAAGGTTTTTGTTGATGTCGTGATTATGAAATTGAGCCATTTGATTGGCCAATTAAAAAAGAATCATCAAATGATGATGTCATCAATTATTCTTATTATTTTAATACCATAATTATTTTTATAATTTACATTTTTTATCCTTAGATTTATTTGATTAAATTACTTTTTATTCATTAGTTTCTCATTTTTCACTTTACATCCTTATCATTTTAAGATAATAATATATATTAATTAAAATGTATTAAAATTTTTGTTTTTTCTTTTTAATAAATTATATCATTATAATTGTCTCGACAATACCTTCAAAATGAGTTTAATATTGAATATTTTTTAATTTAACTACATTATTAAAATTAGATATAAATTAATTTGTTTAGATTTTATTACAATTCTATTCTCGATATTCTTGAAATTTAAAGATTTTATCTTTTTAACCTAAGTATTTTTATAGATTATTTATAAGTAATTAAAATTTATTTTATTTAAAACTCCATTGTTGATATTCTTGAAATTTAAAGATTATATCTTTTTAATCTAACTATTTTTATAGATTATTTATAAGTAATTAATTTTTTATTTAAAATTCTACAAATAAAAAACACTACATATTTTATTTTTGAATCCCTCCAGTTATAAAAATAGATATAAATTAATTTGTTTAGATTTTATTACAATTCTATTCTTCATATTCTTGAAACTTAAAGATTTCATCTTTTTAACCTAATTATTTTTATATATTATTTATAAGTAATGAAATATTATTTTATTTAAAACTCAATTGCTAATATTCTTAAAATTTAAAGATTCCATCTTTTTAATCTAACTATTTTTGTAGATTAGTTATAAATAATTATATTTTATTTTATTTAAAATCCTACAAATCAAAACACTACACATATTTTATTTCTGAATCCCTCCAGTTTTAAAATCATTCACGAAATTCAAATCTTTTGACAAAAGAATAATAAATTTTCAATTTTTAAAATTTTAACAGCTATAAGATAACTAAAATATCTATTGTAATAAGCAATTATAATGGCAATTGTCGTATAACATATAATTTACATAAGTATTTAAATGGTAATGACAATTGTCATGTAAATGTCTATTCTTATTAAAAATTAAAATAACATGTTTCAAATGCCCGTATAATATACGGGTCATTAACTAGTTATTATATATAATATGGTAAATATAAAATTGGTCATCCTTATATATTATAATTATTTAATTAATTAAAAAAATATAATTAACAATTAAATTAAAGATTTGTTAAAATTATTTAGCATATTTTTACTATCTACATAACAAAAATACTAAAGGGGTACTTAGAGAACCATCATATCCTTCTATCAAGATGTTAGGGATAGTGCATGGATCTTGTTTTGGTTGAATATATATATTGGGAAATATCCACATGAGTGATTGATTTTTGAGATCATTGAACTTGAAAAAGTAAAAGTGGCCAGTATAAAAAATAAGAGACAGTTGGTGTGACTATGTTAGGGTGGGTTTAGGATTGGTCCAAAGACTCGAGAGGTTGAGCCGCAACCGAGTTGGTTAATATGATTTATCTTTTGCAAAACATACATCCTTTTAAGTTGTCATGGGACAAATGGTGGTTGATATTGGAAAAATAGTGGAATTTCTTTAGTCCAAAAGTTAAAGACCTTGTTGGACAACAAATATATGAAAGACAAAAGGTTTCATCCGAAGATTTCTTGAAACAATCTTGTTTCAATTAATAAAGATAAACATCTATAGCGTACTCCATGGTATATTTCCGGTTTGTGTTACTTTAAATTATTGAGTTATTGGTTTGGACTCCATCATTTGTCTATGTTGTGAAAAGGCATCCAAAACTTTTAGACTATTGTATAGCTAGGTGAAAAAATGCTAGAGTGGTGGGGCTCGATTTTGATGTGGGGTCTTGATACCGATTTTGGAAGCACGAGAGAGGAGATAATGATGTCTCAAGGGGATGTTTCATTCTTGTCCTTTGGCTAAGGGAATACCTGGCAAGCATCCATTTGAGCAAATAGAAACAAGATTATGTTATGAAAAAATAATTTATTGTTGAGTTTTTGTTCATTAAGTTGCAGGCTAAAGTTTTTGAATGGATCTAAAGGAAATTAACTAAAGGATCCATGGAGTGAGGGTCGTGTGGATTGACAAGCCAAATATTTTTTCTTTTCTCATTATAACTTGTTTTGTGGTTTTTTGCTCTATGTAGTGTTTGTGTGTTTGTTGTACTCCTTGTGTCCTTCAGCCGCTTTCTTTTTCTGATATCCCCTTTCTATTGCACCTTGCATCTCTTTATTTCAAGGAGACTTAAGACATGTTTGTTAGCAACTTAATGAGATTAATATAACTAAAGATGGCCAAAAATTAGGCCCGCCATGACCGGCCCAAATCGGTCTCAGTCCCGACCAAAACCCATGGCCCAATCTCCATGGTTTGTAATAAGTCCATGGAAACATTCTTGGGTTGAGCCTAAACTAGTCCCCAAAAAAATTCAAAATTTAATTTTGAACGTAAAATAATATTATTTGAAGATTTTCTTTTTTGTGAGCAATATCCTATTGAAATACACTTTAAAATAAATTATTGTATTATTCAGATACAACTTTGAAGTTTTTTTAAATCTTTTTTACACAAAAAATGTTATAGATGTTTTTATAACTACAATTTTTGAGATTTAGTACTGGATGATTACGAAAACTTGAAAATGTCCAAAATATTAAAAAAAAAAAAACTTCAACAAAAAAAACTTGAAAATCTTGTAAGAATATTGAAAAACTTAATATATATTATATAACTTATATGAACATTTTTGTTTAAAAGCGAGTCGATGTATAACCAGTCTTGGGCCGGATCATGCATTTCTATAATAATGGTAACTCATTATGGAGCATAATGCCACGATAGAGTTGGGTCATGCCTATTTGGCCTCTCTAAACAGGACTCAAAACTTATACCGTGACATGTAGTATACAAATTGTTTGCTAGTAGTACTCATAATACTAAAAGTGACTTATTCGGTAAGCTTCTATGGGGATTTCATGCAAAAAAGCCAAGTTTTAAAAAACATACCATCCAAAATGAAAAACATATCCCTTCCATATATGAAAAAACTTTACAAACTAAAACCTTTCAAATTTATATAAACCAATTAATCCACACACACGTAGCTTTATTATACAAGATTTAATGTAAACCAACCACACAACCCCCTTAATCTTTGAAATTTTTTCTTCTTATTTGATGCATGATGCCTTTCAAAAAGTTCTATTGACATATTCGTGTTTTATCTTTGTGTTTTAAATATTCTCATATTCTTCATTGCTTGTAAAAATTTGAAATGAGCAAATTGAACGGGTATAAAACATTTGGTATTTCCTAATAAAACCTTGACTCTATTTGTGTTGCATCTTGCATGTTAGGTTTAAACAACTACAAAAACAAGAAGTTAAATGATCTACAAAATTTAAACAACCTTTTAAATTCTTATTAGCCTTTTCATATAAATATTATTCGTAAAATGATGTTTTTGTTGAAAGCCAAATAATTTAACATGAATTTTTTCTTTTTTGATTTATTACAATAAATTCAAATCATGTGAACTTAATTTAATTAATGTCAAACTTAAGGTTACTATTGGTGATGACTAGAGGGAGGTGCACAAAAAAACCGAATAACCAAAAAAGCGAGAAAAAAAAACTGAAGTCGGTTATTATTTAACCGGTTAGGATCCAAACCGGACCGTAATTTTATGTAACACCCGTAATTTCGGTGTAATAACGACTCTTTGATAAAATATGGAATTTAGAGTCTTGGATCAAATCATGCATTTTATGGTCTAATATGTTAGGAAATTCAATTACGAGTCCAACGGTTCTTCCGGAATCGAAAACGGAGTTGTAACGAAAAAGTTATGGCCAAAACAAGAAATCACCTCGCACACAGCACTTAGCGACCGCTAAGACTTGTTCTAGCGATCGCTAAGAGCAAAAATGAAGGGTTCTGTTTTGCTTAAAACTTACTTAGCGACCGCTAAGCATTCCCCTTAGCGATCGCTAAAGGGGCTGTCAGACCTTGGACGGGTTAAATACTCTCCTATCTTCTTTTTGGCATATCTCCTTCATCTCTTATCCAAATTGGACGATTTTTCTTCCTATCTTCTTCTCCTTCCAAGCTCTTCAAGGCTACAAGGGTGGATTGACACTCAAGCTAACAAGATTTGGTGGCTAGATCTCCTCCACCTTCATCTTCTCCACCTCTCAAAACCCCAAACCTCCATTGTTGGATCTTGGTGCTTCTCCATCCTAGGGTTTGTTCGAGATCCGGCTAGGTAAACTTATCTAAACCATTTTTGGGTTGGTTAATCTACATATAGAGGTTATGAAACTAACCTAGGGTTCGATTTACTTGATCTTAGGTTCGTGCTCATTATTTGACCTAATCTTGGAATTTGGGGGTTTTTACCACAAAACCCTAAGGTGAGTCGCTAAAAACTATTTTGTTAAAACTGAGAGCACATCATTTTGATGAAGTCTATTCCTTGCTTTATTATGTGGATATATGTGAATTGAGTATAGATTACTTCTCATGTTTAGTTGAGGGTATTCATGGTATGTGTGAAGTGCTATACTAGTATGAATGACTTGGATGGTGTTACTCCTTATATGAGATGAAATTACCGTATGCTATTTCGTATGTGTTAAACCTACGGGTTGTATGATAAATGTATTTATACGAAATGCACGACATGATACATGACTTGGGATTATGTAAGAATGGAATTGATATCCGAAATGGGGCATACCCGAAATGATATAAAGGGCTTGAGACCCCGATGTATACCTCTATAAATGACGCTATGCTAAATTCAGTGTCGAAGTTTATATGTAAATGATATGGACTAGATGCTATGCTAAATTCAGTATCTAGGTCTTGTGTGGAAATGATATGGACGTGACGCGATGCTAAATTCCGTCTCACGATCCTAAATGATAATAACATGGACGAACCAACGCAATGTGTCCACACCAAACAGTCTTGGGAGGTTCTGAAATAGGAATGCCCCTATGTCATCGGCCCTCGGGTTGCTCCTTGGTGCGCGGGCCTCGGATGATGTTGACATGCTAAATTCGGGACATCGAGGTGTTTGGAATTAGTGAATGTCGGGGCATTGGTTGGTGGAGGTGGGTCGCGCCCACTGTTTCCGCAGATAAAATAATAAACCGGTTTAACATGCTATTTTGTGTTGCTAGCATAATCTTGTATAACTCGCATGTATTATTACGTTCTTCATGTATGGTATTATTTGTACAACTCACTAGGCTCCTTTAGCCTAACACTTGTTTGGTGTCGATGTGTCTCTCAGGTGCTAGGGACGCGGTTCCCAAGTAGGAGCCGGAGTTAAAGAGTGAGCTTTGGGGGACGGGTGAGGAGTCCGGTCTTTAGACCGCGCGCACATTGATAGATCAGAAAACCCTTTTGTAGTCTTTTTCTTAGATAGGATTCAGACTAGACGGTTGTCGTACTCTTTAATTAGAATTACAAACATTGTAAATCATACACTATTTATACCCCTGTTTTTGGGATGAGCTCACGCCTTGGCGTACATTGTATACCACCATTTGTGAAATTGAAAGTTTTTGTTCGCCCTGATTTTTAGGGTGTTACATTTTATAACCGCTTTAAGCATTTGGACATAACTAGTTCTTTTACCGGTTAGATAACCGGTTTTTTTTAGCCGGTTTTTAACTGGTTTTCATAATAAAAAATTTTGAAATTTTATGTATGTATGTATGTATATAAATGCATTTTAATTTGAATTTATATGTATTTTTATTTGAATTTTTTTTAGTATGTTGGTAAATGGTAATGGTTGGTATTTATATAATTATATGTATTGTTTTTATCATATTTATATAATTATAAATTATAATTATATGTATTTGTATTTGTATAATTATATTTATATAATTATAAAATTAAATAAACAAAACAACTAAACAAAAAAAAGCCCAAAAAAATCAGATTTTTAATCCAAGCCAAAGAAATGCCCAACCCAATCCTACTCCGATCGGTTTTTCCCATAACCGGTTTTTTGACCTAACCGGGTTTGTACTTAACATAACTGGTTTGTTAAAGTATTGTTTTTGAATCCCATAACCGGTTTAATGTTTGACCGGTTTTTTTTAATAACCGGTTTAATGTTTGACCGGTTTTTTTAATAACCGGTTAGGTTATTTAACCAGTCATGTGCACCTCTAGTTGTGACCATTAAAACAAATATTATATTGAGATTAGATATTAAACGACGGTAGATTAGTAATATTTTAGTTTATGTCTCATATTTGTCCCATCTTATTCCGCCTATTTTTGTGCAATAAGAAAAAACTTTCTTTGGTCTCACGTTGTCCTAGTTTATGTCTGTGTCCCATGTCACGTCAAACGTGGAATAAGGAGTTCTTTCCATGTCTTATATTACACCAAACGCAGGACCATGAGTTTTATCTCGTCCTGTCCTATATACCTAAAGCAAGCTAATGTTTTTCAATTTTAAAGGATATTGTCTTCAAACTTCAAAAACTCATATTTGTTTTTCCACACTTGCCTTTTCATAAGTGTTTTGGTCCCTTCTCATAATGGACCATTAACTTTTTTACTTAACTCCAATGAAATGAGAGGAATCTTAGTAATCTTAAATACTTTTATATTAAATCCATCATTACCCGGTTAAATGAGAGATATTTTTACTCATTGGAAAAACATTTAGAATGACTATGCCCTCATTTAATTCGACTTAACGAACAAAGTTCATTGTCGTTAAAAGAAAAAACATGAAACGTTATAAAAAGACAAACGTAATGAATAAAAATCCATAAGTTTTCAATATAAAGGTATATCAATTATAATTGTTACATTTTGAAGGGCTTATGACTTATTTGGGTAACTAACTATTCCGTTTTTAATATTATCATTGAACTTTTTTTACTGTACAAATAATACCATTGCAACCGGGAATATCCCGTAAACCACCGTAAACCACCACCACCACTACAACCGCCACCACCACCACCTTCAAACCAACACCATCACACCCACCACCACCAAAGTTGCCACCACCACCACCACAACCAACACCACCAAAACACCACCTCTGTGAACGTTGTAACTTCCATCGCCGGCAACCGCCACCTACAACCTCTTCGCATCGCCGACGACCGCCATCCACATCCATCACCACCACTAAGAGCTAGATTTCATTAGCACCACCACCAACAACCATCACCATTTGGTCTCGAGTTCATTAAATTTGTCTCGGTTTGGTCTCGATTTCATCAGATTTGGTCTCGATTTCATCAGATTTGGTCTCGGTTTGGTTTGAATTTCATCAGATCTGGTAACGGTGATGGTGATCGGTGTACGTGTTTGTGTATATAAGCCGGAGATGGTGATCGGAGGTGGTGATGTTGCCGGAAATTTGCCGACAAACGAAGATAGTGATGGTGATCAGAGGTGGTGGTGGTGATCGAAGATGGTATGGTGGTGGTGGTTGTGATGGCTTTGGTGGTGGTAGGTGTGGTGGTGATGGTCTGAAGATGGTTTTGGTGGTGGTGGTGGCTGTTGCGGTGGTGTTTCGGTGGTGTTAGGAATTATGTGCAGAGTTGACAAACCAAGTGATTATATATCCAATGTTACAAGACACTTGAGGGTCACACCTGTGAGGACCTATAAGTCGAACAAGTTAGATAAAACCCCGAAATGGAGAATTAGGATTTATAATAGTGTATTATAAATCAGTTGGGTAATTTCAGTCAGAATTACCAAAGTTAGAGGGTTATTAATTAATTAGGATTATATATTTATTAGATAAATAAATATATAATAGTTAATTAATAAGGTTTATATATATTAGATAAATATATATAATCGTAATTATCGTATGCAAATTCTTTTCCAGCTAATTAAATAAGGAAAGGATTTAAGATAATTATTATAAGGAAACTGGATTTCATACAAACTGTATTTTTCCTCCATATAAATAAAGCCTATGGGTTAAGGAAAAATAACAAGCTTTTCAATCAAGAAAAACCAGTTCTCAGTTTCTTCTCTCTCCCTCTCTCTCCATCGGCGCCGAACACCCCCCCCCCCCCCAGGGTCGGATTCCAGATTCTTGTTATTCGGGTTTTCATACAGTCCTACTAGAGGGACGTTCGCTGGTCGATCATTGGTGGATCTATTCTCAAGCAACCAGGTAAATTGATCTAAACCAATAATAGGATTAAAAACTATAACGATTAAAGATCATTAGGCTTAATGGGTTTTTAGCTTTTATCGCTTCCGCACAAATAAGATCAAAACAGCGTGTTTTGATCACATAGGTTTTATCAGTTTGATTAACCTATGAGATATATCAAACCAGCGAGGTTTTGATAGATCTAAGATAATCCTCGAGTCAGTCTGATTCGAGGATACCCACAAAAACCCAACAGGTGGTGGTGGTGGTGATTTGCGGGCAATTTCCGGTTGCAATGGTTGTTAGGATTATGTGCGAGACAGTAACAGGTTACCGTGTCCAATGTTATAAGACACTAGTAGGTCACACCGCTGCACGCCTAAAAGAGAATTTGTGAAAGAGATGAGAAAAAGAAAGAGAATTAAATAATTATTAGTTAAATAATTATTTGCTAGTTAATCAGTGAATTAATTAAAGGATTGATTAATTAAAGAATTAATTAATTAAGGAATTAATTCTGGATAACCATAAAAGGGAATTGTGATCAGGTTAAATCACTGCCTTATTTTATCCTATAAATAAAAGGGTTAAGGCTTTGAAAAGTTCAGTTGATCAATCCCACGAAAAAAACCCTCGCTCTCTCTTTCTCCCATAAACCGTCGATCTCTCTCTCTCTCACATCGGTCGGAACTTTTTCGATCAGTTACGGTGGTCTAGCAACCCTCTCACGTGGTGTCAGTAGCGGTGTACCCCCTGCCAGCTTTCCGGAAGTTTATTCGCAAAAGGTAAACCAACATACCCACTTGATTGTATCTGTTACGGTTTAAGATGGGTCCGGGTTTGGGAATCGTTTTTATTATCCGCTGCGCACCGTTAGTGCCTACGGTTCCCAACAGTGGTATCAGAGCCACTTCTTAAACCTACAGATCAGGATTAAACTGTTGTTTGCGATAAACTGTTTTTTGGATTATGGTTTTGTTAAAAATTCGATTTTTACCTGTTTATATTAAAAGTTGGATTTTTATCGTTTTATCACACGAACCGTATTAATCGACGGTGGAACGACGGCAGTTAGCCGAATCGAACCACCAGATCGATTAAAGGCCATGGTGGTGGCAATGGTGGTTTTAACACCGCTGTCCGCCGGCGGTTGCACCGCAAAACCACCAAGACCGCCGGCTGCCTCTCTAGGCGGCGGCGGTGGCCGTGTCTTTCGATCGCACAAGGCGATGGTGGTGGCGTTAAAAGCCGCTGCTGTCGCCGACGAGATCAGACCGCCGGTCGACAGCCCCTAGTGGCGGATCGATGGCGGTAGCGTGGTTGTTTATCCCGCCAAGCCGCCGGCTGCCTTACGGCCACGCCAGGGCGGCGGCGGTGATCGGTTACGCAAATCGCCAAACCACCGAACGGTGGTGGGGCTGTTGTTGCCCAGCGGTGGCGACGGCAGCGTGGTGGTGGCAACGGCTTTGGCCGTTTTGTCGCCGGATAAAGCCACGAACCACCAGGCCACACGCCGGCTGCCCTAAGGCCGAGCCAAGGCGGTGGCGGTGGCTGATTGTTTCGCGATCACAAGCCGCACCACCGAACGGTGGTGACGGCGTTCGTTGTTGGTGATGGAGCCGTCGGCCACGGCGGCGATGGCAGCCTCGGCTGCTGTTGTCGTCGAACGGCCTAGCGGTGGCGGTGGTGGTGACCTTGGTTATCGCTGCTGCCACCGGTGGCGGTTTCGGGAAGATTGCCGACGATCGGCGGCAATGGTAGCTTCGGCTGCGTTGTCGTTGATCACCGGTAGTAACAATGGTAACCGTTTGTTATTTTGTTGCTATCAGTAATGATATCGGATAAAGTATTTCGTGTGGATAGGGTCGTTTTGCCCGATAGGCTAAAACCCCAGATAAAATTAATTTTTACTTTTATCTTATAAAATTAAAATTAATATTAAGTAATTATAAAATCAGTTAGGTTTTATAATTCTGGTTTATCGTAACTGTATATATTTTTAGTTTAACTGTTTTGTTTAAACTGTTAGTTGCGAGTGTCATAGCCAAAGCCCTAGACCAGTGTTTGTGTTTCGTCTTTATATTATTGTTATTATACTCTTTTTGGGTACGGGAGGCCTGCGTGCCATTTACAACCCGATCATATGTAATCTTGAAATTAGTAAATAAGAACCGAAGACGGAGCCAAGGAGACAACCATGGAGCTTGGAGCCAGTGGGAGCACCGAGAAGTTTTTGTCCCCTAGGAATTGGACCGTTGTTTTGTGTTGGCTCACAAAACGACAATAGTTAAGGGTTTTTGACTATGACATGTTATTTAAACTGCGTGGTTGTTTACGATTATTCAGTCTGCGTGGTTGTTTATATTTAATTGTATTACGTAGTTACGTCTTTTAAATTAAATATAAAAGTTTTAAATTGGATAAAATACAGTTTGTGTTTAAATCCAAAGTTTTTTGAAAAACTGGCATTTTTGACCCTTGTTAAAATCATAGATTAGTAAGTGCAACCCACTTTAGGGGCACCTCCGGTGTAAGGTACATAGGGCGTTGTAAGTGCACACACTATGAACGTCCGTGTTCAAACCGAAACTAGAGGGAGATAAAACTCTGCGAATTATCTCCGGGTGGTACCGGCCAGAGTTTGTCCAGGTCCCGGGTGGTGCAATCTATTTTGGTAATTATTTATTCACTGGGTGGTACCAGGCCAAAATGCACTAGAGGGACTAAATATGCACGGATTTTTAGTATCCGATGTCCCGACGATCTAGAAGTCGTATTTTCAGATAGGAATACGATTGGTATAGGTTTTACCTACCATAGATCGCATGAGTCGGTTTGACATGATCACATGCTTCCCGACACATGTGAAATATGGATTCTAGTCTAATAAATTTATTTTAAGGGTAATAATTTATTAGAATTATATAATTATGAACTAAATTGGAATTTATATTCTTCTGTAGATGTCTCCAATTAGCATTCCGTTTTATTCACCTGAGGAATCACTTCGCCTTATTACGGGCAAGTGGAAGCTTACGGGCCAGAACTTTCCAGTTTGGAAGTTGCACTTACAGAATGTTTTGAGTGCCCAGGGTAAGCTTTATGTGATCAATAAACCCATATCACGACCCAAAAGCAAAGAGGAATTTGCTGAATATTTCAGATTCATGGCAGATGAATCGGATGTAATGTCCATTCTAGTTTTCTCTATGTCACCCGAGTTCACGGGAGACTTAAGAGTGAAATTCTGTCACGAGGTCGTAAGGAATGTAGAAAACCAGTTAGGTTTCTACAAGCACACGGGCAAGCTTTTGATCATGCAAGAGATTCTCTCCCTGAAGCTACAGAAGGGTCAGTCAGTTAAAAACCATCTTATTGAAATGAGAAGGCTTTTTAAATGTTTATCACGTCTGGGGTACAAGATGACTCAGGAAGAGTTAGTGTACCTCATGTGGTTCTCCCTCACAAAGGAAATTCAGGACACAGCTAGTGCCTACATGAAGGAACCAAAGAACGACGTGGATAAAGTTCATGAAGACATACTGGCCAGTCTAGAGCCAGTACCCGAACCTGTGAATCTCATGGACACTGATATAATTGATGAGCTGGGAGATCTGAGTTGCCCAGAATGCGGCAGCGAGGATATTTGCGAGCACTCGATGAACATCGACCAAATGGATATCGGTTTACCCGATACTCCAGGTATCTTTATGATAGATTGCTTAATCACTTCTTATGAATCATGGGTAATTGATACAGGCAGTGGTAACCACATTTGTAATCATTTACAGGGATTCACTAGAAGAAAGACTCTGAGGAAGGACCGTTCGAACCTACGAGTTGGCGAAGGCACTCCGTTGATTGCTGAAGCCGTGGGATCTTATAGTCTTAGTTTACCCTCGGGTCTAGTTTTGGAACTGGATAATTGTTATTATATTCCAAATATGATTAAGAATGTATTGTCTTTTGATTTATTGGTAGACCAAGGCTTTTATTATAAATATTCTTATAAAATGATCTCAGTCTTTAAAGATAATATTTTCTATTTTAAAGCTACACCCGTAGATGGTCTATACACTGTAAATCTTAAAGACAACAATAGTGAAATCTATCATATAAGTAAGCGATCCAAGGATATTGAGGATCAGACTTACCTCTGGCATTGTCGTTTAGGCCATATAAACAAGAAACGCGTTGAACTACTCCTAAAAGGAGGTTTTCTTGGCAATTTCGACTATAAACCTTTTGATAATTGCGAATCTTGTTTATCTGGCAAAATGACAAAGCAACCTTTCAACAGTGAGAATGAAAGGGCTACTGACTTGCTTGAAATAATCCACACAGATGTTTGTGGACCTTTCAGTCATGTAGCAAGAGGAGGATACCGGTACTTCATTACCTTCACTGACGACTTCAGTAGGTATGGTTATGTCTACTTGATGAGACATAAATCTGAGACCTTTGAGAAATTCAAGGAATATCAGAATGAAGTACAGAATCTACTTGACAAGAGGATCAAGTTCTTACGGTCAGATCGTGGTGGCGAATATCTCAGTGATGAGTTTGACAATCATCTGATGGAGTGTGGGATTGTATCCCAACTTACACCTCCGTATACACCTCAGATGAACGGTGTATCAGAAAGGAGAAATCGTACTTTGCTCGACATGGTACGAACGATGATGTGTCATTCTTCGCTGCCAATATCATTCTGGGGACACGCGCTCGAAACAGCAGCACACATACTGAACAGAGCGCCAACAAAGTCGGTAGAAAAGACTCCATACGAACTATGGAAGGGAAAGAAACCCAACATATCTTTTCTGAAAATTTGGGGTTGTGAGGTTTACGTCAAACGACCTACCTCAGAAAAACTCAAACCCAAATCCGACAAGTGTTTCTTCGTTGGATATCCCAAAACCACCGTGGGATATTATTTCTACAACCCTGAAGAGAACAAAGTGTTTGTTGCTCGAAATGGAAAATTTCTGGAAGAAAAGTTTCTCAGTTTAGAGAACACCAGAAAGGATGTAGATCTACAGATAGTAGACGAAGAAAGCACTACACCAGTTGTTGAGCCAGAAATTCAACATAACAATGTTGAACCTCAATCAGAGCCGGTTGAGGAAGTGCAAACACAGGACCTTCGCAGATCCAGCAGGGTAAGACAAGAACCAGATAGGTATCTTGGGTTCCTAGTCTCTCAAGATAGCGGAGACTTAAATGAACCAACATCCTATGGAGAAGCTGTGTCAGGCAGTGAGTCTGAACAATGGCAGGAAGCCATGAAGGCCGAGATGCAATCCATGTACGACAACCAAGTCTGGGAGTTGACTGATTTGCCACAACACTGTAAGGCTGTTGGACGCAAATGGGTTTTCAAGAAGAAAACCGACATGGATGGGAACGTACACACCTTCAAAGCCAGACTGGTTGCAAAAGGATTCACGCAAACTCATGGCATTGACTATGATGAAACCTTTTCACCAGTGGCTATGTTAAAATCAATTAGGATTCTTATGGCCATCTCAGCGTACTTTAACTACGAGATTTGGCAGATGGACGTCAAGACAGCCTTTCTAAATGGAAAGTTAACAGAAGACGTCTATATGGAACAACCAGAGGGGTTTAAAGATCCTAAAAATCCTAATAAGGTGTGTAAGCTGCTAAAATCGATTTATGGATTGAAGCAAGCATCTCGAAGCTGGAACTTACACTTTGATGAGCGAATCAAAGAGTTTGGCTTCGCTAAAAGTGAGTTCGAGCCATGTGTTTACACTAAGTTCAGTGGGAGCATAGTAACCTTCCTGGTCTTGTATGTAGATGACATACTACTCATAGGAAACGATGTACCAACTTTACAGAGTGTTAAGGAATGGTTAAGTAAATGTTTCCAGATGAAAGACCTTGGAGAAGCCGCTTATATACTAGGTATAAAGATCTACAGAAACAGATCTAAGCGGCTTATCGGACTTAGTCAGAGTACATACATTGACAAAGTACTGAAGAGATTCAGGATGGATGAATCCAAGAAAGGATTCATTCCAATGCAACATGGCATAGTGTTAAGTAAAACACAGTGTCCTGTTTCTAGTGAAGATCAGGATAGAATGAAATCGGTCCCATATGCTTCTGCAATTGGATCGATTATGTATGCCATGCTATGTACTAGGCCCGATGTTGCTTACTCAGTAAGTGTTACGAGCAGATACCAACAGAATCCGGGTGAGCCCCATTGGGTAGCTGTCAAGAACATTCTTAAATATCTAAGAAGAACGAAAGAAATGTTCTTGGTCTTTGGAGGTTCTGAGGATGAAATTAGTGTCACAGGATACTCTGACGCTAGTTTCCAGACCGACAGAGATGACTTCAGGTCACAGTCGGGGTATGTCTTTACCCTAAACGGAGGTGCGATCTCATGGAAGAGCTCGAAGCAAGACACGATTGCAGACTCAACTACAGAAGCAGAGTACATTGCAGCATGTGATGCGGCAAAGGAAGCTGTCTGGCTAAGGAATTTTCTATCGGATCTCAGAGTGGTTGCCAGTATCTCGAGACCGATAGATATATTCTGTGATAACTCAGGAGCCGTGGCGCAAGCAAAGGAACCTAGAGAGCATCACAAGTCGAGACACGTGCTCAGAAAGTATCACCTCATCCGAGAGATCATTGGAAGAGGAGATGTAAGAATATGCAAGATTCCAACAGAAAACAATGTCGCAGATCCGCTGACAAAGCCACTAGCAAGGGCAAAGCATGAGGCACATGCGAATTCCATTGGGATGCAGTACCTGGAAGCCAGTAGCTAGTACTTAGTTTATTAATTATTACTATAGTCTAATTTAGAAACAATGTAATCATGTAAAGTTTTTATTTCACAGTGTGTTGGAAATAAATGGAGGTTTTAATTTCATGATTGTTCTAAATTAACTATTTTTTTGCATATTTAACGTATCCTTGATTCTACAAAGTCTTGTATGAAATCTAAATTTTCCGTAGCCACTTATTGAAATGGGAATTTCAATAGGGAGTTTAACGCTATTATAAATACTTGATGATTTATTCAAAGTAGAGAATAAAAGCACAAGTGATGTGACCAAGTATTTATAGATACTCATCAGAGTGTTTGGGTATTGGAAGTGACCAGTAATCAAGTCTGCTTCATGGAGCCTCAGTCATAAGCATTGACTTGATAGGTTGTCCTTAGACCTGAGATACTTGGTTTGGGAACACGAGGACCACTGTACTCTTAGCACGTACTAACGCTGCACCGTAACAGGGTGGCCATACGGGACGTGACTAGGTGCAGCGGAAGCCGTGGATCCAAATGCAAGTAGTCAAGAAGGGATTTGCACCTCTTTCAAAAGAGAGATATTTCCGGGCCCCTTGACGATTAAGATTGGCAGAAAACGCGTGGCCACGCTCGGATAGAATAACAGGGGTTATTTAGTAATATCCGTTACTGCAGACAATCGAAATCAGAGTCAAGAAATACTTGATCTTAAGAAATGAATCCTCCACTCCATGTCTTAAGTCACTTTAGAAATATCGTGTGCAAAAGGAATGAACCTGTGTACGAATTCAATTGAGAATTGTATCTCTGGATATAAGAGATCTTATAACCTGGTTAACCTAAGTGTCTGGCTAGGGACCTCCTTAGGCTAATGGTAACAGACATAGTTACATGTCTAGCACAAGTGGGAGTCTGTTAGGATTATGTGCGAGACAGTAACAGGTTACCGTGTCCAATGTTATAAGACACTAGTAGGTCACACCGCTGCACGCCTAAAAGAGAATTTGTGAAAGAGATGAGAAAAAGAAAGAGAATTAAATAATTATTTGCTAGTTAATCAGTGAATTAATTAAAAGATTAATTAATTGAAGAATTAATTAATTAAGGAATTAATTCTGGATAACCATAAAAGGGAATTGTGATCAGGTTAAATCACTGCCTTATTTTATCCTATAAATAAAAGGGTTAAGGCTTTGAAAAGTTCAGTTGATCAATCCCACGAAAAAACCCTCGCTCTCTCTTTCTCCCATAAACCGTCGATCTCTCTCTCTCTCACATCGGTCGGAACTTTTTCGATCAGTTACGGTGGTCTAGCAACCCTCTCACGTGGTGTCAGTAGCGGTGTACCCCCTGCCAGCTTTCCGGAAGTTTATTCGCAAAAGGTAAACCAACATACCCACTTGATTGTATCTGTTACGGTTTAAGATGGGTCCGGGTTTGGGAATCGTTTTTATTATCCGCTGCGCACCGTTAGTGCCTACGGTTCCCAACAATGGTATTATTTGTATAGTCAAAAAGAGTTCAATAATATATTGAGTACAAAAAATACCCAAGTTCGAATCCGGGGGTGAGCAACTAGGGGACACTGACTGTTAATCCTAGGGGAACATGCTTTAGCTCTTGGTAAAAATTACCAAGGATGTAGTCTGGGCAAACCCAGATGAACCTTATCAAAAAAAAAAATTAGTTCAATAATAATATGTATACAAATAAAATAGTTACTTACCCAGATAAATCATAATCGTAAACCTAATTTAGAAACAACAAAATAGTTTACACTTCTAAAATTAAGTTTGCTTTTCCCAAAATGGGGGAGCTTTACCGGTATACCCAAAGCCACACCCCCACTTTGCAACCATACCCCTAAAAGGCCGTTATAAGGGCCGTTATACCAAAACGCCGTTATAACGCACCAAAACGCCGTTATAACGGCCCAAAACGCCGTAACGGTGTGGGTATATTGTGCAAAGTGGAGGTGCGTTATGGGCATATAAATCAATTACCCCAAAATGGTTAATATTATAGAAAAAGAAAAGATCAAAAGTAGATAAACGTATTGATTTGGGGACTTTGGACTTTTGGACATAATTATGCTCTTTAAAATATGTAATAAATATAGTATTGTTTATTTTAATAATACAATAAAGCAAGATAATATTTTCCCGCAAACCCGTACTCAGATGACAGTGGTGGGACCCACACGTACGTTTATACATCATAAGTCAGTAAATGTGACACTTGACTGTTAACATAAGTGAATCGGACATAATTATCACCTACTCCTACCCCATACGAATTTAGTGTACACCCTACTTCCTAAACCCAAGTTAGGTTGGGAATCCTCTTTCTAATGATATTCCAAAATTGCAAATTAAGTCCTTGTCTTTTATCAATTGGCATTATAAGCCCTTGGTATCTTCATCAACCCCGAATCGAACAACAAGATTTATTTTTGAACAGCAAAATCAATTACCGTTAACCAACCAAAAAAACAATACGAACAAACAAGTCCCAAACCTCACACAGAGGCAAAACAGAGTAGCAGCCTAACACAAAATAACCAAACAAAGAGGCCCGACCACAAGTTAGGAAAGAAAACTAAAACACAGAAAAAACAAGCATCGTAGGAGTGGAATTACGAGTTGTAGTTCTCCTGACTGATCCAACGAAAACAATCACATTCCGCTAAAACAGGTTCATGACTTCAATCACGGACACCTAAAAACGTCATGACGCCACATCCGCTAACCTATCACGAACCTGCCTGACTGCTGACAAAATTACACCTAGATTTATAAGTTCGAACCACGAACTTGAATCGCACAACGTGAACTGTTTGTAACTTCGTAAAGATGGTAGAAAACATTGTATCCAAACCTTGTTAGATCAAAAAATCTTCGGGTTAACCGAGATTAGTAATCTCTAAATATATAAGCCACGCATAAGGCCAAAGACAGGGATACCCTTGTCCGATTGTTTCTTCAAAGCTAAACCTAAACCTTAAGTATTAATGATAAGCTTTTATATTATTGCTAGTATTTTCATGGAAGAATCAATTAGTATATATAATATAAAAAGTTACTTAGACGATGTGAACTTACCAAATAAATTGCATTATTGGTATGCTTGTTTGTATATGATGGGACTTTTGATGATAAAACGTGTATACCTTCCAAATTCTTATTATTCAATATTGTAATTGATATATTTTATTTCAGTAAAATTTGTTTGGTGTTATATCTTAGATAATGCAATAATGCATCAACTAAAAGTTGGTTCGTTAAAGCTTTAGCAACATATCTCATTTATATGTAAATTTAACACACACACATATATAGACAGAGAGGAAAGTTTAAATAAAAACTCATTTTTCATTGTGAACGTGAGGAGCATTAAATTCGAGTCACGTGACAATATTCACTCTGAATATTATGCATTATTCAGAGTGAATAAAGGCGTATAATGCAACATCAGCACCAGATAAGCTTTCAACTACCTTATCCAAACCACCCCAAATCATCATTTATACCTAACCCAATCTTACCCACACTTTTATTTCATTAAAAAAAAAGATAGAGACAAAAAAGAGAGAGGAGGGGGGGGGGGGTTGTCTTCGCTTGGCATCCAGGAGCCGAAGGGGGGAGCCGACACTTGAAATCGAAGCATCCTCGGCGGTGTTGCCGATGAAGCCGACGAAGCCAAAACACAACCTGAAGCCTTCGGGCTTCGAGTTGTGTATAAAGGATGGCCTAACATTTGTGAGTGTACACCTTATAACCCACTTACTTTTGTCTTATTACCTAACCGATCTCATGTAAATCACATCACACTAAAACAATCACATCCATTAAAACAATTAAACTGGTTTTTGGACACTCGAGTGGACTGATAGAGGACGAATTTTATCGCTTCCAATTACAAAGCTTCGAATGGATTTCACGTCGAGATGCAGAGATTGCGCTGGACTGGACGATGTGGCTGTCGGATCCTTCTTCGGACTAACTTTCTTGCTGTTGTCGGTTTCATTCGCAGTTTCGATTCTGATCAGGTGGGGTGGCTGAACTACTGTGGGTCTGGTTCGAAGGCGGACAACCGGTCTGGTTAAGCTGGCTGTGAAGTGCGAAGGCGGGTGTTGTTTGGCTCGTTGATTTTAGTCTAGTTACTTCTCGTAGCCGGTGTTTTCGGGTTTGTTTAGCTTTCGTTTCGCTGTTGTTTCCCTTCGGTCGTCGGTTGGTTCTAGTTTTTTCGTGTTTTGTTGTTGTTGTTGGCTTCTGTTTTGCTACTGTTGTTGTTTGTGTTTGGTTGGTGTGGTAATAAAGTTGCTCTTTGCTGTGAAAAAAAAAACAATTAATGACCATTAAAATCACCTAACAAAAGTAAGGGTATGGTATTTATCTTATCAATTCAATTACATTTTAATGGTTTCTTTATAGTAATCAACCTCCAAATAGCCTAGGATTATATCTTCAAACACCTTTTTAATCTTCATCTGGTTCAGTTTTTTTATGCAGCATGTAATGGTTTCTTTTAATCAATGGTGTTTTCATGAATGAAATTTAGTTTTACTCATGTGTCACAAATGAAATAGAGTTTTTTTTTGTCTTTCTGTGCTAGGTCCATTAAAACGGACCATTTAGCAGATCTATAGGGTATGACCGTAAATAGGAGAGATAATGGGTAAGAAGCCAAATGGGGTGGGTTCATAGCTACCACAACCAATTTCCCCTATTTATAAGTAATTATCACCAATTAATTACATCATTATCCAACATAATCTATATTTTATAAAAAAATTTATCTTACTATTATTATTATTACTTTTATTGATTATTAATAGAGAAATTAGTTTTTCTAGCCATTTAAAATAGATTTAGTATATTATAACTATTCTTTTTAAAGCCTACAAAATAGTCAACTCTTTTAAAATGTATACTCCGCCAAAAGTAACTTCCACCATTAGTAGAGACGGGTTGAAAATGTAAAATGGATTATTCGGGGGGGGGGGGGGGGGGGGGGGGGGGGGATCTGCATGATGTTCTGGGACCAAAATTGTCAATTTCTATAGACCTTTGTCATTGGCGGAGGTTACTTTTAACGAAATACACATTTTAAGGGAGAAGTTGGCTATTTTAAAGGTTTTGGAAAGAAAATAGTTAGAGCATCCCCAAAATGGAGAAAAGAGGGAAATGGAGATTTTGGGGGTAATTTGGTATTCAAATAGCTTCCCCATACTTATAACCAAACTGGGAGAAAGTTGAAGAGAGAAGGGTTTTTTTTTTTTTTTTTTCATATTTAGAGCATCTTCAAAAACTTCTCTATAATTTCTCAAAAATAGGGATTTAAATGTCAAAATCTCTAAAAAGTTTTATATTTAGCTCCAATAGATTCTATATTTTAGAGATTTCTACATCTATTATATTATTAAAATCATTTATATATATTAAAGGAAGAACCAAGGGTGTTGAGGTGGCATCTCCTAAAGCCTAGAAATGTATTTATCTTTTTTCTCCTTCACTCTCTTTTTTATACTTTTTTTTTAATTTTCAACATTAATCCTCCATCAACATTGATTGTTATTAAAATATATTATAAATGTATCATCCCAATACATTTTTAAAAAATAATTTATCTAAAATAATAATGATGCAACCTCATTGGTGGAAATGCATAAAAAATTAATTTCTCTCTCCATACATCCAATTTTAGAGTTTTTCCAAGTTTTCTCTATTTTTTAGAACGATTTAGAGAATTTGTTGGAGTAATATAGAGAACAAAAGTCTTATTTTCTTTATTTTAGAGAAGCTGTTGGAGATGCTCTTAAAGTGCCAAAAATGATTACTATATGATAGACCCAATAGAAATCTTTAAAAAACAATAATTTGGAGAGAAATAATTTTTTAATAGATTGATGGAATACTTTAATATTAAAATCAATGTTGAAATCTTGAAAATATGAAAGCTGTTGGAGATGGATGTAAAGATTTTGGTTTTTAATTCTCTATTTTGAAGAAAATTTGAAAAGCTATTGAAGATGCACTTAGAAGGTGTTAAAGATCTTTTTAAAATTGCCTTTTGTTTGTTTGTTTTTTTCTTCGTTTATAAAATTGCGGATTTATTTCATAAAAAGATCTTTTTAAATGACTAAAAGTTAATTTTTCATATTCATATTATTATGAAGTGTAATGATTATTATGTTAATTTTTTTTACAATTTTTTTCGTATTAAAATAAAATAACACTTCCTAAACAAAAATATAAATATAAAAAATAATAAGGGTACGAAGGTTGTTATGAATTATGATAACAATTGTTAACATGACATTTGTAAGTCACAAGATTGTATGTAGAAATTCATGTGTATAAGGCCATGCATATCGGGTGGGAGGGGTTGAGGGCTTTTTAGCCGGTGGGTTTAGCGGCTTCAACGGGTTCGGCTACGAGGACGACGGGTTTAGCGGGTTCGGTCATCGGCGGTTTCCATACACCACTGAGTTTGTGTGTGTGTTGTGTGCATCTATGGTGTATGTGAGAGAGATGGTTGGTAGGGTTCGAGTACTAATCAGAGAGAGTTTCAGATGGTTAATTGTGGGATTGGGAAAAAACTGATGTTCCAGTAGGGTTGAAAGGATGGAAAAGGTTGAATACTGATAGCATAAATCGTGTAACAATGCCGAAAATGTTGTTCTTTTATCTTTGCTTATGATGAATATTTATTAAATTAAATTTAGCGACAATCAAGACTTATTTTAAAATCTAAATAAAAACATACTTTATAATCTAAATAAAGACTTATTTATTAAATTAAATTTTTGACCCTTTTGAATTTTTTTAAACTACATTATTATATAAGTCATATTTGACAAAAATAAGCTAGATTACGAGTTAACTTATTTTTAGGGTATTTGTATAGACAAACATAAACTAGTTTATTGAAAACGTTCCTAAGAGTAGTGTTGAAACGTTACTAGGAGTAGCATTTGAGAAATATTTTGTGACATTTTCTAATTACATCCCTTATTAATAATTTTTCTTAATCTAATTCTTAATTATATATTTTTTTAAAATTATCAATTACTTAGTATATGTAAAGTTAATCAATTTTATTTTTATATTTATTATATATAATAGTAATTTAAATTATAAATTAATATAGAATTTTTCTAAACTCTATTTTAAAAAAATTAAGTTTATAATATAATAATCAATTTTATATTTTTTAATTAATATATCATATTATTTAATTTCGTTGTTGCTATGTTTATCTGTATTAATATATATATATATATATTAGTTATATTATTAGATATTTGTCTTAATTATATTATAAAATACTTATAATTGATAATTTATTTAAGATATTATTTTGGTTATTTCATATATTCATAAGCTAGTTTTACCAAACATAATTTGTTAATTAACTAACTTATTAGCTACCAGCTAGCTAACTAGTCAAAAAATTAGGTTATCAACTACCAACTAGCTTATCAGCCAGCAGTTAGGTTATCAACGGTCAACTAGTTTATCAGCCACCAGTTATCTCATCAATGGCCAAGTAGCTTACCAGCCAACAGTTAGCTCATTAACGGCCAACTAGCTTATCAGCCAACAGTTAGCTCATCCACGGCCTACTAGCTTATCAACCAACAGTTAGCTCATCAACTACCAACTAGCTTATCAGTCATCTGCTAATTTATCAGATAGTTTGTCAAACATAGCATAATCTCATTTGATACACTAAAGATGACGGTCATCCTTAGTTTTATGATATTGTTACCAATAATAATTTCAAAGGGATATATTAACAACATCTCTAAAATAAAAAAGAAATGAAAACTTTTTATCCTCTATAGTGTGCGATGATTTTTCCATTTTATTCTTTAAAATAGAGAATTTAGGAGAAAACTTCAGGTATAATGATTTTATAAAACGCCAAAAAGATGAGAAGAAAATGAGTATTTTAATTATTTATTCTATCGATGGAGGTTGAATAAAAATCATTTTAAAATACATTTTTTTAAAATTGTATTATGATCATAAAATTGTAGAACATTTAAATCATATAAATTGATGATAAAATCTCTAAAAAATAGAATCGTTTAGAATTGAATGTCATTTATTTTTGGGATTTTGGTTTTTAATTACCTATTTAGAGAAACTATAAAGAATCCCTTAGAGATATTCTAAGGATGTGTGAATATTCTACAAACTTTATTACTATTAAGGGGGTGTTTGAGATTGCTTATTTACAACAACTTATGATTGTTTTGTAAAAGTGTTTATCAACTTATGTGGTATCGAATCAAAGTTTTATAAAAAAGGTTTGGATTGCCTTATGATGGTAATAAAACTTAATAAGCTGATAAAACGAATAATCAAAAATCAAAAGTAATGTAAACTATGTCTAGATACATGTTTAGGCGGGTAAATGTAGAAATCGGCTCACCAGAAGACGACGCGTGTCATGATAGTTAGTCTTTTATTATATATATAGATTATATATTTATATAATATAATACTATTTTTCTCTTTTAAACATTTTATTTCAAGAATTCTTATTGTGATGGAACATAAAAAAAATATTTTCTATCTCATGGTAATCATTTTTGGAGATTTTTAGTTTTTAGAGATACATACTCTCTTCTACTTTCTCCATTTTAAATAAAGTTTTGAAGATCAGTTGAAACCCAAAATTATCTAAAATCTTCAATTTCTCTATTTTAGAGAAGTTAGTTGAGACGCTCTTGCATATTACTTGATATGATTCTGATATTAATTTTGGACAAATAACATTGTTCTATAATAAATAACTTTTAAACTATATAATTACTATTTGAAATGTAATAATAATCATGTTGAAATTATATATTCAGACACCCATACGCTATTAATAAATCTTCGGGCCTGCTTGGCGGGGGTGATGGCTTTGCCGAAGCTCCTTGCCTTGTCTTGCTTTGAAAAAAAAGACACCCATACGCTACTATGACCATTTTTATAATCAAACAAGAATTGATCACATTTCATGCGCAGAAACAATATGAAGATAAGGATACGTCTACCAAATTATTTAATAATGGTAAAAATAAATATTTTAATTTATTTTGCTACTAATGGATTTTCTTTCAAAAACCAAAAAATAAAAGAGAGAAAATAAAATTCTTTATATTTAAAGATTCTCTAGAAATGATTACATTTGAATAAGAATTAGAGGCTGCAGTTTAGGTTGGGGAATAAAGTAGGACTGCATTTTATTCCTTTCAATTTAATTAGAAATGAAAATTTGAGTTTTTGGAAGAATGAATTCATTTAGTAGTGTAGAAAAAAAGAACATTTTATTTATTATTATTCTCTTTAATTTAATTTTTTTATCATCAGAGCATGTCTAGCCGAATAGTAAGGTAACCTCCTAGAGGTTTCTTGACTATTCGGGTTCTAACCCTATAGAAAACATTTTGCAATACCCAAATCATTGATCTGCCACATATTGATACCCTTAATTGTTAGATCATGGTCGATGGAGATTAGTCGAGTTTCCTTGAATCCCGGATACCACCGGAAACGCGTGTGTTTACTTACCGTTCAAAAAGAATATGAACGATAAATTATACTTTTTAAATTAAAATATTACAATAAATATAACTAATATTATAATATTTAAATAAATAATTGTTAGAGTAAAATATAATATCTTCCATTAAATTCTGATTTTCAAATCTCAATTTTAATTTTTCTAAAGAATCTATTTACTATATCCATCCAGGGAAAACAAACATTCAAATTTCTTAATTTGAGCATACACAAAACCGAAAGGACTTAAATGCAATGTTTCCAAACTGAGAGCCTTAATTTACAAACATTTCCTATAAAAGCCTATATAATGTCATTTAATGACTTCACAACAAACAAAACCACAAATCCGAACCGTCCGATTAACTCACAACGGCCCCACCTACTTTTAACCTTTTTACCCTTTTACCCTTTTTACACTCTCCTTTCCGGATAAAAATCATCCTTTCCCCATTTACTAACCACTCTACTCTTTTCCTCAAAGACTTTCCACTCTCATTTTTCTCATTTCTCTTTCTCTCTCTATATACATATATATATACATACACATATTTGTATGTATATGTGTGTGTGTGTGTTTCATGCAGGGTATATGAGCGAGAAAGAGAGAGAGAGAGATAAAGTAGACAATGCACTCCAAACCTCGAGATACACTGACCAAAAAACGATAAAAATGTTGCATAGATTTCTCTGCAATTTTTCTCTTTCCTCCTCCCACTCACTGATTCTCTCTTTAAGCATAGATTCCTGTTATCTTCACTGATTCGCCGGATTCTGATCGGAATCATCGCTCACAATCCGTGAATTAAGCGTCGGTTTCAGGTTTAATTTTGCTAAATTAAGCTTCTGTAATTTGCTGTGTGAATGAATTCTGGAGTCGTTGAAGTGATTAATTGCTTTTCGTTTTCGTTGCAGGAATTGATTAGTTTTGGTGTTATCTGGAGGTTTGTTGAATTGGAATTAACATGAATTTCTATCTGATATGCTCGTTGATCATCATCGTCGTCGCACCTGCGTGTTAAGCGCCGGTTTTCAGGTTTGATTTGACTTGACTGGAATAATTTTGGAGTTGTTAGAGGTGATATTATTTGTAGCAATTGATTTTGTCTCTTTCAGGAATTAGTTTTTCTCATTAATAAGTGTGATAATCTGTAGGTTTTCCGATTTGAATTGATATGGATTTCTGTTAGATGATGTTAATTTACTGGTTACTGCTGCGTTTTAGGTTTATATTGACTCAGCTTGTGTTTTGCTGGAAGGTTGTTGGAGTTGTTGAAGTGAATTAGTAGCAATTGCTTTAATTTATTTTGCATACATTAATTTTTCAATACTAGTTATGTTATGTGTCTGAAACCGCCGGAGAGGTGTGCGTGCGTATGTGTGTTCGTGGTAGTCGTTCGTTGGTTCGATGCCGCTATGTTTTCCAAAAAAAATAGTTATGTTATGTGTCGGTTTGTCAAAAATATATCATCAGTTCGTATTCATCTTTCGTTCATCACTCTTTTACAGGATTGTGATGTTCATCTGGCATCTTTGTTGCAATTAACTATCTTTAAAACTGCGTTTTTCAGGTTCAGTTTGATCCAAGTAGATGTTTTACTGGAAGATGGTTAAGAGTTGTTGAAGTGATTTTCTAGCAAACTGCTCTGTGTTTCTTTTTGCATCAATATTTTTGTTTGTAAGTTCACTACTTTTTGCATTGGTGGCTTAATTAAACTCTATCTTGACATTGTCTATTGTCTATTTGCTATTTGTTTTCTTTTTTGGTCTTAGTGAATTATTGATGAACTTTGTTTTTGTTAATCAGTGGATTTCCTTATACAGATATTTTGTACTTGAAAATATTAATTACTGCTTTATATGTGTAATTGTTTAAGTGTCCATTTAGGGTAACAATATAATGCTCCAGATTCCATATGCCAGAGGGAAAAGGGAAAAGAAAAATACATTCTGTGTTTGATGAAACAAAATCACCTTTTTGTTGGGAGTTGCAGACAAAATCTCTTTAGAAAATTACATTATACTGTAACAATATTATGCTCCAGTAAATATGTTTTATGGTTTAATCTTTAAAGGAAACCATTGCATCATCCAATTGTTGAAACTTACCACTTTCCTAAATGGACCAACAAAAAAAGATGATCCTGCTTTTTAAAGGAACATGAAAAGAAAACGTTCTTTTTTCTCTTTTAGCAAAGAGGAGGGGATGAGTATGGGCCTTTTAATCCCTTACATGTTTGCCTCTTTTTTCTGTTCTTCCTGTCCATGCACCACATATAAATTACAATCTACCCTCCTTGTTTTCCAAAACTGAAGGCATAACTTTCAGGGCTACAAGGTTTTTGTTTCTGATTGCAAATTTATCTCCAAGAAAGGCATGATAATCATGATGGTGATGTGGTATTCATTAGTTTTTGGCTTTCTGCCAGAGCTATAGACTAATCATGAAATGATGTCTCTTATTATGCAATGGCTAAAATTGAAAGAGGGAGTTTTTTTTTGGTAACAGAGGTGTAAAATATTTGTTGGTTGGATGAACAAAACCTGACTGCCAATTGACCATTATTTTGCTGGAAACAACTGATGATTGAATGTTACAATTCTGAGCTAAAACTAGAGACATGAGTGAAGATAATAGGAAAATGGCATTCTTCTGCTATCTTTATGTGAATTACAGTTTGCTATATTATATCTGCTTTCACACATGATCATGTCTTTATAGGGCAAGTGCCTACAAATGTAGATCTCATCACATTCTGATGCTAATATAATTTATATCACAGGTACACCGATTTGCAACCTTTTGTTTGAGTTTCTGAAAGGAATCATGAAGAGGAAGTATGTTAACTTACACCAAAGCACACATCAATTCAATCCACAACGTAAGTTTCATTTAGAGCTTCCTTTGATCATGGAACACAGCTTCATTGAAGCCTAATCTATATTTTATTGGCTTCTAAATTTTGAACTAAAAACAATATACAAAAAGTATATGATTGATTGATGGTTAAAGGTCCCATTTTACCAATTTAGACCATTAACCATAGCACTTAAAGATACACACTTTAAAGACCTCCGGACTTTTATTATTGCACAATTTGTCCTAACTGTGTACCTACCCAATGGCTTGTAACTTCTCTTGTGATGTGCTGAACAGCTTTTGAAGCATACTGGTGCGGTTCATGGATGCCTGTGGAGCGCTTAAGAATCAGAAATGGAGTTGTTAGCGTGTTTGTCATAGATAAAGGAGATACAACTGAAGAAAACATTCCCATGTCAGACATCCGAATAAAGTCGAGAAAAGCTAATTTAATGGATTGCACGTGCTTCCTGAGACCTGGGATAGATGTTTGTGTGCATTCTCCTTATCAACCAGCAGAAGAAGAATCAAGCAGCGAGAATCTAAAACCTGTAAGTCGATTTATAGTCGAATTTAAGCACTCCCATGTACGACTTTCCTTTTCTTTTCTACTTGTATCTAACAGAACAAAATTATGAGTGGAAAATTCCTACTCCACCTATTTTGCTAGATCAAAGATGAGGCTATGGCATCATTTTTCATCTTTGTGAGTGCATGTGGCAGCACTTTGTTCATGCAAACTGTCTTTGTAGTACTTTGGTTACTGATTTCACCATGAACCAAATGTTGTCAAGCTGTTTAATCATGTGGGTGCTAATTTGGATACATATTTAAGAAACAGTTTTTGCACAAATTTTTTTTGTCACTGCTGCAGAGTGACAGTAATAGTTTTCTGCATGCTCAGTTTTCAGCATTGGCAAGGTAGGATAAAATACTTGGGATAAGCAAACTGCATTGCTGGTGATTTTTTCTCTCCATGAGACATGGAGTAATGGCATGAAAGCTTAGTTGATACCACCTACACTTTTGTGTTCGAAGGCTGCATGTGTCACGGAGTTATCTTTACAAGCTTGTGTGTGGTCTTAGTTATCGGACTAAGTCTGCCAAATTACAAGAACACCGAATGAGAGCACACAAAAATGCTTAGATGATTGGAAGAACTCTTTTCTTTATTTACTCAACTTCTCTACAATTGAGTGGATCTAGGGATGCATTTTACAAATAAAAGACTACCTCTGTTTATACTACTCTATGGAATTTTCTTGGAATATTGAACATGTTATCAATCCTTACCTTACATGTTATTTTCTTGATACTTACATATATACATTGTAACCGTACTTTAACAGGTCTGGATTGATGCTAAAATAACCTCGCTAGAGCGGAAGCCTCACGAAGACGATAAATGCGTCTGTGAATTCTATGTCAGCATCTACATGAAGCAAGGTCCTGCTGGCATGATCAAGAAAGCTGTTAATAAAGAGACCAAATTGATACACATTGATCAGATCTCAATTCTTCAAAAGCTTGAAGGGAAGCCTAGTGAAGATAACCAATATCGCTGGAACCTATCTGAAGACTGCACTTCACGTCGAATATTTAAACTATTTACCGGAAAGTTCTCCTCCGATATCTCATGGTTAATTGTTGCATCCGTCTTCAAGCAACTGGTTTTCGATGTGGTGTCAGTTGACAACCAGATTGTGTATCAAGTTTGGGATGGTGATGGCGAAAAGAGTTTGCCAGATTCTGAAAATCATTCAAGTGCTATCAACTTCAGATTAGAAAATGGCATTTCCACTCCTTTCCTCACCCCTTCAGTCAAGTAGAATCCCCAGACGAAAAGACACCTAATTGTGGTGCCGATGAACTTTCTGCATCAACAAACTTCGTCGATCTCACGGGCTTGCGTCGCTCAAAGCGCAGAAACATCCAACCTGAGCGCTATCTGGGAGATGACGATGTGTCCGAGTCGGAAGTGGATCTATCTCGTATTGGGTTATACAGACCCAACAGAACCAAAATGGAGGAAGTCCCAATAGTGCTATCAATCCAAGATGACCATTCTTTCAAAGATGAAAACAGATTGGATTACTTCAGGAAAATATACAAAGATGAGGGTTATCTTGGAAGGCAGAACGATACAAGCAAATCA